>VZRS01007369.1:0-49779 GCA_013398055.1 Ifrita kowaldi
TGGGGAAGAGATCAAACAGAAGAAACTCCGAGATCCTTGGCTCCAGCGGCGTCCCATGAGGCCTCCACCACCCTGCGCTTCTCTGTGTTGGGGTTCTGGTGCCTCTTGTTGAGGTGAGCACCCCGGGTAATTATTCCAAGGTAAACACCTTTCTACAGCCCATGTCAAGGGTATCCAGGGATGCATTTTCCTATTTACCATGGGAAAGAGGATGGGCCTTCGTTTGCCTGCAATGCTGAGGCCCACGGAGCATTTCTCAGCTCCTGAAGCAGCCTGGGTTCAGGGTGGGGATGCACCCCCACAATGAAGCCAGGGCCTAAAGTCAGCTTCTGTGGGATTCTACAAGGCAGCGCTGTAATCCTTCCTCAGGCGGCTCTCCCTGACCAGGCTGCCTCGCAGTTGGCTTGGGGATGAGGGGCTGGGGCCGGCAGCAGGACCTACCTTTGGCACCTGGTTGCCTCAGAGTGAGAAGTCAACATTTGGGATGTGCCTTGTACTGGTAGCTGGGATCACTCCTCTTGCTGCCCCCTGAGGCAGCTGAAGGAGAAAACCCGGCTCAGAGCCCGCCGGGCCATCTTCAGGATGGAGCTCCATCGCCGTGGGGCCGGGGGCTGTGGGACGGCTTCACTGCCTGCGGGGGAAGAAGGGACACTGCGAGCCCGGGGCTGGGCAGGCACTGGGCAAACCCCAGCCAGCACCACAGCCCTGCATGGCTTTGCCGGGCTAGGGACAGCCTGAGCATTGCCAGTCTCCATGCCTGCTGTGTTGGCCTCCTCCATGGGATCAGCCGGCAAGGCGCAAACCAACATCTTTGATTCTTGGGACAGTGCCGCAGGGAGAGACTCGCTGTTCCCCTCATTGCTGGGATCACTGTCCAGGGGAGAAGGTGCTGGCTCATCCTCTTCGTCTCGTGGTGGGAGAGACAATGGGCTCTCTGGCTCATTGTTCCTCCCTCCTGCACGCTCTTCTTCCTCCAACTTCTCCACTAACTCATTTAAAAGAGTTTCCAGAGAAGGTGAGTCGCCCGAGTCGCAGCAAAAGTCTGCCGACAGGTCAGGAGACACAAGCTCTGAGTAGCTTTGTGTCTTTCCTGTGGCATCTTGGCTCATGCTGCAAGAGTCGTGCAGCACCAAGGGGTCTGCAACGGCTTCCAGGCTGGGTTTTGATAGATCTCTGAGGATGCAGCTGGACATCATGGGCGTTTCTTCATTGCCCATGGAGGATGAGATGTTTCCAAAGAGCTCTGCATACATTTTGTCTTCCTCCAGCTTCTCCAGCTCCTCTCTCTTTTTCCGCATAAGATTCATCAAGGCATCACTCCCCACGCACTGCTGCCTGTGAAGTGCAGCGTGCTTCGCTGGCTGTGGAGTTCCTTTCTCCTGAAAGGGGCCTCCAGAAAACGGAGAAGCTGAGAAGCCTGAGGTTTCCTCAGGATCGGATGTGAGGAAGAGCTGGCTGTGCTCCTTGTCCCAGGGATCTCCATCCAGGGCAGAAGCTTCTGCCTCTACCTCGCTCTCTTTCAACAGGGCAAGCAACGCACTCTGCGGGTTGCTGTCCTGCTCTCCCGCAGTCTCCTCAAGGATCTCTTCCTCTTTCCACTTTCCTTCAAGCTCCTTTAGAGAAGTGCTCAAGCTCGGTGCGTTTTCAGAGACAGAGCTCTGCTCTTCCAGCTGCGCTGGAGACAGGAGCTCAGGGCAGTTTCCTGTCGTGGCTCTGGAGCTGTCGGTTGAGTGGGAAGCACTGGGCAGCACCTGGGGCTCTGCATCCACCTCTTGGCAGACACTTGATTGCTCGTGGGTGCAGGTGGATGTGATGGACCTGTCATCCAACAGGTAAGGGCTGAGGCCTCCAGAAAGGTCTCTGTAGGTGTTGCCACCATGCCCTTCCTGCAACTCAATGAGCTCCTGTGTCTCAAAGTGCTCCAGGTGCTCCCAAGCCAGCTGGGTCCCAGTGCGGAGCAGCAGGCCACGTGCGGGTTGCACGGGTGGCAGGTGATGCCCGTGCCTTGCTGCTGACCCCTGCCAGAGCCCATCCGTTCTGCTCTCCAGAGAAGGTGTTCCCTGGGCTCTGCCTGCAGCCACAGTGCCCCATGGCGAAGGTGGCACAAGCTCCCAATGGCCACTGGCCATGGGGACCACAGCACGTGCTGTGCCTCTGGGAGAAGACCCAGAGGCCACTGCTGCTGCTGCTGGCAGAGGGGCAGCTTGACACTGTCAGAGGCTGCTCCCACAGCACATGCTGTGCCTCTGGGAGAGGACCCAGAGGCTGCTGCTGCTGCTGGCAGAGGGGGCAGCTTGACACTCTCAGCAGATTCTGTTGAAATGGGATGGCTGAGCTGGCATGGAGGTGGCAGTGTCAGCTGAGGGCCATGGAGAGGCGGCATGTCCGACGCCGACAATCTCTGTGTCTGTGTGACACTGCTGCGGGGCACTGGGTGCCCGCCCTCCTGGCTGCCCCTGCGTCTCCGGGATCTGGTGGGACTCCGTGACAGGATGGGTCTGGGGAACAGCCTCGGCCTGTCCCCAGGATCGGGCGTGATGGTTGTCCAGGTGACCTGTGCTGCCTCCTGTGGCTGCCTGTGTGTCACCTGTGGGAAGCAGGACGAGGCGCAGGATGGAGGCAGCTGTGTGGCAACAGTGGCCCCCACGTGCCAGCAAGCACAGCCCTGGCCTCAAGGCAGGTGCTGGCCACAGCAGCCAGGCTGGGCTGGGTTGCCAACTTTGCTCCCTGCCTCTGTGCCTGTGGTGCTCCTGAGCCATCCCAGTGCCCACCCCTCCGCAGAGGAACGCCTGGTGCCAGGCCTGGCTGTCTCTGCCCCAGGGCTTCACCCTGGTGCGACTGCAGCCTCTCCCTCCATCCCCGTCCCTCACCTGTCGCCGTGTGGAAAGCAGTGGCTGCCCCTCACGGGGCTGCCCGTGGGCATTTGCCTCCTCCTTCTTAGACATTGTGGGAGTGCTCTGATGAACACCGGCAGCCTGGAGAGACTCGCTGTTCCCGCCATCGCTGGGATCACTGTCCGGGGGAGAAGGTGCTGACTCTTCGTCTCGTGGTGGGAGAGACAATGGATAGTCTGGCGCATACATTTTGTCTTCCTCCAGCTTGTCCAGCTCTTCTCTCTTTTTCCGCATAAGATGCATGAAAGCGACCCCAACAATTCACCTCTCAGAAAGTCCTAAACATCTTTGCCAGGCAACCTCTGTCAGTCAGGGATGAATCTGTCCACTGCTATACCATCTTTTAGGAGAGGTGCTGCAATGTGTTTCCATATTCATCAGCATCAATCAATATGTCATCTACTACTTATTTTATTTACTGTATTCAAGAGGCCCAGGATATCATCCTTTTCAAAGAAAACAAGCTATGTCTTAAGTGAACCAGCGAAGACCATGGCATTCTATTATCCAAAGCAAATACACTTTGAAAAAAAATACATGGTACAACAAAAATATAGGAAATAAAAGATGCGGATTTCTAAACAGAGTAGCCTGACTGAACAAACCAACCTGACTAAACAGATGCATAATGCATAAGCTAAAACTTAGGTAATAACTAAAAGAAGGGCAGAAAAAGTCAATCTTAGCTTGCCTGTTCTCATTATCCACTTTTATGCTAGTTTGAAGATTTCTGAATGAAAAAGGGAAATGAGAAAACTTTGTGGTTCCAGACACAATAATGGTACTGATTTTTCATTAAGACGCATCCTTTCTTGATAAGGTCACACTCCCCTCTTCCTCCTTGTGTTTCAATATTTCTTCTTTCCTCTCCCTGCTGAATTTATGACAACAATTAAGAGAAATTCTGAAATCTTGGCTTTTTATTTTGTTTCCCACATTTCTTAGAATCTCTTTTCTGCTCCAGTCATTGAAACTAGCATCATTATTGCTGGTTGCATTTAAGAGAGCTAAGTCACAAAGTATTTATGACTTAATAAACATAAAACAGAGCTTTTTCATTCCACAATGAATGATATAGCACATGCAGAGCCTTTTATCAAAGTGAATTACTTTCTAGATAAATTACTTCCTCTCTAATTAAAGTCTTTCATAATATCACAAAACAAAAGCCTAAAAGATGGCTTATCCTGCTTTACATCCTGTGTTCTAGGTCTCCATTTGGAACCCCTTTGAAAATTTAAGAATGGTTTCTGGCCCTTACACAAACCCTACTACATATTGCATGCAATTTTTGGGTCCCAAACAGTCTACCAAAAACAACAAGAAATGTGCTGTTACTAGATTTCCATTTGATTTTTTCTGAGTTGATTTCTTTGGATTCTTTGGGAGCCTGTCTTACTTGAAAATTTATGGGTGGCAGTAACACTAACCTGTGAGCAGAGACAAGAGGAAATTCTGATTTCTTCATGTTTTCATTTCTCTCAGTCTCCTCATCTATTCAGCACAAAAGAAGCAGAGCTTGCTTTTCAGGTCCATTATCATTCAGGTTGCATAAAGTTAAAAAGCAAAATCATCTTTTCTTATTCCTTCCCCAGTGTGCTGCTACAAGGGCATCGTTTAGTCCAAAACACTGTTGATACTGGGTTTTGTACTGAACGAGACTCTTAGGAGTAATTAGTATTCCAACAGGTCCACTATTTTATTACTGTTACATTTAACATACGGTTACTGCTACTGTATGTGGAACTCTATAGCTTCAGGAACCAATTCAGTGAGACCTCAACTTGAACTGAGACATTACTAATTGCAAATTAATTAAGTTATTTAAGGCCCTGCTGTGTAATGCTGATGTGAGACTTAGCTGACTGCTCTGGCACTTCTGTGAAAAAAATTAAGGGGCTTGTAAAAATGCAGAACTTTATAACAAATTAAATGAGAGATTCTAAAAAAAGAATGGTAAAGTTTTAAGCTGATATTGTTTTGATTATAATTTAGTTGCAGTGCAGTTTTGTATCAGCTCCAGGTTAAAGCCTAATTCCATAGTGATGTTGCGTGCTGTTATAAAGCAATACTGCTAGTCTATATCTCAAACAAATTTTTGGTATATTTGTTCAGAATTATTCATGGCTTTGATTCACATGCAATTATTCTTCAGCCTTGTACAGGGTCATCTATGTCCTCCTGTGTGTGAAGGGAATCCAATAAATCTTTAAATTTACACAAATTTTATGGCATTTTTAAAGAACTTTGGTAAAATAAATTGCTTAGATGTTTTTTAGTTTCTGAGTATTGCTTTAAGTAAATAGAATTTTGTTTGAGAAATCCAACCAAAATATAGGGTAGGTGCTTTCAGTCAGGGAATAATTACCCCAGAGAAATGAGTGAAGAAATTGTCAGTAATTTTATTTGGCCCAAGAATTCACTTTTATAAATTTTTCTGGCATTGAATTCTGTAAGTAAAAAAACTAATACCTTAATTTTTTGTCAGAAAAATATAAATTCTAACAGGTTTGTGGAAGGATATATTTTAATTTTGGGAAAATATAATTCATAATTAACAGTTAACAGTTAACAATTAACAATTAACAATTTCCAATTACTTGTAACAATATATATCCAACTGCAGATTTTTCTAAACATACTGTAAGGCATTTAAGATATTAAACAGATGTGAACAATTGTCTCATGGTTTGGGTGTAAAGGGTTGTATTAAATGGTGTTACATCAGTCTGGTGACCAATCACCAGTATGGTTCTTCTGGGATCCATCTTAGAGCCAGTGCTCTTCAACATCTTCGTAAATGACTTGCATGCAGGACTTGATGATGCTAAACTGGGAGGAGCAGAGAGGCCCTGAAGAGACACCTTCACAAGTTAGAGGGCTGGGTAATCACCAAGTGCATGAAGTTCAGTAAGGGCAAGTGTGGATTTTGCACCTGGGACAGGGCCATACCTGCACCTACATACCCTAGATGTACTTACAGACTGGGGAATGAGATGCTGGAAAGCAGCACTGCAGAAAGGTACTGGGGGGTCCTGGTCGATGGCAAGTTGAATCTGAGTCAGCAGGGCTCTGGCAGCCAGGAGGGCCAAGTGTGTCCTGGGGTGCCTCAGGCACAGCATCGCCAGCCGGGCAAGGGATGTTTGTGATAGCAGAGGGGCAGGCACTGATCTCTTCTCTGTGCTGACCAGTGACAGGACCCGAGGGAATGCCCTGACGTTGTGTCAGGGGAGGTTTAGGTTGGATATTAGAAAAGGGTTCTTCACCCTGAGAGTGGTTGGGCACTGGAACAGGCTCCCCATGGAAGTGGTCATAGCACCAAGCCTGACGGAGTTCAAAAAGTATTTGGACAATGCTGTCAGCCAGGTGGTGTGATTCTTAGGGTGTCCTGGGTAGGGTCAGGAGCTGGACTTTGATAATCCTTGTGGGCCCCTTCCAACACAGGATGTTCTATAACTATATTTCACCCTTTCTGATTTCAGTGGTATAACTGTAAGTCTCAGATACTCATTGTTCTGCATTTCAGCAATTAAATTAATCGGATAATCAAAAAAAGTCCCACCATACTAAAAAAAAAATTAAATTCGTGTTTTCATTTTCTTGTCAACTGTTAATGTCATGACTCAGTTTTTCAGTTGCCCATTGATACAAACCATGTAATTTTTAAACAGAAAAAAGGGAGAAGATAAAGAAAGAAGGAAAATAAAACAATAAAAGGATTAAAGTGGAAACAGGTAAAGAAATAAAAACTTTCAAGCTTCTTTGTTTTTCATGCCACTGAGATGCAATTCCACCTTTTGTCTGCCTCTATTTGAGTCACATTTAAGATCACTTCTTCTTGAAGTACAGCTCTGAAAAACATCTTTTAAATAAAAAAAATCTACCTGTAGTCACACTTCATATTCACTGTATTTAATTTCCACTATTCTGTATTACAAAAGACATTTTGTATGAAGGTATGAATAAAGGTATGAAAACCTTTCTTTGTTTCTGAAAAATTAATATGCTTCAGCTTCTTTCTCTCACTTGAAATAATAAGCCTTCCTTTGTGACCTCACTTTTCATTGTTGTGCTATGATTGATGCCACAATCTGAGATTCTGACTTCAGGTGGGAATAAACAGGAGAAAGAGAAGGAATAATACAGAACAAAAAGACTTAGTGTTTTCATCATCTTAGAATATTGTCAAGAAAAATATATAGAAATGAGATTTTGAGCTGAACCAGGATAACCTTAAGAAATTACAGGAAAACCTTACTTGCATCTTTAATTTATATCTATAATGTAAATCTGGAAAGCAATTCAGCCACTGTTCAAGATGCCATTTGGTGTTATCAATTTCAAGAAATAATGCCCCAATTCTAATATTCTTTATGGTAATTCACCTATTTAGTATCTGTTACTTTAGGCAGCCTGTGGAAAATTCAGTGCAAATGAACAATTCTGTAGTGACTTGTAATCTCCAGTGTAATATATTTTAATAGATAGATAATGCTCACTGTCTTTACACAATCAATCACTAAAAGCATCATCTTTTACTATTGTCAGGTTTGAGATCTTACCTCTACACAGCTGTTAGATCAATGAAAAACAATGACTCATTCAGGCATATATAGTAGGGTAGTGTGAGGGAAAGGTTGAGAAGAATTCATTCAGTTGTAGAAAATTATCCAGTAAAATACAATCGACTGAAATTAGACTTTCACTAACTTTGAATGCCATTTTATATAGTTTGCTTTGTGTGCTTCACCTTCATTTGATTTTTTAAAGGAGATATCAATTTTGAAACCTCTGTGCTTCAAATATTAACAAGTGTATAGGTGTATATTTATTTATAATATTAAAATAAATATTATAATTATTATAATGTAATTATCACTTCTTGATAATTGATGTACATTTATATTTTTAAAATCCATAACTTATATAAAATATATGTAGTGTACATTAACTGCATATATCTAGTTGTCTAAATGTACATATATAAACATCTTCATGTGCTGAGTTCTCCTTAGTTGTTCATATAATTCCTTTAAATACGAACTTTCTTCATGGTATGCTAGTATAGCTCAATTATCTTTAGTCCCTTAAGAATGGGAATCTTTCCACTGAATAGCTTTTAATTCTTCAAGAATCAGTATGATTGGGGAAATATATCTAACTTTGTAAGTGCTCTAGAACTGTAACATAAGGGAAAATTGAATAGGTAAAATAACGTGAATTGTGAGAGCAAAAACTCTCACAAAAACTTAGAGAAAAACTGATATGAGTTTATAATTCCCTTAGGAAATGATTGCTAAAACTCTACAGATTACAAAAAACAAAAAAGAGCAACAAAAAAACCCACTGAGAAAACCTCCAAAAAAAACCCACCGTAAAAAAAACCCCAAACAATCCAGAAAATAAAAAAATATGTGAGTATAACACATCTATGAAAGGTAGAAATTATTTTTTTTTACCATGAGTAGAAGTATGTCAAAAAAAATGTCCCCAAACTATTAATGGTCAGCAAACACAATGGACATTAGCAGAGCAATCTTATTTAGGTCACAGACACGTTTCAGTAGAAGGAATGTATTTATCAAGAAACAGAAGATGGACCAGTAAAGATCAGAGACAATAAAGGGTCAAATATAACAAAGCAAAGCAGATCTTCGTGAAGCCACATGGTCATTGGAACAACGTGTTTTCACATTCAAGAGAAGTCTACACAATTACAGTGAATAAACACAGACTCCTTCTAAACAAAAAACCTCTGTCTCATTTGTTTCTTCTCTTCTCTGTTGACTGTCCCACACGGGGCAAAAAAAAAAAAAAAATCTCAATTGTTAGGAAATAAACACTAAATCAACAGAAGCATTGCAGATATTTACATCTCATTGAGACTGGTTTACTTTGCCAGCACTGAATTCTGTGTGTCTCCTCCAACTATGGTAAGACGGAAGGAGATTGCATTAAAGGGAAAAAAAAAATAAAGTAATTATTTAACATAGGTAATAAAAACCAAAATGCAGTAGGTTTTCTGAAGCTATTTTGTTTCCCTAGGGAAACAAAAAGAGAGAAAAAAGAGGCTTACTTTCAAATTCCACAGTTCTTGCTGCTCCATATGGTTTGTTTTTAAACAAGGATCATGTCAGTACTAAAACTAAATTGTATCCAGAATTCAGTTCACATGTATCTGCAAAAATAGATATTTTAATTTTCCAACTTTATTTCAGAATACAGGACACAGTCATACAACAAATGCAGATGTTAACTTCTCTGTTTTGTCGGTAGTGTATGGATGCCTTTCGAGAAGACATCACCAATGATAGTGAAAAGTTACTCTATGACCATCTATAAAAAACTGTGTTAATAACAATATCTGTCAAATATCTTTCCATAAGGCTAGGGAAAAGAAAAAATTGAATTTATCAGAAGTTATTATTCTCTTTTCTGCAAGCCATATCTGAATAAAATAAACACCTTATCATCTGATGGTATTTTAATCAGGATAGTAGTTACATTGCACATAGACACATCTTGATATTTTAGTTCTGTTACAGAAACAATAATAAATAAAATACTTCATCAGCTCTAAACTAAGGTTAGCAGTAAATAATATTTCATCATGGAACAATAAAATTACTTGGGTTTTTTTGCATCCCAAGGCTGCTTTGGTCTGTTCACTGCGTTTCAGAACAACTGGGAGAGCTCAGCATGTCTATATTACTACAGAGCAGTAATAAAGGTGGAAAGTGGTGGCACTAACACTGATTGAAAATGAAGCAAATAGTGCCAGCTCAACAGCTCGAGGGGGATTTCTGGAAACAGAACCTTGGAAGCGAAGAAAAGGCCAAACTAATTTTGGCCAAAGGATTAGGCTTGTTTTAAACAGGCCACTACTATACTGTGACCTAGTTAACTGTGACATGAGATATAATTGGGTTTATGCTTACAGTGGGAACTCTCTGAAGTGTCAGTGTGTGAGTTCTCTACGAACTGACTTACAGCCAAAATTTCGGATAGTGATTACTGTGTCTCTTTCTCCATTGCCCAGGAAGTAAATCCACTCTATACCCAGAATTCATAGCCTCTAATGAAAAAGCAAACAGATATGAGTCCCTGTTTTGTAAGAATCTTTAGCTAAATGTTAATTGAATTCATTAAGAAGGCATAATATTTTTATATCATAACTCAGATTTCTGTCCTGAAGTGGAGCAGATAAGTCAATCTGCTAGAAGATAGCACAGAATGCAGTTGTTATTCCCACCCTGTACTCAAAGAGGGGCTTTGCAATGACAAAGACATCACTAAAATAGTGGATCAGCACAGCTTTTTTTCTCTTGTTCTTTTGGGGACCATACAGCTGAAATTCCAGTTCTTTGAACCTATCTCTTCTTTGTAGCAAAGGAAGTTTAACCCTCTGTTCTTATGCCAGAAAAACATGGATGTGGAGAGCCCAGAAAAATATTCTTTAACTCAAAGTAGGTATTGAGAGGAGAGGAACTTTTTACTCTCTGTAAGGAATTTGACCTGTCTTTACGTGCAATCTCCACCTAAATAAACTATCCATCAATCGTTTATTTTCTATGCTGTTTGAGCAACTATAACATGCTATTTAAACAACCACTCCCTCTAACTATAATCTCACTGAAAAAATAATCTTAAATGGAAACACACTGATTTCAAATTTAATTTGAGGCACTAGGTCCATCCTGAGAGGGGATTTATTCCTCTTTAAAATTTTTCCTTTGAAGTTGACCTGATATTACATGAGAGATTCAACCTTCCAGAGAGATTCAACGTTCGGATTCCAGGATTTCCCCTTAACTGCCTCCTGTGCCACACCATCTTCTGATAATGGTGTTAAAATTAATGGAATATGTAAGACCATCATAAACTACCAAGTACTAGCCTCTGTGTAAACACTGTTGTGTACAAAGAGCTCTAGGTCAGCAACCTGGTACTACTGTTTCCGATGGGATTACTGAGAAAAATGTATTTTTTTGTGGTCTAACTAACTGGTGCCCGGGTTGCAGGAAGGTGTGCACAGCAACAGTATATAAGGTAAGCATGAGCAATGGGTCAGAGAAGAATCTGTCGAGTTAACTCCTGGAATAAGTCTAATTCCTTGGCACCTTGGACAGTCTCATGTGTAATGAAGTTAAATGAAGTCTGAATAACAGAGTGGCTAAAATATATGTCAATTAGTAGAGAGAACTGGAATTATATACCTTCCTGATTTCCTGGGTAAACTTATGTTATTTTTTTAAAATTTGTGTAAATAGCAAACCCAGAAGACTATTGTGGACTTCAACCTTATTTTTAACAAGGTAATAAGCTTATTTTCATAAAAAAACCCCACAACACTAACTAATACTTTAAAACTTCTCTGAATAAGTCATACAAATATATCCTTCAAATGAGCAAGTTGTTGATAATACTTTGTCTAAAATTCAAATGATTCACCCATTGTAACAAAGCAACAAGAATTTTTTACCCAATAAATTCTCCTTCATACTGTCCCACTTCCCATATTAGTGTTTTCTTCCATTTGCCAGATGTTCAATTCAGTTGTATGATGAGTTTACTCTGAATTTTAGGAGGTGGGGGCAGAGGAAGTTCCTTCCATACCTGCCAGAAAGAAACATTTTTGGAACTCAAAAACTGTATTTTTTAGTTGCCCTTCAGAAAATAATTGTTGCTTATGCCAAATTTTGGCATGTATCTGCCCATTCAAGAAGAACACTCATTTAATACCATATTTCCTTCTTACCAATAATTATTTCCTCTTATGATAATAATAACTATTATTTCCTCTTATTAATATTTCTTGGGCTTGAGTGAGAATAGAGGATCAGATACCTTAGACAATTTATAGTACTACTGCCAAATCACAGTCAATGTAGTAATTACGTATGTGTCTAAGCTTTTGGGACTCACAAATTGCTTCTTGAGCACTAAGGAATTAAGTACCCCCTTCATGGGTGTAAATGAGCATGATTACTTCTCTTACTTAGATCTTGACTGGTAATCACTCTGGATCTTATTGCAACTTCACGGAAGTCACTGTTTATTTTCAGTCATACTCATGACATTAAGCTTCCTTTTCATCATGCAGAAGTTTCCCTAAGAAAGAGCAGAACAAGACTGTTTTGCTCCAACAGAATTAGAGATAAAGGATAATAAAATCCTTGAACATTAAGCACTTATCCAAGGATCTTTTTATTAATGAATGGGTAAATTACAACAACTTTTTTCCAAGATCATTAGTTTACATAGAAGAAAAAAAGATGAAGAGACTACTAAGTTAGCTAATTTAATGATTACACAATAAAAGACTGAAGGAAATTATTTCAAATTAGAAATCTAATTTTATTTTTGATTGCTTCTGTTTTACAGACTTCAGGTCATTGTAGGCATGTCATAATTTTCATTTTTGCAGGTACGGCTTGAGAAAAAATGAAAAGGAAAAAAGGTCACAAACCAGGAAATGTAACACTAGAGCCTAGCCAACTGCTTTGATATTTGCAGGACCTATAACAATATAGCAAGGTAATATTGTAATGTCAAACAGGATTGCAAGCCACAATACATATGGGGACTTTTAGAACCTTTTATCTTTGTCAAAGTTTTTTCAGTCTTTTTTGAAAATTATTTGTTGCATTTCATTGAAATTCACTGGACTGTATTCCTGTCTACAGCCCCTAAGTAGCCTTCCATTGTGACTGCAGTTTGTACATTCTGTTTTCATGACAGATTTTTTTTTTCTTCTTTTTTTTTTGGTAATATGCAATCCATTTAAATTGCAAATAAGACCCTGATCTACTCAGCTTGTTTTCTTCTTGGCTGTGACTTCATATCCCCACCATATTGTGGTATAAAACTGGGAAAACATTAGTTCTGACAATTTTTCACTATCAACATCACTGGTTTAGACAATTGAGTTTACTAAGTTATCTAGTAATATCATCAGAAAACATAAACCACATGGAAGCAAAAGACTGTTTTAAGTATCTCTAGACACATTTACTGCATTCAGTTATGAATATTAGGTGCTCTATTAAAGACTAGACAAAGAGTGTGTACAATCAAATTTCTCTACTTTCTATATGTCTGTGAATGAATTGTTTTTATCCATATTTCCTTGTCTTCTTTTTCCTTTTATTCTCTCTCCTAACTTCCTTTGCATCCTGTTTCAATGCCTTTTTCCTTTTCTTTTGTTCTTCCCATTTAGATGTTTCTGTCTGCGTATCTCTCCCTGTCTTGCATTCCCCAAAATAATTATTTCTAAAAAAAGTCAAACTTTTTTTTTTTTTTAACCTAAGATGGGCATAATTCATACCAACTGTGTCTTCTGTTTCTCTTCTTTAAAAGTAATAGATTTATCTCTCTGCTTTGCCTCTTCAGATCCTAAACTTTTTGGAACAGGGCCTGTGTTTTAAACAATAAGAGGTTACTCGGCGGTGCATTGATCCTAGCAGGAGCCTTTAGACACTAAAGAAATATAAATAACTACAAAGCATTGCCATATGCCTGATCTCTGGCAGCTGTGAGCTCTGTAACAAGAGTGTGATGCTCCTGCTCTCCCACCTGTCACCTCTCCAATCCCGCTGGCCAGTCTGCAGAAGGGCAGAACATTTCTGGACTTGGCACTTCCTCCTAAGCCAGCAGTAGCTGTCAGGCAGTTTCCACAAGATTTGAAGCACAGCTGGGTGAGGACTGCACACCTACACATCCAGTGGCTCTGCAGGTTTCCCATGCACAGTTCATCTGTGCATGATTGTCAGATATATGTAGGAAAGTTATTTTTGTTTGTCAGCATTATCTGTCTATGAGACATTGACAGTTTGATTTTGAAATTAAATATAGCACAGACAAGCTTAAATATCTGGCTCTTTAGCTGTAATTTTTCAGATTTTAATTACTGGCAAAGCATGTACTACATATGAACCTTGACTCCTGTCTTCAAAATAGTAAAGATATGTTTAATCTTTTAATTCTTAGCTTTCATGAGTTTTGACCTGAAAAGCATTTTAATTTATCATCTAAGGTTAATTATTTAAGTGCTCTCACTTTAACCCCTTCACATGAATGACCTGAAAATAAAAGCCAACTCACGAAATTACACACAGCAAGTGAAAAGAACTAAAACAATGTTTTTATCCAAAGAGCTAAACAGTGTCTTCTATAATAGTAGCAGCAGAAATTGTGATATTAGGAGTATTAGTGAACTATGAATAAACTAGCATTTATCTTCAGATGTGAAAGTAGTAGAATAAAACATATATATGTTTTATTCTATACTATACCTAAAACCAAATTTACTTTCCAAATTCATAGTTTATTTTCTTTGATGTAGACATTAAGTGTTTAACAAGTACAGCTAATAGGTATGAGGCATAGAGGCATATCTCTATACAAGTACAAAAGTAAATGCGTGAGAAAAATTGGTGGTATAGAAGCGTATGTATTTCTGTGTGATCTGAGATACAATGTTGCTAATAAAACTATTTAAGTTATATCTCTAATATTTATCTATGGTAGCAATAAAACCAGATCATTATTTATAAATGGAAGTGTAACCCATGATAATGAACAAATTGCATATTCATGAACTATAGCTTAACCTGATTAATATTACTTGGCAAGCACAGCTTTTGAAAAATATCTTAGATCTAAACTCCAGCTACACAGTCCTAGAAGTAAAGGCTCAGCTTAGATTTTGCACTTTTATTAATTTTGTTTCCAGTAATTTATAAATGCAGCTTATACACTAACTGCTGCCTTTTATTACTAAAGAAGAAGGAAAGAAGCACAAATAAGGTCCTGAAATGAATTCACAGTTTTGTTGGAAACTGGATGCCACCAGGTAGATTGTTCTTTCCCCAGAAGTGCTTCAGATTTCACTAGGGAGCTATTCTTAGCAACAGAGCCCTTGAGGTTTGAACTCAGATATTAAAAATCAGTAGTCTTTTATAGAAATTTTACCCAAGAATCTTCAAAACCCCAGGAGCTTAAGAACAAATAAATTTTGTTCTCTTTCCCAACAGTTTTAAACTTTATCCACAAAATCATGATTCCCTTTTTCCAGCTATCAGTCACTTATTATTTATCCTTTAAAAGTGAGACTGAATCTTCTCATTTTAAGCTTGGGAGTTTGAGCTATGTAATAAAGTATGATGTTGTATATTAAAACAAAATTCAAATTAGAAAAAAACAACTTTTAAGGATAATTTGAGAAAGGTCGTTAGAACCTTTAGTAACCAAGGTCTTACAGAATGTTTATTATACAAATTCATTGTCTTTGTTGGTAAGTCTGAAAGGTTGTTTTATTTTTAACTCTATGTTATTTGGAGACACTTAAAGTAATTTTCAGTTTATCTAGGTTTATGACTGGGAAGCTGAAGAATATTTATCCAATAAAATCACAAGAACAATATTATTAAATCATTCCCAAAATATAACAACATATAATCATTTAAGTTGGAAATGACCTCTAAGACCCACAAGTCAACATTAAATATTTTAAGCTTTTTGCATTTGTACTCCCTTTCAAGAGTCTTCTGTTTTTTCAGTTCTGCAAAAGTTACATTAAAGGAATGAATAAAGAAGTGATTATGGTTTATATAAATACAGATTTTTTTTTTTTGTAAATTTGTCTAGGGAAAATAACGACTTTTCATTAGATCAAACACATGAAAGCATTGACAGAAAGTGATGCTCTGTTGTAGATAAAATTGTCTTCTGTTTTAACATTTAGTAACAAACACAGTTGAAGAGTTCTGCATTGATATGTTGTTTCATATTTTGGGGACCCTGCTAGTATATTTAATTTTTAGGTTTCTGTCAGACTACGGTAGCATTTTATGAGATAAAAATGAACAAAAATAGAAAATTTGTCCATACCTTAGCTGCTTATGTGTGCATGACGGAAGTAGAAATATATGGAAAAGTATCAGAAAGATCTCCTTTTGCTACCACAAAATGAATCTTCACTGTAGATAAAATTGAAAACAGAAGATCTGTGAAAGAGATCAAAGTGAAAGATAACCCATAAAGTGCAGACAAACCCATCCAAACTTAGAGGTTACCACAAAGATGACTGTCAATCCTGTTGCATGACAGAGTGAAAATGAGAAAGGAGTATCATTGTCACAGCTACAATCCCTGTGAACATGTTAAAATGGCTGGGAATGTTCTCTAGTATCTCTAGCTTGGAGTAACTAGGAAAGAAATGAAGGGATTCTTCCTCCTCTTGCAGATGTGCATAGACCCTTCCTTTCAAGCATTTATGAGCAGTCCTGGCTAACTGGGGAGGTCCCAGAGGTCTGGAGGTCAGCCAGTGTGACACCCATGTACAAGAAGAGCCAGAAGGAGGATCCAGGGAGCTACGGACCTCTCAGTCTGACCTCAGTGCTGGCAAAGGTCACGGAAGAAATCTTCCTGAGTGCCATCACATGGCAGGTACAGGACAACCAGGGGATCAGGCCCAGCCAGCATGGGTTTATGAAAGGCAGGTCCTGCTTAACCAACCTGATCTACTTTGATAAGGTGACTCATTTAGTTGATGGGGGAAAGGCTGTGGATGCTGCCTGGGTGAACTTTAATAAAGCCTTTGACGCTACTTCCCACAGCATTCTCCTGGAGAAACTGGCTGCTTGTGAATTGGTTCTCTCTTCCTTTTTGGTAAAAAACTGGCTGGATGGCCAGGCCCAGAGTGATGGTGAATAGAGTCAGATTCATCTGGAGCCCATTCACTAATGGTATTCCCAGAGTTCAGTCTTAGAACCATTCCTGTTTAACATCTTTATTGATGATCTGCATGAGGGGAGCAAGTGAAGCCTCATTAAGCTCATAGATAACACCAAGTTGGGCAGGAGTGTTGATCTGCTGAAGAGCAGGAAGGTTCTGCAGAGGGATCTGGACAGTCTGGATCAATAAGTTGAAGCCAGTTGTGTGAGGTTCAACAATGTAAAGTGCCCAGTCCTGACCTTGTGTCACAACAACCTCAGGCAGCGCTATAGGCTGGGGGCAGAGTGGGTGGAAAGCTGCCTAGTGGAAAAGGACCTGGAGGTGCTGGTCCACATATGGCTGGATATGGTCTAGCAGTGTGCCCAGGTGACCAAGGCAGTCAGTGACTTCCTAGCTTGGATCAGCAATAGTGTGGCCAGCAAGAGTAGGACAGTGATTGTCCCTCTGTACTGGGTACCGGTGAGGCCACACCTCAAATCCTGTATCCAGGTTTGGGCCCCTCCCCACAAGAAAGACATTGAGGAGCTGGAGTGTGTCCAGAGAAGGGCAACAGAGGTGGTGAATGGTCTGGAGTAAAAGTCTGATAAGGAGCAGCTGAGGGAGCTGGGGTTGTCTAGCCTGGAGAAAAGGAGGCTCAAGGGAGACCTTATCACTCTCAACAAGTACCTGAAAGGAGGTTTTGGCCAGGTGTGGGGTTGGTCTCTCTTCCTAGGCAACTAGTGACAGGACAAGAGGAAATGTCCTCAGATTGCAGAAGGAGAGGTTTAGATCGGATATCAGAAATAATAGATTAGGTGTGTGGAGTCACCATGAAGGTAATGGTGAAAGTAAAAATGGGGAATTAATGTACTCTTTGCAAACATTTGAGGTGTTTATGGATGTTTCTGTGAAGAAACCACCAAAAAAACCCTTTTTCTTGAGCTCATCTTTGCCTATACATGTATAACTTTGTAGTGAAACCCCTCCCTAAAACTGAAAAGAACAAACCAAAAAACTCTCACCTACACAAACAACCAAGGCCACTGTAGAAAGACATCAAGACTAACATTGAGATACATAAGATCACCATGACTGTATCTAGTAAGAAGCCCTACATCCTGCTCTAGCTCTCAGCTAGACTTTCTCCAGCAGGTGCTGGCTGCAAAAGCTTGGGCTCCAGAGCAATCATGGTCAGCCCTCTCCCTAGATATTTACCCCATTGCTGGGCCATTCTTTTGTATTCACCTTCCTTGTATCCCTGTATGATTCTTGCTTTGATCCATTAAAAGTCAGTGTAGATGTGTTCTCTGGGATGTGCCGCTGGTGTTGTTATGGCCATTTCTCTTTCACTACATCCTCCTTTGCAGGTCTGAACTTCATCTAGATGTTCCAGGGAGATCTAGGGATCTCCCTTTCTTGCTCCAGCAGTATGTATGCATTCTAAAAATTTAAAGCTCCTAAGCTCTAACCTGTCCTACATATTGTGCATCATGTTACATCCATATTTCCCCAAACCCCTTTTGAGAAAATTACCACGCTTGTTATGAAGCCCACCAGTGAAATACTTGGATAAACTGATAACAAAGCACAGACATTGGATCTGTTCTGTGGACCTTTCTCCAACTAGCTTTCTTAACTCCCTCTCTTCATCACTGCTGTGATCAGTTTTAGAGGTATAAAGGTAGTTTTAAAAATTAAACTCTGTGTGTTTGATATATCAATAGTCTGAATGACCAAAAGGGCAAAAGAACCTAAAGAGAAGATATTATGGAACAGAAAATAGCCTTAAACACATAGTCAAAAAAAAGTATTGAGAGGAGATTTTTTCAAAACATACAGCATGTTTCTTAGGTGTTTTATAACCTCTCAGAAATATCTATCTATATCTCTCTCAATATGCATGCATAAAATATAGGTATAACTTCCAAAATTAAAGTTCAAATTTATTTTATTTATATAAAATATTTTATTTACGTAATCTGTCAAAGCAACAGAACTACAACTGCAAAATGAATTTAGCTTGCCACCAGCTGGCTTGTCATGATGGGTGTACATCATCAAACCAACATGGCTCTTAAGATGCATTAACACAATATATCATCAAAATTGTATTGCTTAGAAGATGTATATCTAAAATGTAAGGCCAACTGGTAATAAAGAATATATTCAGATATTTAATTTTTTCTGTATGTTTCAGATAACTTAGGTATCTAAATATGCAGTTGTAGTTGAGAATACAGCTAGATCTCAAAAAAATGAACTAGTATGTTTCAATATATGACTATTAATTTTCCAATGTACTATTATTTATTTTTATTAATTATTCAATGTATTAGTCTTTTTTTTAATCTTCATTTCAAGAGTCTTTAGAGACATGTTGATTAAATTGTATAATTTTCTTTCTCATATATGATAAATGTGATTTGGAGCTAACAGTGTCAAATTATTTTCCCAGTTTAAACCTTTGTTCAAGAAACTGTTCATGAAGTTTCACATTGTATTACATTATTACAAGACATTACTTTTTAGTAACAGTGATATCTGTCAAAGTGAATCTACCACAAAATGCATTACTGATTAGGGTTTAGTGAATAATTTGCAATATGGATTTATTTTTAAAAATTAGCCTATTGTCTGCATGTGGAATAGCTTCCAACAAAGAAATAAACAAGCAAATGACAATATCCTTGAATAAATTTAGAAACATTCAAATGATGTATTTTCAGGCTTTGCTTTTTATTTTGTTTAATTTGTATCATTCTCTGCAGCTTGCATGTTCATGAACCATTTGTTATGAACATCTAAAATACTAACAGGTTATTTATTTCTGAAGTGTCAGCTATATCACTTTTTTATTATTATTATTTTATGTTTTTATTTTTCCTTAGAGGAAAGCAGGAAGAATTTTCTAGGACCAGTAAAGCTTTTGCAACTATTTGTCTAAAACCCTGGCTTTGCAAATATTCGCTTGCATCTTTGAAATTTACTTTCCTCTAATGCTCTTGCCAGTAAAACTCAATCCTTCAAACATTCCTGAAGAAAGATCACCAAAGGGTTGCACGTATTGTCAAAGCAAATTCAGTCAAAGGTTGCTTGAAAATCTTGCACTGTATTTGCTCAGCTGTGTTAAAAGAACAACTCATTCAAGTTGTTCTCAAGGCATCCCCTAAGAAAATTCAAGACTGAAAGAGTGATTTTATATTTGATGATTGTTTATTTGTATATTCATGATTTAACACAAAGTTTTATGAATATGCACTTCAATTTCACTTTTAGTTTAGAAAGAAGCCATTTCATAGAACTCTGATGTTATTTTTTTAATTATTTGCGTAATAGGCCTAAGAACTATTTAGTGGCAGACAAAGCAATATCTGGAATATTCTGAAGCTCTTTTTTTCTAGTGGAAATGAAAGAATGTCTAACCATTCAATATTTGTTCCCTATTCTCCTAATTGCCAGTCCATCCTTCTTAGGGATTTTATGTTGTTACACTGCACTTCTGCATGTTTCAGTACTTGTGTATAAAAACTTGCCCCCACTAAACCAATGATGAGATCACTCTGGAACTCTAATAACATATAGGAAAAAACCCCTCATCCTGCATATTCTTTAAATGACTTTAGGATGAGCATGAATTTGATGATGTTAGGGAGAAACCAGTAGCCTAGAAAATTCCTCTGCTTTTTAACAAAGTGAGAACTTTAACTTATTTGTACCATAATCTTCATTCGTAAGTACCATATCCCATTTGACATCTAATTATGAGAGGAAAGGCAGAAACCTTAGCATACAGTTAAACTTGCATCAAGATTTCCGTTTGTATGCTGCGCTGAGTTTATTCTAAAACAGTAGAAAATCTAAAGTTTTTCCCTTGGCACAAAACAATCTTTCTTTTATCATTCCAGCTTTCTAATATGTGAAATATTCTACATTAAATACAGAAAATGCATAAAACTGAATGCAGAAATATGGATTTCTTTTATGTTCCCACAGTTTAAAAATTGTTTTGTCAAGAAAAAATATTTAGTGTAATTGAGACAAGAAATTTTATGGAAGACTTGCACCTCTCCAAAGTAGCATGATTTAATTATTTAGTTGTATCAATGACTTTGAAAAGTACTTATTCCTTTGATAAGAACATTTTGCCATATTTCATTTTTCTGAATGTCGTGCTTTGAAGCTGGCTCGACACCAAGCCCCACAAAATCTGTTATTTTCCGTAAGGAGAAATAAAGATTATTGAGGAAAACTGGAAAACTGCAAGGCAAAACAGGCACACACTTGAGAAATCACAGTATAAAAGGAGATTTATTACTAACAGAATTAAAAATGAAAAGAAATAACAAGAAATTAAAGCAAAGTCCCCTCTCCTCCAGCACCACCTCCTTCCAACCAACCCACTCAAAAGGGAGAAAACAAAACATTGGATTTGGTCAGTGTTGCAGTTCTTAAAAATCTCTCCAGTATTTAAGGAAAAAGAATTTCCTCTGCTTTAACGCGGTTTCCAAACTGTCACCAGCAACAGTCTGCCCGGAAACAATCTGCTGAGGTGGAAAAACATCTCTCCCATGAAAATCTCACAGTCTATTCATACTGCAGTCATGGGCCACAACATAGGGTTTTAATCTTTTAGGGATGAATTATTTTGGCCTGAAAACAAAGGCTCTTGCCATGGTGCTCTCCCCAGCCAGCACGCTGCCCCTGCACCGGGCAATCTCCCACCTGCCCTGGGTGGGGGGACGGAAGCCGATCGCGGCGCAGGAGGGCAGGCGAAGCTCTTGCTCGGGTTCGCCTTGCCCACCGATGGTACAGCTGCGTGAAGGAGGCAGGAATAAAGCAGAGGGACTCCTTTGTGGGGCAGGGAAAGGTTTACTGGAGAACAAAAACCCACAAGAATGAGGGTATCGGGGGGTTTTATACCCCTACATAATGGGTGTGGAGAACATATAATAACCAATAAAATATCAGTTATGGGGTGTTACAAGAGGGGAGAGAAGGGATTAGGGTGAATGGGAGAAAGAGTGGGGGGTAGAGGAGTAACGTGGGCTAATTAACTACCGAGGAACATAGAACTTTCTGGAGAAATAACCAAATATGAACCATAAGGGGAGGGGGGGCAGCAGCCAATGGTCAGCGTGCTTTACACAGCCTTTTGGGTGCTCACCGTGCCTTCAAGCCCTTGAGCTGTGGATGCACCAAACCAATGGACCTTTTGGTCCACTTGGTCCAGCTGACCATGGCTCTGGCCATGGCTCACCGCAACAGGCTCTCTTCTTCAAAATCTCTAAAAGCCTTTCACCGTTCTATATAGCCTGGCATAAGCATGTCTCATATCTTCATAGGCCATGCATAGATTCTCCATCCCCTCAGGTGCTTCAAATGGATTGAAGAGACAAACAGTTTGTGATAGTACAGTTTTTACCACGGTGTGCAGAAAGCGTTTTTAAGCTACATGTTAAAAGCTCCTCTGCCCTCTTTTTCCCTGCTGCTATCTTGGCTCCTTCCCCTTTCTTTCTGACCTTGGAGCCTCCATGTTAAGGAATTGATCTTGTTTGGGCTTTACACTGGGGAAAGCCTCGCTCCCTTGTATGCTGCTGGCTGCATGGTGTCTTCTTCGGTTTGGTACAAGCTGTGCTGGCTGCCGAGAGGCTCCGCTGGCTCCAGCCAGGTCTGCACGGGACCGCACCGGCTGTGTGGTGGGGAGGGGGAAGGCCTGCCGGTCCCCATAAGCTGCGCTGGATGGTTTTAGCTGTGCAGCAGTTCATGGCTGTTTTTAGTTGCCTGTGACTCCGGTATGGTTCTCCCGCAGAGACGAGGGGGCCTGTGCCGCTGTGTCGGGGGAGAGGGAGGCATGGGCCAGCTCCAAACGATGGAGCCCAGGGCCCATTTTTCCCCCGTTCTTGCAGGAAAAGCCGGAACAAAAGGGAACTTCCCGTGCTTGTGCTGCCTTTAAATATGCAAATTGTGAGAAGTGCAACTGGTTTAACAGCTTGCCTATCAACTGTGTTTCAACCTACTACACTGAACAAGGCAAGACATATAATCAGGACAGCATAACATCAATTTATTTTATTGTCTTGGGGTGACTTACTATGCTGTATCCCCTGTCGCCTACTCTATGCCCAGACATGAATCCTGTGCCTGTTTCTTTAAGGCAGACCCGAGGCGGGGGTCGGGGGGGACGGGGAGAAGGCAGTGGAATTCCTTTGGCTCTATGTTCAAAAACACAGATAACTTGTTTGCTCGCTTCTCAGCTCTCGGCTTCTGCAGCAGGGAAGAGAGTGGCATTCTCTTGCTTTTTAGCTAGCTTCTTGTTCATTAGCTGAAGAAAAAAGTTTTCCTGGGACTTTGGCTTCTTTTTCTTCTCTTCTGGACTGTTCAGCAACACCAGAACATCACTGGGAGGCCCTACACCATGGCCTGGAGGGGCCCACACCGAACCCCAGCTCCGGAGAGAGAGCAGAGACATGCCTACAAAGGACTTTGAATTTTACCAGGTTCTCTCCACAGCGAGAGGTTTTATTATTTAGCATTATTCTCTTTCTGTGCCTGCGTGAACTCTACTTGTTAAATAAATAATTTCTTTTTCACTTTCCTCTGAGGAATTTGTTCCCAAACCTGTGGGGGGGGGGGGCTCCTGAAACCTGCCTTCTTTGGAGGAGATGTTCCTTCCAGAGCGTTTCCCTTAATTTGTCTCAAACCGGGACAGATAATTATCCCATCTCCTCTAAGGCAATGGTGGTGCAAATTTCACCACATGGTCCAGTTGCTTGTGCAATGTAGTCAACAAGGAGTTTTTGGTACAGCTGGAGAGTAGGGGCATCCAGCACTTTGTTGTAGCAATGATGACATGGACTCTCTTGTCTCCAGGGAAGAGAATCCTTTATTACACTCATGCAAGGCCTTTTATACTGTACAGCTATGCAAGGCTTTTATACTATCTAATATACTTTTATACTATCTAAAATATACTACCTAAAAATATTCTTGTCAGCATTCTTGTTAACTAAACAAACACACACTGGCTGCATGCCGTATCTCCCGTGTGAGGGGGGCAGCCGGGGTCCGCACGGCCAGAGCCCTCCCGAGGCTGGGATGGTGCGGCCAGGCCTCTCCTGAGGCCGGAGCTGCCTGGGCAGTGATGGTGAGGAGCGTGTGGCCAGCAACGGAAAACATGGCAAACAATTCCCCAGTGTGGAGCCCAGACAAGATCAACCTCTCAACTGCAGCTTACAGACACCAGCTTCCTTTCAAGTCAGAGAAAAAGAAAAAATAAGGACACACAAGGAAAACCAACATGGCATCACCGAGGTCAGTGGAAAAAAGGAGAGGAAGGAGGTGATTCAAGCACTGGAGCTGAGATTCTCCTGCTAGCCGTGGTGAGGACTATAACACAACAAACTGTTTCCCTATAATTCATGAGATGCATGGTGCAGTGCAGAGATCCATGTGCAGCCCATGAAGAAGAGTACTCTTCTGGAGCTGGAGCGCATGCATACTGAAAATGTAGTGAGGAACTCGAACAGGGAGAGATGATCCTTGCTGTTAGAGATAGAAGAAGAGACCCTTCGCTTCCAAACTAGAACAGCTCATCCTTAAAAGACTAAACCCCATGAACTAAAATGACCCATGCTAGGCGGTTGTGGGAAGACTGCTTGGCCCATTGGACGGGTTCATATTGCAGCAGGTTTGGGCGGGGCTGTTTCTTGTGAAAGTTAAAACCACCAAATTCGCAGAGAACTATCTCCCATGGGAAGGATCCCACGGCATAGCAGAAGAAACTCTTTTCCTTAAGCAAACTGAAGAAAGACTTCTAAGAAGTGAAATACTGACCAAAATCCCCATGTTTTGTTTCCTTGAGTGGTTGGTGGAAAGAGGGAGGTACTGGGAGAAGAAAGGTGTTCTGAAGATCTACTTTGGTTCTCATTACCCTTTTTACTTCTATTTCTGTTAATAATAAATCTTCTTTATACTGTCTAAGTTTTGGACCTGTTTTCCTTAAAGTTCGGGTTTTTGGCTTTTTTAATAATCTTTATCTCAGCTCATGAAGTTTTTGTTTTAATTTCCCCTCCTCTGCTTAGCTATAGCAGAGGAAAATAAGTAAATGGTTTTTTCATGGGTGTCTGGAGCTTAGCCAGGATCAAACCATGACATTTTTAAAGCTGTGCTTTAAAAACAATTAAAAACTCAAAAGTAACCTTTCTTTTAACTTTTTAGGATAAGTCAAAGACACAAATATTGTCCTGTGATAATATGTATTTGCGGTTGGTGCTATAAAAATTGTTAGAAAATCCTACTTTATTGTTAGAAAATCCTACATTAGGTACTTTCTGCGACAGCCTTAAGATTATTCAAGTGTTGGTTTCCTTGAATGTTAATAATAAGGAGAAATATGCAACAATGTTGCTATGTTTTCCTTCTTCTGTATGTGAAAGCAGTAAGTATTGAAGCAGTAAACTCACATTTTTTATCTGAAGTCTGAAAGATTCAGAGGACATACTAAAAAAAGACTGAATAATGAAATATAATGACAGGAAAATTCTGAAGAATTTCATAAACAGTAGGGACTTAAAGAGTTGGATAAATATTTATAAAGTACAAAGTTGAAAACTGCAGTCACTGGAATTCAGCAGAAATTTCCTGTCACAGTTTTTCATGATAAGCCTTTATATATTCAGAGTGCTTCTCACACTTGAGATCTAGACAATGAAAGATCTTTTCTTCCCTCTGCAAAGCTTTTTTTTTCACCACCTGAAAGCCAAAAATAGCAGTTAAAATATTACAGAATATCAATTTTACTTTCAATACCCATCAACTTCTATAGAGATATTCCTCTGTGATATGTTTCTATTATTACCTGGCAAAAATGTTTTCATTTACAATATGACATACAGAAAGCATTAGAAGGGACTCAATTTATTGAAAGTGAAAACCATGTTTTAAAATAATTCTGAGAAGAAATTAAGCAATTCTGAAGGTAATGTTGTGGATCTGCATGCATGACTCTCAGTGTTTTCTAGACCAACACTTAATCTATAGAAAAATAGACTGTTATACGCCCAGAAATTCTGTCTGGAAATGTAATCTAGGCTGAGAACATTCCTTCTCGTACTTACCAATATGAGGATTTTTGTATGTTTCAATGATTACTAGGTTTTGATTTCTCACAAAAATATTCTGTACAAGGTGCAAAAAAAATAGTATGAGAAACCAGGAGTTTTCATTTTTGCTACATTTATTCTGTAGAGAATAAAGATAAAGTAAAGGGAACAGGTACATGTACCAGGAACAGGTACATTTAACAAATGGTAAATATTGAAATACTACTTTCTTCAAGCTCAAAACTGGAGTACGCCAAAGTGCAGGAAGTCAGCCAAAAGTGCCAGGAGATCTTCATGGATGAAAGGTCAGTCTCAAAGACAAAAGGACACCTGCAGTTAAAAGAATAGGTAAAAGAAAAGGATAGGTAACCTGGGAAAAATACAGAGACACTCTTGGAGCGTCCAAGGACACAGCTAGGAAAAGCTAAATTTTAATTTGAATTCAGTAAAAGACATCAAAGGGAAACATATATAGAAGGACTTCTAGAAATACAAAGGTGACAAGTGGAAGACAGGAGAAACGGTGGCCCTGATGACACAAGGCATGGGCAAAGCTGAAGTCCTGAATGCCTTCTTTGCTGCAGACTTTGCCAGAAAGATCTGCCTTCAGAAATACCAGGCTACAGAGGCCAAGACGAAAGTGTGGAGCCATAGAATGTTAACCCTTGGTGGAAGAGGATCAAGTTAGAGAACATTTTGAAAACTGGACCTATATAAGTCCATAGGTCCCAGTGGGATACCCCGACAAATACTGAGGGATTTGTCAGCCCATAGGGCTTGTTGTCATTGTGAGGTCAGTCTATTATCTCTGAGTAGTCATGACAACTGTGAGAAGTTCCTGGTCGTTGGAAACACCACTCCTACCTTCAAGAAGGGCGAGAGGAGATCTCATAGAACTTCAGGCCAGTCAACCTGACTTCATTCCTGGAAAAGTGGTGGAGCAGCTAATCCCAGAAATCATTTGCAGGCACAAGGACAAGAAAGTCATCAGGAGTAGCCAGCATCTCTTCACCAAGAGGAAGTCATGCTTGATGAACCAGACAGCTTCTACAATGAAACAATTGGCCTGATAGATGAGAAGATCAGTGACTATTGTCTACCTGGACTTCATTAATGTTTTTGATATTGTCTCCTATAAGATCCTCATACAGAATTTGATGAGAACAAGAGACAGGTCACTTAGAAAGTTAAGGGACTAGAGCATCCTTGCTATGAGGAAAAGTTGTGAGACTTGGGTCTCTAGAGAACAAAAACTCAGGGAATCTTATGAAGGTGTACAAATACCTGACAGGACAGGAGGTTCCCTGTAAATGTCAGGAAACACTTTTTCAGTGTGTGTGTGAGACTGACAGAGATGGGCACAGACTACCCACAGATTTCATGAAATCTCCCTCCTTGGAGATATTCAAAAGCTGTCTGAACATGGTTTTGTGTAAGAGGCCTCTTGGTGGCCCTGCTTGAGGCACAGGGTTGGACCAGGTGACCTCCAGAAGTCCCTTCGGATGTCAGCCATTCTATGATTCCCTGTCACCTCAGAGTATCAAGACACTGTGCAGTGCATCCTTGTAGTACATCTGTTCATAACATGTCTTTTCAGAACATATTGCTACTAAAGCATATTGATGGTCTGTAACAGAGTAAGTCCTTGGTGTTGCTGAACACAGCCCATACCTTGGTAAGTTCAGATCTACAAGAAAATAAAGCACTAGAAAGGCAAGACCCCTGAAAGAGATCCCATGGTTCTGACAGAGTTATTAAACTATTTACTGCTGAAGTATTTCTATTCATTTTGGCGTAGTGTTTTGAACTTTATAGGAGAAGAATCTATATTATACAATTTCAATATAATATATAATACTAACTACTACCTGTAATAGCAATCTGCATAGTATAGCAAAGAAGAGGTGAAGATAAAGATGTCTTTCAGAAATCTTTATGATGTCTTGATAATATTAGGGCCGTTACAGCCTCTGGCGAAGTTTAGCATAGCCTCAAGGATGCTCTAAAATCTGCTAGTTTGTAAATGCCTCCCGGGGCCATGATGCTAAGAACAGTCAAGCCATGCCCTTGGCACTTGACATGCAGGAAGGACAGAAGATGATAAGGGTAAGATAAAACCAAAGATCAAACAGAAAACATAAGCATCAAACAAGAAATTCTTAATCTGTATCAAAAGAAGGAGTACTGAAAGAAAGTTAGCGAACCTGTCAGAGAACTACTGGAAGAAAAAAAGACATTAAGGAAGAACACAATATCAATGAGAAGCTAATTTGTTTTTTTCAGTCTTTACGAAATGCTGTGATTAAGGAGTTGATTATTCTGGACTTCCTTTCTAATAGTAAAGAATATCAGAAAATTAAAATAAAAGGCTTTGATACAAATTGATAAATGTATTATCAAACCTTGCTAACAATTTTTTTTCATTTAGCTTCTGCATAAGCTGAGGGAAGAAGCTGTTCATCTGCTAAGAATTTTCAATTTCATGTTAAAATCAATTAATATCCCAAAAGAGTAAAGTAAGTACTGTAACTGTATTTTTAAATGGTGTTAAGAATGATCCAGGCAGCCAGTGATATAAAACGCTAGTTATACACCTGTTTAAGTTGTCTGAAATTATCTGTTATAAAAATTAAATTATTGGGAAATGTGGAAAGTCATTGATATCTGTGTTCTTTTCTGCACAAGGGGAGACAGTCATGCTTCACTAATGTTTGCCATTCTTTGAACATAAACTGCTTTTTTTTAGGATTAACTTCGTTTAATAATGTTACTTTGTTGCTTAGAATTTGCAAAGTATGACAATAATATTTTCATAAAGAGAAAAATAAAATGAACTAGAACAAAATTAAGAGTTCTGAAGGAAATCAGAAGGCAAGTAGGGCAAGTACTGTTTTCGCAAGTACCTCTGCAGTTAGACCTTTCACACACAGTATAGTAAACTAAGGCTGCAGGAAGAATTAGCATGCACGATTTGCATGTCTTGTGAAAATCTCCTAACTGCTAAAAGAAGAAAAAGTTTTCCAGTAATCTGTGTTTAGTGAGCAGACTTGTGTTTTACACAAAGCTGAATTTTCACAGGAAGGTTCTAAGGAGGTTTAATTCAGAAAATGCTGTTCTTCTTGGAAGAAGATTCTTCTTTGAAACTTCAGACAGAGTGATACGAAACTGCATTGTTTGGAAAATAATAAACTTCAAATATATGGACAGCTGATGCAAAAGTAATGCAGGTATCCCACAACACATTGGATAAAATTGGCTACTGTCACTGACATTTCTCTTTATGAAAATTCAGTATTCTTCTCACACATTTAGGTCTCAGAACACCTGTTGAAAATGATATACTGAAGTTTGATGATTTTCTTCTGGAAGATAAAAATGTTACATTTGTCTGAAAGTATCTTCTCCAGAACTACTTGTGAGACTGTAATACAGCCCCATGCATTTCCTGACAGAAAAATGTGTATTTATTCTCCTGCTACAATAAATGCAAGGGAAGCTTAGATATTATTTTTTAATTTCTGCTGCTGGTCCAGTTGTAATATTTTCTCTTAATTTGACATCACAATTATATTTTTAAAATTTAAATTAAAATTATTTTATTAGATTGTTTTTAATGATAATTTTCTATTTTTTGGCCATTGTTTGCTCATTGTAAAATGAAGCCACAGATTTGAAGGTGCTTTGTAATCTGCCTCTGGCCCCAGCTGCTATTTTCATAAAAGAAGGTGGTACTTGTCTTTACCCACCAGATTAAACTAAGCATATCTAACATGTATTACTTAACAGTTATTAATTTGGTGTTCTTTAAATTTTTCATCCATAATGCTGAAGTTATTGCAAAAAAATAAGAAATGTTTAGGCAGAAAGCAGGGAGCATAATTAGCATTCAGTATTGCTAATATCACATGAATTGCTCATGTTACCTGTGTTAATAAAGTCTAGAACAAGTATATTCGAGGGAAAGAGTCATCATCTATGTGCCTTTTTGTGCCTTTTTCTGAACTATATTTACTTAGTATCTCTTAGGAATATTCACTTTTACATTAAAGTCTAATTTTCATGGACGAGACAAATCGCTTTTGACAAATTTTTGGTATTTATCATATTATCATAATTTTATTATTATTGTCATGTAACCCAGAATGGCACTGCTAACCATTATCAGTTCTATCAAAGAGCTCAAATATTTTATTTAACAGAAATATCACGTCTTTGGATTTCTTTGTAATCAGGGTAATGATTTTAGCACTCATCCTGAAAATTTAAGTAACACCAAAGGCCCCTTTTTTTTCTACCCATTTCTACACATTAACTAAGTCTTTTGGGACCTAAAAGTTAACTTTTTTCAAGGGTTAGTAATCATCACATTGATCTTCTCATTTTGGCAACCCGTTCACCTTATCTAATGCAAATATTGATCTAACACTATCACTGTGTAGCAAATTTAAAGTTTTGGGGCAAAATCTTCTTTACTTCTGACTGGGTCATTTATTTTTTGAAAAAGTATCTACAAAAGATACAGCACACACAGGAGCTGAAAGGAATGGAGAGAACTGAAAACTTTTAATGGGAATCCAAACCTTCTACTGAGAGGTTGGACAGGTCATCTCCCTTAACAAGACAGATAGGAAGTATTCATTTCTTTTAAACTGACATTGGCAAGGACAAAATGTGAAATAGCTTTATTAAAAGAAAGAACTTGAACTCCTACAAAGGGAGTCATTAAAAACAAGTCTGTGATACAATGATAGTAGTTGAATACAGTGCAATTGGCATTATAATTCCTAGCAGAAGTCTACTGACTATAGTCAGATATATGATGTCATTTCCTAAAATTAAATTACAAGACTCTTCTGTTAATTATTAAGCTTGTAGGACCTTGCCCCACTGTGCCAGACTGCTCTAATGGCATTTACAAGAAACATCTCCAAAAATATGAAAGAGGCTTTAGATCTTATACATTAAATGACGGACATTTTTAATCTATGTAAAGGTTTATAAAAAAACCTCAGTATTTCTGTAATTATTCACAGCCTCACAAACTGTGAGATATTTCTTGTCTATTTCACATGTTTTTAGTAGAATCCTTTTAAAAGAGAATCAGAGAAGATCTAGGAATACTGTCCATTTGTTCCAAAAATCTCAACCATTTCACAAAATTGCAGCTTTTCCACCATTCCTATAAACACATGCGAAGAAGCTGATGCAAATAGGGAGATAATTTTGTTCTAAATTTAGAGAATAATGGAGTTCTACATCCTGGCTTCCTCAGGTCCAAGTGTATTTTAGTTTTACAGGTATATTAGCAAAGGTAGCAATCAGATTAAGAACAACCTATTAATATTCCTTCCAGATAATAACCAAGTGAATTTATATTTCATATTATACAAAATTTCCTTGAAGCAATTCCTTGTTCTGTTTCTTTCAAATGTCTATGTTGAATCCTGGGTAGCGCTGTTATCCAACAAAACTGTCTTTAGGAAAGAATTGTTCCTCTGGGCACACCAATATGTTCTATGTGGTGTCACTCAAATGTCACCCAGAGACTGAAAAAGCTGACAAACATATGTGAACCCACAGACCACAAAGATCCAAAATTTTTATCCTGTCATTTTTCTTTATGCCATCTACATGGGTTTCCCTATAACTTTTGGGAAATATATTTTTTCAGTCGTCATGAAGAGACAGTGGGAAAAAAGATTTGAAGCAGAGAGCACAGACTGGAATGTATAGCAGGAGTTCAGATAAGCAGCAAACTCTTCAAAGAGAAAAGTCCAAATATTTTTTTAAAACTCATACAAATGCTGCTGGACTACTTTGAAGACCAAATTTAAGCTAAAAAGTCATTGACTGCCATCGCAACTGAAAATTCTAAAATCATCATCTTCCATAAAACTGATCCACTATTTTAGTGTTTCTCTGGGGATTTTTCCTAACCATGAAGACAAGACTTTACCAGTGAATCTCCTGGGAAACTAAAATAATGCTGATATCAGGGGAAAATTCTTTTACATTTATCTCATAGTTTTCTTTCCTTTCTTCATAGCAGCTCATACTGTGGAAATTGTTCAGAGGAAGGAATAAGGCAGGCAGTAGAGATTTCTAGGTTGAAAAGCCTTGTATTCATGTTGAAGTGAGCTTCAAAGGATCTGAAACAGAAACATTGCAGAATAGCTCCAAAGCCATAGCAAAACATTTTAATACATTCCAACTGCAAACGTGCAAGTTATATGTTTAATTCATTTCCAGTGCTCAACTGATTGAAAGCTGACCATGTGCCTACTATTACTTGCAACTCCAGTGTCCCCATCCACTAAAGAGCATAGTAAAACGAAAATGAGACAGAAAAGGCAGGGATTGATCAAAGACAGAAGTACTTCTGTAGACGCGGATATTAGATTAGGCATCTTTAGGTTAGAGAAAAAGGACCCAAAGGGATATGTTCTTGATGTATAAAATAATAAAAGCCATGAATAAGGAGGCTAGGGAGCAATTAGGCACTATTTTTGTAAAACAAGAACAAGGGGCACTAAATGAAATTATCATCCAGAAAATATTCAGCAAACAAAGGGAAGTGCTTTTTCACACACTGCATAATTAAATTGCAGAACTTGTTGCCACAGGATGTTGTGGAGGCCAAAGATATAAACGGATTCCAAAAGGGATTAGAAATATGAAAGGAGATCCATCGAAACATACAACAAAAAAACCCCAACCAACCAACTACCCAACCAACAACAGAAAGAGATGGTACTCAGAAAATATCCCTACATTGCAGTGCCAGAAACTGTAAATCTGCCTTTTATATACTCCGCTTTTCCCAGGCCTCTGCTTCTGACATCTGTCAAGAAAAAGGGGGACATGTAATCTGTTCGTACTGAATGGATAGGCTTTTCTAGACATGCCTGCCTGGAAACACTTGAATGGAGGAAGAAGCAGGATATCTCTAATTTAAAACACGTTTTCTTATACCACCAGAGAACCCATGAGGTCTCTGCCAGATTCAAGAATCTGGTATACAGTGTGGCTGTTTTGCTACATCTACAGTACAACAAACCAAGCAGATACTATCCGCCCTGATTTTGGCCCAGACTTTCTTACCAAAACTCACTTTACTTAAGGCTGTTATAGCCAAGATGTTAATATGACTGACCAATGCAAATATTTTTTTATTATGTCTGAATGATCAGAAGCCCCTGAGGAAAACCAAAAATATCTCTAAACGCAGAGAAATTTTCTGAATGTTTTTTCAACAAGAAAGAAGTGTAGAACTTAAACAATACTTTAACCACTAAGTCAGTTCTTTGAAGTATTCCTATTTGAACCAAAACTCATTGTGGTGCTTTGGAGCCTTCCAGCCTCCTTCATCAGATTTTCAATCAAGCCAGCAACAATGATAAGCCTTGCTACAACTTAAACAGCCACCTCAGGATCAGTTAGAGCTGCCTTTGTCATCTGATAAAATTAGATTTCTTTACAGATTAGTTTTCAGTACCTCCACACTTCCTCTCTGAACTCATTTATGTTTTGAGATTCCCCAAAATGTCTAGAAAAAGATGCTACTTAATTTATTTTTTTTAATAAGACAGAAATAAGACTATGTTTGTTCCTAAAAAAACCCAAAACAACCTTTCTGCACTTTATATGTACTAAGGCTAATAATCAGTAAACTTCTTGAACATTGCCAAACAACAGATAAGGACGTTAAGACAATAGTCTAAACTATGTCTGTACTTTTAGGTATAGGAAATGATGCTATGGGTGAATAGTGTTGTTTTGCTGGATTAAATGTGTGTGAATATACACAACTGCAGAGTTTCGCAAATAGTTATGATATTCCAAGGAATTTTACAGAAAGGCATTACAGAGAAAGAGGAGACAAACTTCCTATGATGGCAACAATTCTTGCAGGTGGAGAAATCTGCTACTGTATTTTGTAGTCACCAAAAGTAGGTTTAGAGATTACTTCAAAAGCCTCTCTCACTTTGTCAAACGGCTTTACTGCTGGATTTGTTGCCTGCTTTTCCACAGCTATCAAAAATCCTTCTATATCACCCTTCTTTTTGACCTTAAACTCTTGGTGATCTCTGGCTGCCCGCATAAATTAATACACAGTCAAATCAAAGAGCTTCCCCATTTTTTTTAATGAGGGCATCAGCCTCCTGGTGCAAATTAGACAGGGGTCACAATATTTTTTTTCCCAAGCTATACATAGTGCTTTTCAGAAAAAATTGAAATAAATTTTTTCAAGTATATCATTGAGTGCAGTCATTTTGCCTGAAAAAAAAGAGATTTTTTTTTTTCTATGAGGCATATGGTGATGGAGGGAAACTTATGGGAGAAGCAGGGGTCCTTCAAAGTATCTTTACTGACAAGTTCTGATATTTCAAAGGAAATTCTTAAGTCACTTTCCAATCTTTTCTTATATAGCTTTCAGTTTGTGTTTTGGGTTTGGGGTTTTTTTTGCATTTATAGCAAATCTTTTTGCAATACCTTTATTGCTTAGTTTTACCAGAAACGTTACTGAATCTAAGATATTTTAGCAGTCAGAGAGTGATTTTGTATTCCTATGTAGGATTTAAATTTATATTGCATATGATCTTGGGCTTTAAAATATGCACTATAAAGAGAAAGAAGTGTTAGGCTATGGTATTTTTGGTCAGATGCTTAGGCACCTTCTAGTTGGTTTTGTCACAATTTTCTAAATTTTCTCAGTTATACTAATAAAAACCTACCTATAATTTTGGATGTATACAGCAAACATAAGGAACTGAAATTGATACCACTTGAGAAGAAAAAGAAAGGAATAAGGAAAAATAAATGAGACACAATAAAAGAAATTGGAACTATTGTGACCGAAAAAGTAACAGTCCTTTAAATGATCAAGTCTAGAGATTAACTTTTTGTCTTGTTCTACTTCATAAGGGAGTAAGGCTGCCAATCTTCCCTTCCGAACTATTCCACACTGGATTTAAAGACAGGAAAGTGATACATTATTCCTTTAGGCATTTGGAGAATCATGTAAAATACTTATGTAGAGTTTTGCCTTGGGTCTTGCATGTCTTGTATTGCAACAAAACCCAGAGCTACTCTGAGGTAGTGATTATATTCACTATTAAACAATCTGCAAACCTGACTAGATTGAAACATTTATTTCACCAACATCCATGACCTGAGAGACAGTAATCAGTAAATAGGCAAATTATTCACTTTGTTTTTATGGGACATAGTATATTTCATTTACAGTTGAAAACACACTTAGAAAGTGCATTAATGAGAGCAACTTCTTGATTACTTTCTTCACTGTAATAGTAACAATAAGACTCTGTGTTGACTAGAACTGTTCAATGTGTCTGCTTTGAAAGGCTGCTTGGGAAATGGGCATACAGAGGTTCTCTAAGCTCAAGAACCATAACGGTCTATGAGCCTGAAGTGACTGTGGGTAAGTTCCCATCTATAAAAATGCTGAATGCTAGCTGCTTTTCACCAGCAAAGTGAAGTTACCGTTATAAAGCAATCATGAACACAGAAATACCCACAGGAGTCAGTGGGAGGTTTGGAGGTTTGAACTATGCAATACAAACCTTGCACTTACAGTGAAATGCATTCTCACTGCAGCTAGATTTTGTGTCTCTGAACCGGGCTAGTATATGGCACCAACACAAAATTTTCTTCAGCAGGGACTAAAACTATGTGATGATATTTAAATGTAATCAAGGTGCTATGATCCTTTTGTTATTTCCATGAAAATCTAAATATGGGCAAACACACTTAGGTGAATTATGCAGTAGATGTGCTGGATAGGATACTTCACCTTGCTCTGATTCTTTGGCCTCTCTGAAAGGCAGACGGCAGAACAGTGTGGTGAATACTCTTCTTTCCCTATTTAGAATCATGATTTCAAGTACCACTAAAATTTAATCTTTATGTTCCTAATGTCTACTTCTCATTTTTCTCTTTATTTTGAAGAAACAAGAAATTTTATTTGATATGTAAGGCATCAGCATGTCTAAATACAGCACTATTTTTATTTCTGTGTCATACAACTCAATCTGCAAGCAGATAAAATAATATGAAGCTGCTGGACGCGTTACTGGGAGAGAAAATGAAATTAGATGTACAAGAGGCAGTTATTCAGAAAGAATATGGTTTCACTAAGATGCAAGTAGATATTGAGATAAAGTGATCGAAGGAATAAAAAGCAACTGTATAAGCCTAATCTTAATTGTCTCATATACTCAATGGTAAAGGCTTTCTAATGAGTGATTAAACACAAAAATATACACAAGGCTCACAAGGTTTTCCTGAGGATATGGAAAAGAGTCAAAAGCCTGGGTTGCACTAAATATCCATGAAATAGATTGTTATATGAAACAAATACTACTGGCCCTGAATAATTAATCAAAGCCATTTTGTTATATAACCAAACATAAATGCAGATTGTAATGAGCCCTTTAAGGAAATGTGCTTACATTGCCTTTAAAAGAAAGTACTTATATTGCCACAGAAAAATGTTAGAGAGAGCATGTAGGAGTACAAAATCCCACAGAGAAATTATAGGGCTTTTAATATAACACTATTTAGCTAAGTGATATGAAAAGAAGCATAGGAAAAATGTAGACTATGGAAATGGAGAAGATTGAGACAAGGATTTTTAATTAGAATTTGAATAAACAAAATGAAGGAATTGAAAGCATAAGCTGGAAAAAGTAATACCTTTTATTTGGTCATCTGCATTATTCCATCATCATAATGTCCAATTTTCAGAGCTAATTTTCCTAAGAAGAAAGTATAAATGGAACATAACTATTATCATTAGGCAAAAAATAAAGCATTGGAACTTCAAGTGGGAAAGATGCACATGTGTCTGTTTACACATTTAGATAAATATCTGTTATTTAAAAATTAAATATTACTTTTTGGAATACATTTTTCATTGCTTTAATAAGTAGACCGTGTAGAGAGAGCCTTTGCCATGAACTGGAGAAAAGAAAGGACTTTCTCTCCCATGGCTCAGATAACTCCCGTATTTTCCCAGCTTTCCCCAGAATTTCCCTGTAAAATGCCATAAAGAATATCAGTTCTCTGTGCATTGATCACTTGACAAATCACTCTACAAAACTTGTCTTTTTCCCCACTCTTGTTTTGCTGTTCAAACCTTCTAGCAATATATTTAACTTTTTACTTTAAGTGTTCTGACTTTTGATTTTTTTTAATGAGGATTTGAACTGTTTCCATAAATTTAATGTGGGTATTTTATAAATTTTTTCTTCCCTCCAAGTCTCCACCCTGCCCTTTTCCCCAAACCATCACATGATAGTGAAAATTCGGTCATGCAAACAACAGCTAAATGATTGAGAGGTTTTAAGTAGCAAGTAGAATGGTGGGTAGATTTTCTTTAACTGGAATTACTAAAGGTCCAACTTGTTTCCCTATTTACCAAGTTTAACAAATATTTCTAGCAATAATTACTTTGTGTCTGCTTTTATGATGGCTCAAGCAAGAAATCCAGTAAATAAGTTTCAGGAGCATCAGTCACTGCTTTCAGTGTTTTTGCTCTCAGCATATGTTCTGTCAGGCAAATAGGAGAGATGATCTACTGTGTACCACTATCCTTGCATCTCCTATATTAATGCCCTCTCTCACAGGTCAGACGCTCTTCACAGCATTTCATAAAGACAGGGTTAAGTATACATTTGCCTCTGTGTATCCTCCAGCTGCTTTAAAAATTATGGATGAGTATGTCAAGCTATTTAAAGAAGCACTAAATGAAGATTCACCTGTTTAGGCCTGTGCTCTGCTCAAGAATGGATATTCTTTAAGGAGGAAAAACATCTTATTTTCTGTCTTCTTTCATAGCCAAAGAGAAAACCCTGATCTATCAGTATTGGTGTTTTTTTGGTTGGGTTGTTGTTTTTTTCCAAATTTTCCTAAATAAGGAATATAAGTAATGTCTTTCTTTGAAAGGTAAGACTTTATGGTAATAATTATCAGGCCCTGAAAACACCGTGTGAAATTACGCTGGGGATCCTGAAGGTAAGGATAACAGATTTTTAAACGTCTCCATGTTTTGATAGACCAAGTATATTTCTAATCCAAGAACTGAGATCTCAAGTCAGAAGCCATCGTCACGTGTACTGTGATTTTTTTTTTATTAAGGGAAGAAAAATAATTTCTAGTCTAAGCAATAGACTTTCAAATAACTGTTTTTGTAGGGGTTTTTTTGGTCATTTTGTTTTGTTTTGTTTTGTTTTGTTTTTTCTGTCGTTTGGTTTGGTTGCTTTTAAAGTCCAGCTAGGATTTCAGCTGTCTTTGTAACTAATAGTTGATTGAATGGTCTTCGAACTATGGCATAGTTATGCATTTCAGTACAAGAAGCACCAGGCTGTCATAGTCTTCAGTTTCATCAAAGAATGAAGCTAGGTTTTCTGACACTAAAATGCAGTAAAATTGTAGCCTGCAGATGAATAAGAAACATGTTTATAAATATAATTTTCAATCTCTTCCAGAATATTGGGTACAAAACCACAGATGTAAAATAACTAGCAATTCATATGATATTGCTCTATTTTAAGAAAGATTTCTTTTTATGACTGTTTTTAACGTTGCTTTTAGATAATATTCCTTTAAAAAGACATTGGTCTTATTTTGTCTAATTTCATCTCAGATATACTTTAGCAGAGTGGCATTGTAAAAAAATATGTCATATAAATATATATGTTTATGTAAAGTTTATTCATTATGTAAACTACTATTTCTTAAGCACATGAGAGGAAAGCACTTGATGCCCTACAGATAAATGTCTCATGCCGATCAGATATCCCCCTGCATTCCTCTTGCCAGATGCAGAGATGGGCTTCCAGAAGTATTTTCTGTTATAGGTCAGCTGACTGGTAGCAGGTAGGTAACTGAAAAATATTCTTGGACACTCCTGAATCCTGAAAAGGGTCTGGAAAACCTGTTTAGGCATATGAATCAATCCTAACAATAACAAAATATATTGATAATCAGTTACCTATTTTCTTCATAGTTTATACATAGAATGGGTCTGGGGGTTCCTGAGGTGAAATGCTTTTCAAAGGATAGATTTCAGAAGTCTAAACTGTAAATTAGTGAAAGCCTCATTTTATCCATTATCCAGAAACTGAAGATATGTTGCACACTTTCCCTTAATCAACTCCTGACTTAAAGGAAGAGTAGCTTTCCTGATTTTTTTTATTTATTTAGCTTTACTGGTATTTCATTGGGTTTTTATGCGTATACATGTGTGAAAGAGAGAGAAAGAGAGAGAGAAACTATTCTATGTCTGTTGTTATATGAAAAAATTTTTCTGATACTTGCCTAGAGATCACTGAGAGATTGAGAGCAACATACACGAAGACCAAATAGTTTTAAAATGCACTAAAGAAAAAAGTATTTTCTGCTATGTATATATATAACTCTCTATAGGATGACTCTTTCTGGATATGGAGAGTAATACCAAAAGTTTGGGTTTTGTTTGAAGAGCGAAAGTACCTTTTTGCATAAACTTCCGCAGTATGTTGTGTGGAGTGAGTATTTTGGTCTAGTAAGGTTGATGTACTAATTTGTGGCATGGACAAAATTGCACGTGTTCTTCAAAACCTGTTTTCTCTGCAGATGAGATGGAAACATGAAATAGCTGGAGTGTGTTATGTAAAGAATGAGGTATGTGTGTACCTCAGAATCGACATGTGACTAGTACGACTAGTAAAATGTATCAGTGAAATGAGAAAAAACTCTACATACATAATCTGATTCTGACCTTTCTTTTTCTTTCATTTTTTCTTTTTTTAATCACAGAAAGAAATGTAGGCTTTCCTTTTTCTTCCTTACAAAAGATGAAAACTAAATTCAAACACATTCTGCCATAGAATAAGGATGAATGTGTTGATGTACCTTTACCACCAAATGCCTAAACTGGAATTCATCCAGCCAGGTCATTAGCAGGAGAGATCAAAGTATGTAAAATAAATAACTATTACTGAGCAACTAGTCAAGTGAACTAATCACAGGTGTGTGCTGTGAAAAGCAGTGGTTGATGGTATTTAAGGATTATAAAACAAAACACTACAAGGGCCATAAATGGGTGAAGATAAACTCTTTTGAGATATTCTTATAAACACATAACACCTGTCAGAGCTAAATCCTCTACTCATTTAATTAGGATTAGGAAAATTGGTGTTAAGAATTATTCTCAATAGCATAATACTGGATACTTCAGGTTGGAGAAAAGACAAAGAGATGGAATTTTCATTGCCTGTGAAAAGGGGTGGCACATCATGAGGGCCCCTTTGTCTCATCAAGCAGACAATTAAATCTGTAGTTGATATACAAGACTGTTATAATTGACATTATGTTTCAAATTACTGACAGGCATCTAATGAGTATATTCTTTTTCTTTAATAAGCTTTTAGTCTTAGTATTGTTTTGCAATCTGGTTAATAAGGAATCCTACCATATGAAGATTTTAGTGATAGTAGAAAATATTGAAATCCTAGAAAAGGAAAGAATGGGAATGAAGCCTGCATATTCTGTACTGGTGACTCGATTTATGTTTTTGCCATACATCCTTGATGTTAAGGATTTGCTTCTCAGTTGAATAAGATTGAGTAAGGTCCTTAGTGAATTCCTCAGGTATACAATGAATTGTTTAGGTCCACCTTCTTTAACATTTATTAAAAAAAAAAAATTACAAAAGCATCAGCTATGAACCCAGCAATTCTGATAACAATTCAGGGCTTGTGTTGGCTCAAAGACCAGCTGCTCTTTTGGTATCTATCCATACATTCATGTGAGAATTTTTGATGAAAATTATGTTTTCTTCAAAGTTTGGAGTCACGTTTTCAGAATCAAATTTGGTGCTCATGAGTTTCACTTTGGGTCACTACATTCCTCTACCATCCTGGTATAGTCCCAAGACAAGTGAAACTACTGAAATCATATTTTACTGTTCTGAGTTGGCCAAAGCTCCATTATTTGCAGAATGACTCATCTCATTTCTTTCTTGATATCACTGTTCATTTTCTGGGAAAAATTTTCATTGCCTCTTAAGTACTCAAGTGATAAATAGGACAGGGGCAGAGAACGGCCTGTAAAGGTCTAGAATAATATATAAATGATGTTGCAGATTACATTTATAATGTTGGGCCTTTTTTTGTATTTTGTATTCTCTCTTCCTACTATTATGCATTTATAATGTAGTAGTGTCTAGACACCAACAGACTTTGGCAAATGTATAAAAATGGCATTCTTTTGCTCAAAGAGAGTCTCAAAGAGACTGTGTAACAAGTGGATGCAAGAAGCAAGTAGAACAAGGGCATAACTCCTGAGATGTTGTGAAGAAGTGGGAGGAGTATGAGTTTGAGCTAGTTGCAATGCTATCCCAACATGTTGTCTGCAAGTTCACTGTGTACCTGTTAAATTTCACCATACACAAGTTATATATGCATCAGTTCATGCCCCTGAAGTGCCTGTATCCTAGTGCAGGCAGCACGGGGAATTAACACGATGAGGGAGATCTGTGTGCAGTTGTGGACTATGGTCTTTTTGGAGACATTGGGATGGCTTCTGTGTCTGGCGTGTTGCAATGGAGGGAGGGATATGGGCACTTTAGGAAGTACAGAAGGAAAAAAGTTAGGAGGGAGAATTGTCCTTTTTCTAAGGGAGCATCTGGAACGCATAGGCCTTTGCCAGGATGGATGAAGAACCAAGTGAGAGCTTATTTGTTAGAATTTAAAAAAACCCCAGCAAACACGTAAAGGTGACATTAAAGTGGATGTCTGCTAGTGGCCACCTGAGCAGGGAAGAGCAGTGGATCAGGTCCTTTACAGACAGGTAGGACAGCTTTATTTTCACATTGGTTCTCAGGGCTTCAACTACCCCTATACATGCTAGAGAAACAGCACAGCAAGCCATAAGCAATCCAAAACGTTCCGGGAGTGCATCAGCCGTTACCTTGTTCTTTGACTGATAGAGAAGCCAACAAAGAGAGATGGTCTTCCAGAACTCATGCTCACCAGCACGGAAATCATCTCTGGGTATGTGAAGATCAAAGACTGCCTTGTCTCCAGTGACCATGAGGTGGGGAAGTTCAAGATCCTGAGAGCAGGGTGAAAACCAAGCTTACAAGCCTAGACTTCAGGAGAGCAGATTTTGGCCTCTTCCAAGAGCTGGTTGGAAGAGGTCCATTGAATCGAGTCCTGGATGAAAAAAGGGGACGAAGAAAGCTAGTTAATGTTCAAAGATCACCTCTGCCAAGCTCAAGTTCCATCTGAACAAATACAAAGTCAGCCAAATATGTCTGAAGGTCTGAAGGAATGGAGCTCCTAGCCAAACCGCCTGAAGGTAAGGTGCAAAGAAATGGATCCAAGCTCTTAGTGGCACCGAGTGACAGGAAAAAAGGCAATGGACTGAAACACAGGAAGTTTCTTGTGAACATTTGAAAACTGTGAGGGTGCCTGATCAGTGGCACAGGTTACCCAGAAAGGTTCTGGAGTCTCCATCACTAGAAATACTCAGGAATTGTCTGGCCATGGTCCTGGGCAAGCAGGTGGCCCTACCTGAACAGGAGAGTGGATGTCCAGGGATCTCATTCAACCCCAACCAGTCTATAATTTTGTGATTCTGCTTTACACCAAAGGTGAATCTTGAGGTGGAATGGTGTAGCAGCATTTTTACACAGGACTCAGAAATCTGCACATCTCTGGAAAAGACCTAGAGCTAAAAGATTTGCTTCTCATAGGTTGTGATTAACCTGCTCTACTTTGTTATTAATGCTGTGCCAAATGCAGAATCCAGTATGTATTTTCATCTGATTCATCTTGTTGAATTGCATATAACAGAAATAAATTACATGAACCTAAACAGACTTTTCAAGGACAAATATAATACATTAGCACAGTGCCCAAGAAACTGAAAAAAATGAATCTTAATAACAAATGTCATTCATTACAAAAAGGTAATATATAGTTTTGCTTAGATGATACTGACATTTTACCAGTGTGGAACCTTAAACCATTCCCTATTAGACAAAATTACTTATTCTTCTTGTAAAAGATCAGAGAAAAAAAAATAATAGCCTGTTGCTCCAATAAAAACCATTAGTTTGTTGAAAAAATTCCAGGCCAAATCTGCCTTACCTTTGCTGCAGCAGAAGCTTCATGCTGAGACTAGAGGCGTCTGATTGACCCATCATCCCTGCTGGAAGCCTCTACTCCTCTGCTAGCCCTGACTTGTGCGACCTCGAAATAAGTGCTGATATTTTACAATTCATGACACAAAGGAAAAGGAAAAAATGAAAATGGAATATCTGATTAGGAATATAATTTTTAGCCACCACTGTTTCCTGAGTGCTTTGACTCCTGGTACCAGCAGTTTGACTGTGTATATGTATTATGTTGTAATCTTTCTTTCTGTTAAAACAGACTAATGAAGACTTGAATTGAAGCAATTTTTTTTGTCCTTAAGTGGCATGCAAAATGAAAAGAAAAATAGAAAAAGAGTCAAGTACGAGTACTTGTCCTTCATCAGCCAACAGAGAATTTAATTAATATATGGCAAAGATCTTTATAATGTGTGACATAGCTCCACTATCCCTACTAGAATGCTAGTGGAAGTCTAGAGTCAAATAAATTGAATTTTAATAAAGATTTGTGCAAAACACAACAGGTGATTGTAAAAAAGCTCTGTTTTAGAACTATAAAGATGCAAAACAATTTAAAATCTCTAGTGAAACAAACCAATTAGTGGATTATACATACTTTTTAGTAATTCTCACCAAAAAGAATCCTAAAATTCTGTACTATACTTTCTTTTAAAAATTTCTTTCTTTATCGGGACTATATAATGTTTTATTAGCTCATGGTACTGAAAAATTTATTTAGAAAAAATAAAACTAAGAATGTAGTGCTTCAAAAAGTGGGTTTTTGATCATCAGTATCTATGTAAACACTTGGAGCAACTTCTCTGAAATAGATGTTTCTGAGTAGCCAGTTTTTCCTGTTAGCATTCCAGTTCAGTCTCTTCTCACTGCTCTATCATTACCAAAGGAGTTTCCTTGACTAATGCTGCCTGCCATAAAATTTCATTTCTGCTTAGGCTTACAAATATTTAATTCTCCTCTTACCATTCTGTGGCATGTACCCACTGATCTTTTGGAGAACCTGATTAGAAGACATGTTCAAAAAATACCCTCCACCTCTCTCACAAAAAACCCAACCAACAAACCAACCAAAAACCAAACTGTTCCAGTTTGAGACAAATTTGGAGGAAAACATCCTCTGGTAGAAAGCAGGTTTCAGCTGCCCCTCCCCCACTAGGTTGGGGAAAAAAAATTCCTCAGAGGAAAGTTGAAAAAACCTATTTATTTAACAAATAGGGTGCACGCAGGTACCAAAGAGAATGAATAATGTTTCATAATAAAACCTCTCACTGTGGAGAAGACCTGGGAAGATTCAGATTTCTTTGTAGGTGTGCCTCTGCTCTCACCAGAGCTGGGGATCGGCGTGGGCCCCTCTGGGCCACCGTTTAAGGCCTCCTGGTGATGTCCTGGTGTTGCTGAACAGTCCAGAAGGAAAGAAGAAGAAGGCAAATGTCCCAGGGAGAAAAAACATCTTGCCTCAGCTAACTGGCTAGCTAAAACCAAAGAATTTTAACTCTCCATCTCTCTCCTGAGAAACAGAGCTGAAAGCCAGGGAAAAGCAGGACAGTTCTTTCCTCGGCTCTGCTGCAGCGAGAATGTAGGGGAGTGTATGTGTCCTTGAGCACAAAACACTTTGAAGAATTTGCCTGGCTTCTCTCCCCCTCTCTCTCTCTCTCGGACCCAGTTTAAAGGCACAGAAAGGCACAGGATTCATGTCTGGGCATAGAGCAGGTGATAGGTGGTACAGCATCATAAAGTCACCTCAAGACACAAACAAACAAAACAAAAACAAAACCCACCACCCCCCCCACAACCNNNNCCCTCCCCCCCCCCCCAAATAAAAAAAAAAAACCCAAAAAAAAAAACACCAGAAAAGAAAAGAAAAACCCACAAAAATTGTGCTTCTGTCTGTATTCTATTTTGGTGAATTTCAAGCTTTTCTCTTTCTGTTCAGAATGGTAATGACACGATTAGAGATTCAGAGCTCAGGATCCAGCTCACAAGTAGCATTAGTCTGTGTTACAGCTGCACACAAGGAAAGATGAGAATTTGGCATGCCTTTTCCCTTTAGTACTCAAAATCCAGTTAATGCGTTATTGAAATTGTTGGGTTTCTTCACCATTTTATTTCTTCCTTTTCTTTTTACCTTTAATATTGCCAACTGCCTTGATGCCAACAGGAAGAATTTTTGGGTCTTTATCAGACTGTGAAAAAAATTGATAACCTACACTGAGTTGCTGTACACTGAGATGTGTAAATCCCAAAATGAAATTTTTTTCTATATAAACGTGTTATTTCTATTTTATTCAATTACATAACTCAGATCAATGTATGCTTCCATGTACGCTCTTTTGGAAATCAAACAAGGTATACAGATACATATACATATATATATATATATATATTTATCAGTAACTTTGGTTTTTGGTTGTAAAAAAGTATAAGAAGGCTGATAATGAACTCTGCTGTGAAGGACACTGTCCCTGCTCTTCTATTTTTTCCCTGTAAAGCACATTTTGACTTGCAAAAGGTGAATAAATAAACCCGACCAAAAATATTTTTCTTCCTTTCTTATTGTACATATTATTCTGAATAAACTATTATTCCAGAGTCTAAATAGAAATGCTGGTTCTAAATATAATTGTGCTAAGGGCTTTTAATGCTAACATAAAATACCAGTAAGGACCATAAGCCAACATACCTTGTCTTATGCAAAGGTACTTCAGATGCATTCAATGAATTCAATCAAAGTTCAAGACGCTTCCCTTATTTGCTTTATCTTAATGCATGAATCTAATTTTTTTTTCTTCTAGCTAGAAGTGGCTGTCTGATCTTCAGTCTATTTTAGCTTAAAAAACCTATTTTTCTCTGCTGTGAAATAAAAATTGTTTCTGTTTTCAGACTACACTACTAACTGAACTCTTTAATAACTAGCTATTTGTGTCATTACATATAAAATTTAAGACCAAGTTCCCCTATATCTGAAGGCTTTAATATTGCTTAAAGGAGCTGATATTCATTTCAAGTCTGCTTCAGATACAGTTTTATATATGACCAAATATAATGATAAAAGATCCATTCATCACAGTTATTATCTAAATTATTCTGAACCAATAGGTCTAGCACATGTTATTAAAATTCACAATTTTTTTTTATTTTACTTTCTGCCTAATAGTTAGATCCTGAATCAAAGGGTATTACCATAGTTATATGTCTGAGCACTATTGGACAACCTTTGGCTATTTCTGCGCTCTGATTAAATTTCTTCCTGCTGTAAGGGATTCCTAACTCCATCACAGTTTCCAGAGGTCATTTAAGTTCCACTTATGTTCAGCTTTGCAAATTCCCTGTCCCTGGTATCACATTCTTAATCTCCTGACATCTCAGAAAATATTAAACTTTAATGTACAATATAACAGTTATTCCTGGGGCCGTGCCATGTATCTTGGCTGGCTTTACCAGGCAAAGCAATACCCTAGGCAGCGAACCACCAGGGGCAGCTGCTTTCTCAGGGCATTCACAAGACTGACTGATGCTGGGAGGCAAGTAGGAACGGTTTGAATCATCATCCAATGACAACAGCAGTAGCTCACCCTGGAGACATCAGTTATTACCATCGTGCCCAAAGGAGCTCTGAGTCTTTTTCAAGATCTCAGCTTACCTCCTGCTTTCCAGGATAATTTCATTCCTTTGAATTTGTCCTTTCCCGTAGGAGCCACACCATGGGTCTGGGACTTACACCTTAGTACTCAGCAACAGCATTTTGCATTAATGTCCCACAAGCCTTGGGCTCTGAGTGGTTATCCTGAGGTTATAGCTAAAAGATCATGTCATAACAGTTTGTGTGCAGACTAATGCTCCATATCTTTGTGCAATTAATAATATAACTTCCTCTTAAAATAGTGAAGCTTATTTTTTCTATCAGGCACCAAAATCTAGGTCTTCACTTTGGGTTTAATCTTGCATCAAGTATTCTTGATTCCATGTACATCTTCATGATCATATGTAGTACTCTGTCTCTACTACTGCAGAAATAGTAGACATAACAAGAAAAAGAAATTTCCTTGGTTGGTTTACTATCTGTAAAAATAAGTAATTGTCTTCACTCCTCTATCCCTTTTGGGTTTCTCTGACTCCTGATCTCTTTTCTCAAAACACAGATTTGAGGATTAAGTGTTAATCGTCTCCTGTGACCATGAATAACAAAAAAGTGCCAAAATTGATGTGACAAAACTCTCTCTCTAAACCCCACTCTAGCATCTAAATATTTGATATACCCTGTGCAGGCAACACAACACAATGTAAAGTACTTTCACTTGGTGGTTGTAAATTATGAAACAGCTCCCAGTTTTCCTGAAACCTTAGGTGAAATCTAAGGATGCTTGCCAAGATGTGTCTTGCAAGTAAATCAGTTCTACCTCTATAAGGATAACAGTTTAGACAGATGGCCATTTAGAGTCCGCTGTTTCACTAGGGAGGACAAAAACAAGAAAATGGAGAATAGACCATGTCAGGGCAAATCTTATGGTAAAACATGCAATTTTTCTTTCTTTATTGCACTATGAATTGAAAGCGCTAACTAACTGAAAGGTGAAGATAGACATAGCTAGAATATTAAAAGTACTGAGGTGACAGTTGATGTATTTATAATAACTGCATGCCTACTCATATTGGGCGAGGTCTTATGTCCTGTGGTACATGATCCTAAATTATTGAGAACCAGGATATCTAAAACCTATATTCCTTGAAAGACATGAGCAAAAATATCTTCTAATTTTCTTAACACACATTCTGTCATCTGATTTGAGAATTACACTTCAAAAAGGCTTTTCCCAGATCACAGACTAATTGCATTTGAATTTCCAAATCACCCACATAACTGTAAGAGGAATGAAAATCAACTTGCCATAGATGTATTTAAAAGAAAGAACCCAAAATCACGCGTATTTTTGTCCAGGTTTCCTTATAAGGTGTGGCATATGTGGTAAAAATTTTTCCAGTCCTTTTTGTAGAATACAATTTAAAAATTATTATTTGCTATGTCATATCCTATCAGGCTGACTTTTTTTTTGGAAGTTATTGGTTTTTCCTGCAGAATCTTTTCAGTTGGTATCTCACATGAGCAAGAGTAGCAACTGATTCCAGAGGGCTCTTCTTGACACTGAAATTACACTAAGATCATTTTTGCCTACAATTCCTGTTGTGGTGCCCTTTGGCCCGCTTGGGGCCCACCTCCTGTCTTTCTAAGTCTTATTGCCCAATGGGCTGATGAGTCCGCCCATTGGGAGGGTCTTTAGGCGGGTCCTGAGCTAGAAGGCCTTGCTTCTCATGTCACTCTGAGCCCGTCTCCTCCCCCAGTTCTAGAAGGTTCGGCTTAATTTGGTATATGATTGGTTTGTTTAGGTTGTCTCCTCCCTTGTTGCTCTGTGATTTGTTGTTTGTACCTTAGTTCCTCCCCTTTGGTTTCTCCTTATTGGATCCCATTGTAAACTCCGCCCCTCTTTCCCTTCCTTAAAATCCCATGCTCTGTTCATTTTTCTTCGGATGGTCCCTGTCCCCAGGATTTGGCAATAAACGCTCTGGTCTATAACGAGACATCCCCTTCTCTCGGTCCTTTGTCTCTGCCTCTTCGCCTCCTGTGCCAACAACGCCAGCTCGACCTGTTCCACGGCGGTGCGTCCCATTATAGGAACTTTAGCTGCTTTTCTATTTTTTCGGGCTTCGGCCGCGACAAGCAGTTTCCTGCCAAGGCCACCGGCGGCCCAGGGGTCAGGCGACTACAAACTCCCTGGACTGGTGTATTATTTGAAGCCATTGTGCTGCGTATTGTCACAGCCTGTTTCCCCAGCCTGCCCAGGGACCACATTTTTTCAGAGATGCATCTGGAAAACAGTTCCAGAAAATGACAGGGTATTTTGTCTCACAAATCTACTTACTGAGTGCAGCCTGTGTGCCCAATTTGTTTGGCTGTACCTGAACACCCTACCATTGTCACACCATCGATATGTACTGCTCTGATCATAGCATTACAGTCAGCTCCTGTTCTTTCATAAAATCAGAGGCATTAATTCCTGTTTACTCACTAAAGTTCTGGGTATCTGTCATGAAAATCTTGGGTCTGAATAAGTCCCCTTCAACCAAATTTTTGAGAGCAGTATAATGACAGTTTAATCAGTGGAAGTAGTATAAGAAACTAACACAGCCTGCATTTCCAACTGCTCTTTAGAAATACACAAGAAAATAACAGGAAAATGGTGCTGGGAAAGAAGCATAATAAACATTAAGAATAATAAAAACCCTAATAAAGTAGATAATTCACTACAAAGAATCACACAACTATGGAAATGTATGTTTATGGACTAGCCACAAGGGTATAGGATGCATAGTTTCTGAGATCGCAACAAAAGGTTAAGATTTCTTTCAGGGATAACAGCATAGAATTTATAAATGTCATTATTTCAATTTTCTATTTCACACATCTTTAATTTTTTGTTGTTGTTCTTACAAGTGATTTTTACTTGGGAATTTTTTGTATGTCTGTTGTGGGTTGACCCTGAGTTGATGGACAGTTTTTTGGACTAATGACACTTCTCGCAATTTACCTATTTAAACCACGTGGAAAGGCAGGACCCTCTCTTTCGTTCCGGCCGGCCTGCGGGAAGGTGGGGGCGGGGCTCCGGGCCCCGCCGGGCCCCGTCAGGCCGGGCCGGGGCCCCTGGCTCTTTCTCTCTCCCCTTTTCTCAACGCTGCAGCACGAACTCTGGGTCACTGGCAGAGAAAACTATCCCAGAGCTGCAGGCAGCTGGAGACAGCTATGAACTGCCTTACAGCTAAACTCATCCAGTGTGGCTTCCCGGGACTGGCGGGTCCCTCTCCCTCCCTGGGGAGCCAGCAAAGCCTCCTGTCT
>VZRS01007370.1:0-265639 GCA_013398055.1 Ifrita kowaldi
CCCCCCCTTCTCTCTCTCTCCCTCTCCTTTCTTTCTCTCTTTCACATAATTGAATTTTTCCTGCAAAAGAGGTTTCCCTCTCAGAACTAAGGCTGCCTTCTGTGCTGGATAAAAATCCTTGCAAGAGTCCCTGCTCCATCCTGAGCCACTGCTTTTGTATAAGGACTGGTCCTTTGATAGTAGCAAAGAAAATACCTGAGCACCACGAAGCCAGAAAAAGCAGAATCAGAGACAACCTGCTGCAAGAGCTGCAGTACCAAACCCTGTAACCTTTCTTCCCTGCTTTTATTTTTTTGAGTTCTTTTGTTTTCTTCCAAAGTTTTTGTGGTTTAGCCCCAGCCAGCCCCCAGCCCCTCATAGCTGCTCACTCACTCCCCACCAGTGGAACTGGGGAGGGAATCATGAGGGTAAAAGCTGGAAAACCCCTGGGTTGAGATACAGACAGTTTAAGAGGGAAAGCAAAATCCATGCATGCAAGCACAGCAAAACATGGAATGAATTCCCTGCTTCCCACAGGCAGGCAGGTGTTCAGCAGCTCCAGGAGAGCAGGGCCATGTCCTGTGGAATGGTTACCTGGGGTGACAAACACATTCACTCCAAACATCTCCCCTTCCTCCTCCTTCCCCTCACTGCATGCATCCTGTGCATGATGTGATATGGTCTGGAACATCCCTTGGGTCAGCTGGGGTCACCTGTCCTGGCTGTGTCCCTTCCAAGCCTCCTGTGCATCCCAGGTGCCTTCCCAGCATGGCCCTACAAAAAGCAGGAAAGGCCTTGGCTCTGTGTGAGCCCTGCTCAGCAAGAACAGAAACATCTCCATGTTATCAATCCTGTGTTCAGCACAGATCCAAAACACAGCCCCACACCACCCCCTGGGAAGAGACTCTCAGCCCAAATCAGCACACAGGTTGAAGTAACTTTTCTTCCCACTGCAGGTCCTGCTCTGTGGACTGTGAAGTCAGAAAGCTTGGCTCCCTCTGAGATGCATTTTTGTATCCTCTTTTGTATATCCTAAAAATCAATTGTTTGGGTTGAAATGACCACATGTTTTTATGTTCTGACAAAGCAGAGAGTAGCCACAAAATCTAAAACCATTCTGCCTTTCTTTCTAAATCTCACAGTCTTTGGAGAGCTGATTTATAATTTTTGACCTGTCATAGCTGGCAATATTGAGAATCAGTCCTAAGGACCCTGCCCACCCTTTTCGCCATTCCCTGGAGCATCTGTGCAGACCTGGGGCAGGATGGCTGCTTTGCACACTTGCACCCTCTGTACCTACCCCTGGATATTAGTTAGCATCTGATAGCTGTTGTGTGAGCTGACACGGGCAGGTAACTGCAGCAGCCACAAACTCACAGCTAGAAAGCAAAGAATAAATTGATTTCTGTTACCTCCTGAGCTGGGAGATCCAAAGCAGCCCCTGGGCAGTGGAGACAGAAGCACCTTAAACTTGGTCCAGAGGATCACTGGCTGCTGCTCGTGATGGTTGTCACCATTCCTCCCCTTCTAACCCATGCCGTCACTTTTAACCCATTCCTCCCACCACATGTGCTCCCCACCGAGCAGCTGTGAACACTCCTGCAAGGATTGCTGCTCTCTGGTTTGATTTGTGCTCAGGCAGCCCCTGCAGCTGATGTAATGCCAATCCATCCACCTCTGGAGCAGAGAAGCAAAGCAGAAGTTTGTCCCATCTACCTTTGTACAGCATGACTCCAAAGCTGTTAACCACATGTTGCCCTCTGTTACATCTTGTTTTTCCTGATGCATGTGGCTGCCATATCCACGTGCCTAACCCTGGCCTCAGAGCCACCATGGATTTTGTGCTGTGTGATGTGATTATGACCTAAGTGAAGCCTGAAAAACTACTCTAGACTGAGAAGAAAAAATAGAGGAGCAAGTATTGCTTTGCCAACCCGTTCTTTAAGAGAAGAAAAACAGACTATTAAGTCCATAATATTTTTCTGACCCTAAACGTAATAATAATTTAACTTCTCATTGCTAACACTTTACAAATGACTTGTCATAATTTTCAGAGAGGAAAAGAAAAGTTTTAAATTTAATTTAAAGAAGAGAATTGCTCAGTTCATAAAGTACCATGCATTAACCTTGTTGTCTGCTTCAGGAGTGTAACCTCCAAAGTTGATTCAAAGGTAACCTGAATCCCCCCTGTGAGGACTATTCATATCCATTAATTGTTGCAATACAAGACACTGTAGGTTCGAGCTGGTTGCCAGTTCTTCAGTATCTGAAACGTACTCTCAGCAGAGTGGAGGACAGCACTGGGACTCATTTAACTCTGACTTTCACATTAATTTTGCTGTGCTGTGAAGAGCAAAGACAAAATCAATGTCCATCAGTGATTATGCAAGGTAAAATATCTAGTGATATTGAATACCAATGGCAGTGGTGAGCATTAAACTTACTTAGGGATTGTGCAGTTGACAAAGCCATTTATTCCAGTTTCGCTTAATTTTCAGCGACGCATGGAAGTTTAGAAAAATATAACAATTGCAGTGAAAATACTGGATTGCAGTTCCTGGCAAGTTAGACTTTAAATCAACAAAATGTGGTGTGTATATATATGTAATTTTGCAGTGCACAGGTCAGAGGAGGTTTGAATCATGCAAGGACTGAACCTCTGCAAAGAACATTTTGTGACCAAGAAACTGGCCTCTGTCAGAGCTGCATTATTTCTGGTGTTGGATCACTTTGTGGCTTCATTGCTCAGAGTGTGGGCAAAAAAATGTAACTAATGTGAGAGCTCTCCCACACCAGCCCTCTTCCCTCATTTTCCCCAATAAGCCATGTCTGAAATCCTCACGGAGGTAATGGGACTTTACCAGATTTCGTCATATAATTTAAAACTTTGAAATTATAGCAACAACAAACTGAATGTGCTCAGGAGTTTCTACTGAGAGTTGTTACGAGCATTGCTGAGGTTTTCCCCTGAGATTCTCATAAAATAATTTTTCTTTCTTCCCTGAAACTTCCCTTTTATTGTTCCAATACTATTGCTTATGTCCCACGTTCATCAGAGCTCTTAAAGCACAATATTTACCCTGGTAAAAAGATAAGTGATAGCCCAGTCCTCCTCTCCTGTAAACCACTGTCATGTAATCAGATCTATTATGCTTAATAATGTCATCGATATTGAATTTCAATGGAAGTTATTTTGTTTTATCCCTTTCAAAGAAATTTTAAGATAATAAATATCAACTGAATGGAAAAATATTTTGGAAAGCAAATCTTGATGACTATTTCATCTTGTTTTACCCATGGAAAATAAAAGAAGGTGGCAGCTTTCAGACATAAATTGGCATAAGAAAATCAAACATGTGGCAAATTGTTTTGAGGAAAGTGTTTAACCAACCCTCCTCAGTAAAGCACAGGTTTTGGAGCAACACCAAGTCAGGAGAACCACAGCGGCCAGTTTTGGTTGTCTCCAGGCAAACGCCAGCAGAGATGCTGAGAACCACCTTGCCAAACTGCCTTTTATTGGGTTCTCCCAGCAGCAGCATCCAGGAGGTAACTGGCACACAACAAGTGGTGAAATGTTTATCAGTTAAGCCGATTCAGAGCTGGAATAGCTTTGCAAAGATGGTGTTTTGAGATGCTCTTCGTTTACAGGCTGTAAAGGGTAAAGCAAACATACTCAATGCCTGGTCAAGTTGCAGTTTCTTTAAGAGACAGTGCACAGAGTGTGGCCAAGAGGGTTTTTTTCTGTAAAGAAATTCAGTACAATAAAGAGGCACAAAGAAATCCTGAGGAAGCAAATGAATCCTCCCCAAAGCAAAGACTAAGCTCCCAACAGTGGTGAATGCATGAAGAACCAACAGCCAAATGAGAAATGCCACTAAAAGGCTCTAATAAATGAATATGTCTTTGATTTTCTTGTTTTTCAAGCTGTAAGCAATATTCACTGGCTTTGACCTATAACAGAACCTTGTTCATAAGACACAGAAGAAAATGAAATAAGACTTACACAAACAAAATCTTCTTAAAGACATAAACCACAGGGGGGATGGAATTTCTCTCCTATCTTCAGTTTACACTTTGTCCTTTATTCTGGCACCAAAATTGTGAACTAATTATATTCTTTCTTCTATGAAAAATTCCCGATGAATATTTATTTCCATTCCAATGACGCTATTTTTTTTTAAATTTTGCATCTAGCCATAAAAGACCAGCGGTATTTGATCACATTAATCTCTGCAGTTAAGCAGACAATAAACCCCCCAGAGCCTTTTTGTCCCACAACTGTTTCATTGTTTGAGGGAGCATCATTTTCCAGTGCCCTGTGTGTGCAGCACCAAGGATGCCCCTGATCCTGGACTGTGATCAGCCCTGGCAGAAAATGCATCTGGCCCAGCTGTCCAAGCCCAGAATGTCTTTAAAGTGTTACAAGGTTTACTGTACAGATCTACTTAAAAATTGAGTTTAACAGGAGCTGAGTCCCAACCTCCAAGTACAGCTAGAAAATGACAAAGCCAATGAAAGTAAAGAGGGGACGAGGCAAAGGCTGACACTGGGATAATAATTAGCTATATTCAGGGAATGATACATCTACATTGAAATTGCTGGGCACAGTTATTTGATGTTAATACTTTTTAATTGCTCATTTATTGGTAAAGCACACTGATATTACTGCCTCTAGTGCAGACACTCAGACACAAAGTGCCTTTCCCGAAGTGACAGTCAGTCCCAGAATCAGAAGTAAGACCAGCTCTCCTGCCTCCAAATGCCATGCCCAATTAACTGCACCATAGCTCCCCACAGGAACAGAATCTGTGCTCATACAGGATAATCTGTGTGCATGCTACTCAAGGAAATTAAAGTGCAGCTATAAATCTCAGCTAGTAGCTGCTGTCTGGCCAGCTGCCCAAATTAAGGCCAGAGGTGTCCTCACTATGAAGGAAAATATTTGCTGCTTGTAAATTGATTTTTGTTTCTTCTTCCAAAGGAAAAAAAAAAAAGCAGCCACACGTATCCAGCCTTCTCAATTTAAAATGTCACACAATACAGCCTCCCAATCATTCAGGTGACACTCTGAGTTTATCTCATGTGATGCATTGTGAGTTCAAGGGACACACCAAGGACAGTTCAGTGACATGTTAATTATATCTCCAGCAAGAAAATCCAGTTTAAAAAAATGCTCTGTGGGTATGTGTATCCCTGTAGAAGGACAAGAGACCAAGGAGACTGTTCTTTTGTTCTTTGAGAAGAACCATTACACACCTCTCAGTAACCACAGAGGTAACAACCTTGACAATACACACTTGGCTCAAATCCACTTGCTGAAAAAAGCCTGGAGAGTGTCAATAGAAATATATATACAATAATTACACTGATGGTCCTGCGCTGTTCGGCTCGGGGCTTTTGAAATGGAGATTAGTGGCTGAAGATGATAATGTTCAGGTTCAGGATGTGGCTTTTCAAAAAGTAGTTTTGAAAATGAATGCAATGCGAAGCAGGTTCATTGGTTCAGATAATTTTGAATTATATCTCTTCTGTGAAGGGAGCAATTGGACTCAACTTCTGTTATTATTAGTCAGAGCACTTATGCCCCTGCTGCTGAAGAAAAGTTCGTAAACTCAGGTTTGCCCAAGATGGATGAGCCATAATATGCTTATCAGGAGTTACCTACTGTTTTATCTTTCCTTACACATTTGCAGTGTTCCATTTTTCTGTTGCCATACTAGGCTGTTAATGAAGATGGCCAAATGGATCATGTCAAATTGTATCTCCATTTATATAAAAATGTAATATGTCACCATATAAGAAAAACAATTCTCATGCCAGCTTATCATCACTGTTACTATCATCTGCATGGGTTTCTGCAAGTGTCTTTATCAAAATGGTTTAAAATGGTTCTTCTGGCATCATCTGGAGAACTAATTCTCTCAGAAGCATATTTCTGTCCCTTCCAAACTGATGACAGATTTTTAACTAGTGGCAGCAATAAAACAAATTTCTTTCCAGCACATGATTTCCATTGAAAAAACCTTCCAAGCATGTACTTTCCCTAATGTTTGACAGTCATTCCTGCATCATAATGCAGACGGAAATGTACTGGATCATAATATATACATACCTGAGAGGATGGCTTTAAGCTGCTGGGTCTGGGGGTCAATCACAGTTTAGCAGTGGTAGCAGGGAATTTGGTTTGCCTTGGGAGACCTGAGTGAGGATTTAGGTTCAGACGTGAGAGGTTTTCCTGTCCTGAGCTCTGGGTTGCTCCTTAGGTCAGCTACAGGGATCCCAGCTCTAAGGGAAACAAGCTCCATGCCTCCAGCAACATCTGCTGTACACACTAAATGTGAGATGAAGAGAGAATATTGCCCTGAGCCCCACTGTTAAACCTTGTATCACATTAGGAAGGTATTCAAGAGACAGCAGCTGATGAAATTAGTTGGTATTATTAATTTAATAACCTGTCCTCCATTTCAGGCTACCCCACCAATACTGCTGTGTTCTTTGTAATGCACATCTTTAAAAATCCATTTGTTTCATTACGGTGTCCCCCCAGTGAGCAGAGCAATAATGCTAAAAGGGTCTGTGTATTGGTACTTACCTTAAACTACTGCAGGTTTTGCTGAATGAATGTGGAGAGATTTGGATGCGACTCCGGAAATTAGCTTTAATAAATTGTCAGTCCCTCATTTCAGTGAAATGTTTGCCAGAGATGAATATTTGCTATCGTCAGTACTTGCACCACATCTCAAGGGCAGAACTAACACATACTTCTAACTCAAACTGACATAAATTGCAGGAAGAATCCTTTCAAAAATAAAGGGCTGAAGGCCATGCCATAAAACGCCTCTCCTACTTCCTGCTCTCTGTTTTTCATCTTCCTGGCAAGGTGAGCTTTCTGACAAAAACTCCTGTGAGTGCAGCCAGGAATGCAAAAGAGAAAGGTAAAGTGGGAGTCACTGGCATTCCTGTTCCCAGCTGGTGCAGTTACGCTGGGTAGGTGCCCAGCCACCCACTAGGTTTGAAAATATCACAGAGCCCAGGATTCTTGGACCTTTTCTTAGCACAAGAATGGAAGAGGCAATGTTCTGAACCATTAGCTCAGAGAAAGTTACCAAATTATGCCATGTGCCTGGCTTTTCTCTGGTACTTGGGAGCTCAGGGTAAGTCAGGTGTCAGTGGATCACAGAGCTAGCCAGGATCCATACACGCCCCTTTGTCTTTGCAGGAAACAGCTGGGTGCTCTTTACTCGTGAGGCTCCACAAAGCACAGCCTCTAGACAGCTAGCACACATTTTACTTTATCCCCTCATTATTTGCATGTGGATGTTACAGCCCAGATCGTTCTCTTTGACAGGAGTTGGCTCCTGAAGGGTATTGGTTTCAGAGACCCTTAAATATTCCCGGTGTCCATTATCTGATGTAATACTTCCCCCTCATTTCCTGCTTATTATTCCAGTGATTTTAACCCTGCCAGAGAGTGTTCCAGAACAGCTGATCCTGGTATAACACGTCACACTGCCAGTTCTCTTCACACAACTGGACCCAACAACAACAAAAAAATATATATATGGACCAGATACATTTACTGTTCCATGTGCTACAATGCCTAGAACAACTTTTGTTCAATGAACATCTTGGGCATGCCCTTGCAGCCTGTCGTGGAAGCTTTCTCTCCCCTGACTGTCAGGCGAAGCCTCCCCAGGACAGGGCTCCCACCACGTGTACAGCCCCTAGAGTAATTTTTTACCTCATGCATAACATCTGTTGAGGCACAAATAAAAATCAACTCGGTCCCTCTCAGAAGATGTACTTAGTTTTTAACTTTGCAATTTTAATGGTGACTGTATTAATATGCATAACCAAGGATGTAACTTTCTGTGTTATTCACAGAAAGTAGTGTTATTTTCATAGAATATCCTGGGTTGGAAGGGACTCCCAAGGACCATCCAGTCCAACTCCTGGCCCTGCACAGACTCCCCAACAATCCCACCCTGTGCATCCCTGAGAGCGGTGTCCAAACCCTTCTGGAGCTCTGGCAGGTTTTTAAAAATTGAAACAAACCCTAGAATTATTAAAATTAAAATGAAATAAATGTGGGAGTCTTTTTCTGCTAATCTGGTGTGCTGTGACCTTAGCACCAGGGAGCAGCTCTGGAAGGGGAGAAGTGGAGGTAGGTCTTCAAAGCAGGCTCCTAGCCAAAGAGAACCCTTTTGTCACAGCCCCCACCTGGCTGTTCCCATCCAGCTGCAGGCAGCAGGGCTCAAAGGCCACAAGGGCTACTTGAGCACCGCAGATTTGATTGATTTCTGCAGGGTCGTTGCTTCCACACTACAAGTGGTTCTGGTTACACCTGAAAGAATGGTCTTGAACCTCAGAAAAGCAAAATTGCTCCAGGTTCAGTCAGTCCTGCTGTGCAACACCAAGGGCACATTGGCAGCTTCATTTGCAGTGATTATATCTACACAGGAGGGCTCCAACATCAGCACCTCACAGCTCCAGATTTTCTGTTCCTGGAGGGAAATTTGTTCTTTCTCCTCAGTAAAAAAATATGTAGGTAAGCTGAACAATGCCTCTTCACAGGAGTATACAAATATATATATATACATATATATATATATATATANTCCAGAACAGCTGATCCTGGTATAACACGTCACACTGCCAGTTCTCTTCACACAACTGGACCCAACAACAACAAAAAAATATATATATGGACCAGATACATTTACTGTTCCATGTGCTACAATGCCTAGAACAACTTTTGTTCAATGAACATCTTGGGCATGCCCTTGCAGCCTGTCGTGGAAGCTTTCTCTCCCCTGACTGTCAGGCGAAGCCTCCCCAGGACAGGGCTCCCACCACGTGTACAGCCCCTAGAGTAATTTTTTACCTCATGCATAACATCTGTTGAGGCACAAATAAAAATCAACTCGGTCCCTCTCAGAAGATGTACTTAGTTTTTAACTTTGCAACTTTAATGGTGACTGTATTAATATGCATAACCAAGGATGTAACTTTCTGTGTTATTCACAGAAAGTAGTGTTATTTTCATAGAATATCCTGGGTTGGAAGGGACTCCCAAGGACCATCCAGTCCAACTCCTGGCCCTGCACAGACTCCCCAACAATCCCACCCTGTGCATCCCTGAGAGCGGTGTCCAAACCCTTCTGGAGCTCTGGCAGGTTTTTAAAAATTGAAACAAACCCTAGAATTATTAAAATTAAAATGAAATAAATGTGGGAGTCTTTTTCTGCTAATCTGGTGTGCTGTGACCTTAGCACCAGGGAGCAGCTCTGGAAGGGGAGAAGTGGAGGTAGGTCTTCAAAGCAGGCTCCTAGCCAAAGAGAACCCTTTTGTCACAGCCCCCACCTGGCTGTTCCCATCCAGCTGCAGGCAGCAGGGCTCAAAGGCCACAAGGGCTACTTGAGCACCGCAGATTTGATTGATTTCTGCAGGGTCGTTGCTTCCACACTACAAGTGGTTCTGGTTACACCTGAAAGAATGGTCTTGAACCTCAGAAAAGCAAAATTGCTCCAGGTTCAGTCAGTCCTGCTGTGCAACACCAAGGGCACATTGGCAGCTTCATTTGCAGTGATTATATCTACACAGGAGGGCTCCAACATCAGCACCTCACAGCTCCAGATTTTCTGTTCCTGGAGGGAAATTTGTTCTTTCTCCTCAGTAAAAAAATATGTAGGTAAGCTGAACAATGCCTCTTCACAGGAGTATACAAATATATATATATACATATATATATATATATATATAAATATATAAATATTCAAATACACAAGCATTTGTGTATTATTTGACCAATACTTTCACCTCCTTATACCAGGAGTGAAATCCTGGGCTGGAAGAAGGCACCAGCAAGTCTGTGGTGGTGTGGCTGTAGCAGCACCAAGACCAGGGGTATAACCCATGGCTTTGCCAAGGAAATGTCATTGCTGAGGTCCAAGGGCACTCATCCCCCATGTGGGGGTGGGCTCTCCTCACAGGCACAGGCAGGGACTTCCCCCCAGGGCTCAGCCTCTTTGCCAGACGAGCATCTGAGGAGCTCTTGGGTTGTTAGATTTATATTTTGCCCTCTGTGAGCTCAGTTCATGCTGTTCTCAAACTTCACATTCCCGCCACGAATTGCTATGCTTGTAAGCTTTTCTTTTAGGGAAGTATCAGACATTGGGTTTATTTTTATAATTGCCACAATTTTCAGGTTGCATAAACATCTGCAGGGGTATTTTCACTCAGGGGACTCTCCTCTTTCTGTTTTGGAGAGGATCTCTGTCTATCACTCTTTGTGGAGACGCAGCACAAACTCTGGGTCCTTTGTAAGCACACTTAATATCTCACAAGGTGTACTGACCTTGAACCAGGCTTTTACACAAACACAAACACAAACCCAAAAAGGTGTCGTTCAGCCAGTTACAGTGGGCCAGAGTGATAGAAGAAGTAACTTCTCGTCTTATTTTACACAAAAATAAGATACACACAAATATATTATTCCCTGAATCATCTGTAAAATGCACAGTTCTTGTTTGTGCTTTGCATTATGCACCAACAATTTCTTTTCATTACTGACAGAGTATTTACTTTTGCAGAAAAAGTACTTGGTACAAAAGGAAATAAGCAAATGGCTTCTGATGCTGTATTATTGTTTGTGAAGCTCCAAAACACAAAGCAACAAGAAGGAACTGTTTTAATTTGCAAAGAATTCCTTGAGTGATTACTTTGTTTTCCTGCAATTTAGATCTGCCAGCTTGGAAATGGCTATTTAAAGGTTTGTGAGGGTTGTCAGCATCATTTAAGAACTGCATAGCTTTACATTAGTGGTAGGTGCTTTCACAGTCAGCTTGTATCTTGACTGTTTAAATCTCCTACTTTTACTAGGCAACACAGATACCTTGGGATAGATTTTCCACTTGGCTGAGGCTTGAAATCCTTTTCTGGTGGCGTAAGTTGCCCGGTAAAATGTGTGCCTATTAAATAAATTGCACCCACAGTCCAATGAATGGTGCAAAAATGTATATCCCGCAAGGTTTTAATAATTAAAAACCCCTTTAGATACCAAGCCAGCTTATTGCTTTTGAAATTCGCTCACTTTCCCTCATGGATCACATTTTGACAAAATGGACTTTTTCATGCGTAATTTTAATTTTATCTTGTTGAAGTCACATTTTCAGCTGAAAAGGTTTAAAGGGAAAAGGTTCAAACCAGCTCCAGCCAGAACATTGCAATCTCAGTGATAAGGCTATCAGTCTGTTAGCATCACCTCCAAGGACTGAATTTATTTGTGCTGTTAAGGAGGGCTGGATTCAACACTCAAAACAACATAAGTCAGAGTGATTAATATCTGTGGAGAAAGGACATTTCTCCCGAAGGCAAGAGGCCACACCTTTGTTGGGTGGGTCCCAGGGAGTTCTGATGAGTTGGAGGTGTTTATAAAATAGTCCCCATGAATATCCCTGCTTCATTTGGTTTTAATGTATGAAATATTTCCATGCACTTTCACCTCATGAATGGAATACACCTTTTGTGTACTTACAGATCATCCGAGGGCATCTGAAGATGTCCAAAATGCAGATTTCTCAAGATCCACCTGCAGTGTTCTTTAAAGCTATTAATTCTTGGACACTGCCACCACAGGCTTTGATACTGGCTGTCATTAATGCTTCTCCTGCCTTTCTCCTTTCTTTTGACTATTAACAGTCCCTTTTTGTGTTTTACATAATACTTTCCCAACAGGATGTAGCTCACATGAACTTACCATCTACCTTAGGAAAAAAAAAAAGAGATTTTCCATGGGATATTCTGGGATACCATCTGTTCCCCAAATGGACAGAAAAAAATCCAATTTGATCCACAGAGTTTTTTGATTTAATTATTGTGTCACCAATCCCCCAATTCATAAACAAGGTCATCTTGTTTTTTGTCTGTTTGTTTTCTGATAAAGTCACACTTCCTCTCTTTTAATAAGTAATGCAGTGGAGTCATTTAATGGGGAGAGAGAATGCGTACATGATACCATACTTATCTACAATACAATAAATTGAATACCTTTATGCAGAAAAATACTGATTTTCTCTTCAACTCCAAGCCTCAGTCCAGAGGATTTGTCAGACCGGGTCTCATTTTGGCCAAACTGAGTTACAGGGGGCAGTACTTTGTGTTGTGGCTGCACATTCTGTGTGTGTTAGGCTGAGGTTTGGCAGTGCTGATGGCACAGGAACACGCATGGAGGACGTGATGTGCTTGAGAAGCCTTCAGGGATGATCTCCTGCCTCAGGATGCAGTTGAGAAGAGATTTTTTGATGCCTTGTACTATTTGTAAGCAGCAGAAAAATTAACAAAATTGGCTAGATCTTGTTCTGAGAGGTTGCACAAAATTTATGACAGCCCATCATGAGAAGAGATGGCATGGACAGGGATGTTTTTTGCAGGAGTCCCATTTAGCAACAGGAGGCTGGAGAAGAGGCTGCACCAGCTCTGTGCAAGGCAGAGAATCCGCTTGGGCTCAGCTTGTTTGATGGAGGGGACATTTTGGCCAGCACTGTTTCCCAACACTTCACTCTTTGACCTTTTCCTTAGCATTTTTATGTGCTCCCTAATGCTCTACAACACACAGGCACAGGGCTCTCATTCCCTGCTTGTGCCATAACAAGGAGTTTGTTGTTTCTATTAGATCAATTCAGGATGCAAAATGTAACTTATCCATAAAAGTTTTGCTTACATTGTTTTAGGGAAGGAGGCTCAGCTGGGCTGAATTTGGGTGCAGATGCAAGCTCAACACACAGTACAAAGGTTTCCAGGCAGAACTGTGCCTGCAAGACCTGTACCATGTTTTACTGTCACTGCTGTACACATCTTGTCTAAAGCAAAAGTCAAAATATTTTACCCTGCTGGTTGGTAAAAACACCCTGCTGGAGTGTTCTAAACAAAAAGAGACAGAGAAATAAAATAATAATAATAATAATTGATCAATGGACAGCAATAGTCTAAAAGACTTGACACTGGTCACTATTGATGTGTGGGACACAGTGAGCCAGGAATGTTGAATGTCAGCTTGCCCAGCAATGCCCAGCACTGATCTGGTCATAACAAAATACCAGAAACACCCAAATAAATCCAGGCCAGTTTGGCTTTGAAACAGCAGAGCCCAAGCATTTTTCTTTGCTTCCTGGCAGCAGATTATTGCAATGCCTTCCACTGCCACTGTCTGACACAGGACTCACCTCTGCAGTGGATGCAGCAGCACAAGGGAAACAGGGCACGGCAGGGCCTCCCATGTCCCTGCAGAGGGATCAATTTTGGGCCTGCTACACCACCAGCCTCAAAGAAAGGGTGATCACCTGCAGTTCCTGGGGCCACACCTGTGGAATAAAATGAAAATGGACAGACCACGTCCATTAACTCCAATTAATGCAATAAACCTCCCCTGGATCTTGGTCAATTTTAAGTCCAGGTGTGTAGCACTTTCCCCTGTCAGTCTTTCCTTCAAACCATTAGAAGGAGTCTATATCTTTCTTTCCCCACAAATGGAGATTCTACACAAATGTGGTCCCACAGCAGGAAACTATACAGTATGGTATAAAGGAACCCTTTATCAAACTTAAAAGGATTAATGCATTTCTTTCAGCAAAAGCTCTGCATGTCTCCCAACTCAAGCAGTTTATAAAAGGAGAAGGATTTTTGTTTAAAATGCAGGTAAGGTCCAATTATCCAACGTGAAATCTCAAGCTGTTTGTTTGGGATCAAAATTGAATGTCAGGGAAGGAGCTCCCTCAGCACCATGTCCTAGAATGTCAGTGCATGGATTTTGTGGACAAGGAAGCCACTGGAAAAAGAGAAAGATTTTGGTGTTTAACATCTCCAGCCAGCATTGTTTGCAGCTTTTGGGCTGGGGTGGCTGAAGTGCAACAAAGCACCACGTCCAACAGAGCCTGTCACGATTTCAGTTTTCATAACGAAGGGTGTGAACAGCCCTTTTCAGGAAATCTTTTACCAGCTGTTTGTCGCTGGGCTTTTTAGAGCAGTAAAATGAAAATTAGAATTGATTTCTTGTCATTGTTACAGGACCACAGCCCACGGAAGCGCTGGTGTGACTCTGGTGGCACTGCAGAGCCAGTGGTGGCCGTGCAGCTCTGTCACATCCCGCTGTGATGGCTTCAGGAGTTACTTCCCCAGCTGCCCTCCCTGCCCCATCTGCAGTTCCCCACTCCCACAGCAGAAGGAAAAGCTCAGCCTTCAGCCACTGCAGTTCAGAGCCTGAGGCTCTAACATAAACCTCCCAGTCTGGCTGTGCAGATCAAATGTTCTGACTCAGGAGCCTTGGTGATGGTTTAACATTGGTGTTTGCTTCACCTTTCAATCCTGAAGGTGCTCCCAACAGCAGGGGCAGATATACTTTTCCCTCAGAAAAGCAGTTCCCAGGCCATGATACTTGCTCAAACTGCCAGGGAAAGTAATATTCTAAATAACACATTGCTACCTTTTAACTTGACTCCTAATAAATTTGAGGATTATATCACAATTACATTAGAGAATTACATGCATAAAGATCCGTAACCAGAGAGTTAAAATCTTGCCTTGACATTGAATCTAAAATTAAAAACAAACAAGACAAACCGTAGCCTGAACGGACTCCTACATAATTTGGAATTTCAATGCATTACTTTGCTGTTAATCAAAGTCCCCTTTCTTTTAACCTCAAGTGTTTGGATGTCTCTCCTGTCTGAATGTCACCACGAGGCAGCACTGAAGGTCGCGCCAGCGCCCGGCCCTGCGTGGCGTGTCCTTTATCAACGTGTTCATTCCAGGCAAGGGGAACACTCAGAGCAGATCACCTTCTTGAAACCACAAGATTTGCTTTTAATACGTTTCAGTTAAATCTGGAGGGAGTTGACAGGCTCCATGAACTCACCTTGGGGAGCTGTGAAATGCCACTGTGTGTAACCGGGCTGGGTAACCGCGACATGTGTAAAGCAGGACCCCATTTTTGGGGTTGGAATAAAGGATATTTACCCTTAAAAGGTATTTTGTTGATAAGGGGATATAAAATAATGTCAATATTTGAAATTAAATGTCAGCTTGGCCCAGAAGATTCTGTTGCCAGCATTACCAGGGCTGAGTGTTGTATTTCTCCTGGTGTCTCTAAGACTGATGGTGCTCAGCAGGAGTGAATATCAGCTTCCCCTCTGAATCCCAGCCACGGTGCTGGTCACAAGGAAGAGACCAAGAGATGGCTCAGCTACTCCCGCCCTGGCCTTGCCATGGTATGTGAGAATAGCAGAGGTGCTGCCAGAACCAGGTGGAGATTCTCCAGTTTAAAACTGCTGGAGTTATTTCAAATACTCCACCAGCAGCTTTGTCTGGTTTTCAGACAAGGAAAGCAACTGTCGTGCCAGGAAATTTGAAAGGATACAGGAAAAAATGCATGATGGGGCTACACCATTGTAGGAGGAAAGCTGGAGTTAATATAAAAGATGAAAAATATAAAGAGTTTGTGCATCTCATGATCCAAATGCATTTCAAACTGCTCTCCGCTGTCCCCCAAGCAGCTTGATAATCAGTCAGTGACCCCCTTGTTCTATTACCTCTGTGCACATTATTTGAGTATCACCTCAGTTATTGTGATTATTCACTAATCCCAAACCTTCTACAACCTTGTGTGCCTCATCTTGTGCTTTTCCTCTCAGTGTTCAGTCAGGCAACCTCATCACTCACCGCTGAAGTGTTTTATGCCCTGTCAGATTCCTGGTTCCGGAGATGAGGGATGGGGAGGGCAAGGAAAAGATCTCACTCCCATCCTATGTTACCTTGCTTTGCCTTGGCCTCTTGGTGCAGGAAATGCACAAGCAACTTTTTCTTTCCTTTTAGTTATTATTTAATTGATTATTTAATTTATTTAATTACTGTTTTTGTGACATTTACAGTACTGTACAATGCAACATGTACATGTAAAAAGTGACTGTCCCTACTGTAAAGTATATTTTGAGCTTTTAATGGCGTCCTTTAGACATCCCTGTTTAAAATGTGCTTATAACTACATTAAATGTGGCAGGGAGATGAGGGGAGCTCAGGTGTTCGGGGTTCCCACTGAGTGGTGACTATGGCACATCAAAGCAAGTTGAAGACACTGGATATTTTTGTGAGAGGCATTCAGAGCCTGGCATTACTGTGCCCAAAGCCAATTCTGGATGCTCTCCTAGGAATTCAGAAGTGGTTAAAGACAGTGAGTCACTCCCCACCTCCCTGTGCCTTTTAAAAATCCGGGATTTCATAAGTAACAGCACCATAAAACCAATTAAAAAAATCCTGACAGACAGTCCAGCAGAATGAGGCAGAATTGGGAAGTATTTGTTTGTCAGTGTTTTATACATTTATCTTAAAAATCTTTCCAGCTCTATAGTGAACATGTTGACTGATCTTTCAGTTTCATTGTCATTTTGCCATCTGCCATGACCATAAAAGGGAAAAATAGATACCATAAACTATGAAAAAAATTAATTATGGTACCTGCATTTGCTCCATGTGTAAACCATACAGACAGAACAGGCTCACTCAGGTCTGAAACCCTTATCTGCAGTGAGGGCTTTTATGCAGTGAGGTGCCATTATAATTAAAGCAACCTCCTTTGGTTCTGCACAGTCTGCATCCAGGGCCTCCTGGAAAGAGCATTTAGTCAATTAACTATTTTATTAACCAATTGATTTTTCCTGCTAGTCCTTAACCTCTTTGTACCTGTTAGGAATGGTTATGAAAGTCGAATAAATTGGTTACTTTCACCTCTAAAAGGCAACAATAAATAATAAAACAGGTTGAACAAGGCTTCAGTGGGGAACCCAAATACGAATAAAAACACCTGCCGTGTATCATATAATATAAAACACTAACTGCTAGGAGCAGCACAGTATTTCAATAAATCACATTGTCACACTGACCTTTATTGATATACTGTTTCTCAACTTAAAGGATTGGTCCTGGTGCTTTAGGAGATCTTTTGTTGTGAAGGACCTGCAGATTCATCACATAACAAAAAGATTATTTGCCCACCATGGGGCTGACTAAGTCTATATTCTAAGCAGAAGCAACCCCCCCAAATATTTTAGGGACAGTTACTGTCTAGAGATTTATTTAGCATCACAGGAGAACAAACATGCATTCCTGAAATAAGTACAAAATGTGATTTATATTATCACTTAGTACAAAGTGAAGGAAAAAACGGGAGAGTAAAGAAAAGCAAAGTCCTTTCATTTCTGCTAGATAATAAACAGCTTGATTTTATGGAATGTTACACTGCCTTGAAACTCTGCAATGACAGGCCAGTGTTGGAAAATTAAATTCACCACACTGGCTGAAACCCAGCAGAGTTACTGGTTCCTGTGTACCAATGGCTGGAATGAAAGACTAAGAGGGTGTGCAAAGAACATATTTTTGAGGTGACAGAAAAAACCTCACAGTAAAAAAAACATATGTGCTCCTCTAAAGAACATCCCCTGCTCCCACAAACCCAGCAGAAACAGCCTGATTCAGATCCAGAACATAACAACTGAACTTGCACTGCCTAACTAAAGAAAAGCCTAAATTATAGTCTAGAGATTCTTCCAACACAGAGTCAAGAGATGTAGGGTATTCTTAGTCATATATACAAGATTTTGTACAAATTATGAAATCAAATGTTCTTCTTGAGATTCCTACTGCCTTACATGATACTGATATCCTGAGAACTTTTGTTCCTGATAATTTTAAGGTTCACTCATGCTGGTTTGAATAAAATTCAGACTCTAGGTGTAGTTGTCCAATGGGGTGAGAAGTCGTATTTTTTTAAAACATAACAACAACAAAATATTTACGTCTCTTTCTGAAGCAGTAGCTTTTAATTTCTCAGTTTTTATGTGGCCGTGTAACAAAAAAGAAGTTGGAGGCTGAAGAAGAATAAATTTAAAGAACAGCTCATTGGTGCTGTGTAATTTAGTCACTGAGTAGACATCTGTGAAGAGAGGTGAGGAAAATGCCCCCTGAATGAGTCCCTGTGCTCTGACCCCTTTTCTTCCCTGGCTCCTGCTGGTCTTGCACAGAACAGTTACATGGCAGGCTCTGGTTGCTGCTCCTGTGTCAGCTGCCAGCAGAACATCCCCGCTCCTTGCTACGACATCTCCCTTTACAAATAAACCCATGGATGGCTCTTCAAGCAGTTACCCAGCTTTGAGGAGCTCCTTGGATGATGCTTTTCCCCCCTCTTTCTTTGAGGGAAAGTTTTGTTACATTCCATGCAGCAGTGTCCGTGGCTGGGCTGACCTTCAGGGGATGCCTGGCTGCGCTGTCCATCCTGCTTTTCCCCCTGACACAGCCTCTGCACTGCAGGCTCTTGGCACAAATGAGTCCTCCCACTGCCCCTTCTTCAGTCAATTCTGATGTTCCAGGAACCCAGCCTTCCACCTTTCCCCACTCTTCTTATCTCCACCTGTTTCTCTTGGAAAAATTCTTCCACTTGCTGCTTTCCCTGCATCTCTCCACCTGAGCCTCCCTGTTCCTGTTACTCATCCCATCAAACTGCCAAGGCACCTCATCCACTGCACGACTGAGGCCACTGCTAATCACCCCCACCTTCTTCCCTAAGTCCAAGCTCCTCCTCACCAACCAGAAACTTCACAAAGGGGTCTGGATGATGGGGGCAGAGACAGCAAATGTTGCATTTAAATACAGAATTAAAATGCCACCACCATATGGCCCAATCAGATCAAAATGAAGCGAGATGTGCCAGGGCAATGCCTTTGCTTTCCCAGAATATGCCACCAATGATGCAGACAGGCTATTCCTGTGTTGGCAGTGCTTGTGTTGGGTGGGAACACACAGAAGAGCTGGAGGCAGCAGATTTGTTGACACTTTTGGATATACCTGTCATGCACCCTGCCTTCCCGGCCCCAGGACTCCACAGGGGAAACAGGGCATAATAAACTTGATTGATTTGTGTTTGTCACTCATCCAAGTGGCTTTCACTTTGGTGTCCCTCAATCTTGCTTTTTCATTTTCGTTTGGAGCCACTGAAATCTCACCTTCCAGAGAATCCAAGCTGTTGGACTTGTCATCTGGTTCAAAATGTCTGCACAGCATGAACAAAATTTAGTGTCCTCTGTGCAACCTGTTTTGGTGGCTCTAATAGAAAACACAGCAATCCCTCTTCTATGCTCTGCTAGGAAACAATCTGCCTGGGGTTTTTTTGTTTTGTTTTGTTTTCAGGAAGGGAAAAGTTTTTGATAGAATTTTTGCTAGCTTTATATAAACCAGAAAATCCTCAAAATTCAGCATGCAGCCAACGGTACTCGCAGCGAATTTAAATCTTTGAATGTCTTTTCTGTAGTTTCTCCTAAGGTTTAAAATCTTGTTTAAAGCAAAACTTTAGTCTTTTAAATTGCCAAGGCTAAAATGTGGCAGAGCAATTACATGACTCGTGGAGCACTGTGTTCAGTTGAAGTGTTAATGTCATCAGCACTAATTTGTTTTTGTCTTTTCTCACCCTAAAATTCATTGCCATTGAAATGTATCACTAGTTTATCATCTTGTGTCCCTTAATCTGCAAAACAACCTCATTCCTTAACAAAATTTTTCAAATGTGACATGTTTTTCAGAAACTTTAAGGTCCCTGAGTTTTAAAGGAGGAAATAGATGTCTTCTTACCCTCTTTGGTTTTTGCTGTTTGCTTTTTTGGGTTGTTTTTGTTACATTTTTCCTATAAACTCTGTCTCCTGCTGCTGCCAGCCAGAAAAGCCCCACTGGGAGACCCAAGGTCACTGGTAGCTGAAGACAGACACTGCACAAGTAGTTAGGATGAAAGAATATCCCACTGGGCTTTGGACTTACAGTTTCTTGGCTCTTGCGACTTGAAACAAATGTCTCCTCTCTGTCTGGAGCCCCCAGCCACATTCTCTGCCTGGTGAAGCACACTGCAGTCACACTAACACAGCTGAAGAGGATGGAAACCTTCATCATTTGTTTTGTCTTTAATGATGCCTTGACTTCTCTCTGCTAGGCACAGGGTGAATATTTTTATTGCCTTCTACAGACCCTGGAATTTCTCACAAATATTTTAGGAAATTTCGCCTCAATGATTTGTTGTAGAGATTTAGGGATATGCAAAGTGTTATTCAGAATGTGGTTTACTTTTTAAAATACTTCAAGAAGGATTTGGCATCCTTCTGGGATTTCCCCATCTTGTAATTACAGAGGGGAGAGACTGAAGTGAAGACATCTTGTGCTTGGAGCCTTTAGACTGAAGTCTAGGTTACCTTTCAGGTTTTAGTTCTGATTTCCCCTGTGATCTTCTGCATGTTGATTAAACCTTTCAGTCCCTATCCTTATAAATGGGATTAAAACACGTCTGTGCCTTATTTGGATATTACAAAAACCTCACTGACGAGTGGCTACTGTGCTAGCTTATAAAAATCAGAACAAAAATACAAACTTATCAGCAAAAAGAAACATCCTGAATGTTTGCCACATGGGACACTTGCAACCATCTGGGAACAGACCACAAAACTTTACTTTTTCAGAATAATTTTCTGAACTGCCTCATCAGCTCAGTCTCCTATGGCTGGAAAGAAAGAAGCAAAAAACTCTTCACAAAAATCTTCACAAAAATAGAATACACCATGCTTTTAGCTAAAAGCCATCTCTGACCTCCTACGCTGCCCATCTGTGAACCAAGCTTGGCTTATGCACTTTAAAGATATGGAAAAAGAAAGGAAGAGGGACTGCAGATAACCTGCTTAATTCTCTCACTTACAAAATGAAAATGTCCTCTGCACCTTGCTTTAACCTTCTATCTTTAAAGACATTCAACAGGGAATACACTCGATTCAGTTTGACTATAGCTATTATTAATGGTATCTTGGATAAAATCATTCACCAAGCAACCAAAGAATAACTGGATTTTGGCTCTCCAAAGTAATAAAGTAGAAAGCCATCACGGAGATCTGCTGCTGAAACAGGAATGGACAGAATGTCTGATGTTCCTCTGGGCTGACAGGGCTTGAGCAGGGGTACAATCCTGTGTGATGGATCCAGCTGGATGGGAGATATCACAAGCCACAGCCATCCAGTGCAATATCAATATGAAGCTTTTCCCATGGCATGAACGGGGTGCTCAGAAGCCAGGTGTCAAAGCAGAAAACTGCAAAAGCTTTCTCAACACGAGTACTTAATATTTAGGAATCAACAGTCTCACAAGAAATTAATTTGTGTTCACTCACTGGATCTGAAAGAAGGAATAAGTAAAAAAAAACACCTCTCTCTGTCCTTTGGGTCATGATGAAAAGTGTGCTTTCTTAACAAAAACCTCAAAACTCTATCTGCTTCAAACAGAAATCTCAGATTGTCTGAAACATCAAGGCAGCAGTCAAAATGAGATTCCTGGGAGAGACAATGCACGAGGTCAGAACGCTGCAGCCTCACAATTTCCACAGTGGAAATAAACAGAACGTCAGGCTATGTACTACACCAAAAAGGGCAGAATTAGGGGCTGTATTAGTCCCTGGCCTTCAGAATCATCCACAGTACACATTAAGTTGCTTGTATATAAATGGGGAGAGGATAGAGACACGTGCCTTGAGGGTCTGAATGAAATGAGAAAAGGCAGGAATGAGCCTCTTACCCGATCACCAAGTGCATCTGCTTTTAAATTGTGCAGGGACACCCCTGGCCCCTAAAATCATGCTGCATTTTTTCCCCACTGGTTTCCTAAAAGATCTCAGAGGAGTACTGGCTTTTGTAATTTTTGTTTTTCCTTTAAAAACAAAGGACTGAAACAGTAAAATTCAGCCTTTTGTGAATTTGTTACTGATTTTGTTTTGGTTACAGTGCTTCTCTCTCTTAGCAGTTGCTGTCCTTACCTTGCTACCCATCCACCTCACTAACTAGACAGAAACTGCAGATACACAGACCTTTGATCTTCCCTCTGTTCCAAGCAGCAGCAACACACTCTTCACTGTTTAGATCATTATAGTAAGATCACTGGCAAGAACAGGAGATTAAAATAAACTATTGCAATGTAAACATTTTCGTTGCTGTTATAAACTCCACTCTGCCTGGAAGCTGGGAATGCCCCAGGAGAGATGCAGCCCCAGGAGAGCAGCAGCACAAAGTAAACTGTCCCCTCTCTGGAGAGAGTCTGGAGAGTAACTCCTTCTGTCAAGTGTTGTCTTGACTGAAGAGCGTGGCTGTCGTGATAAATCACCTCACTGAGACAGACAGCTGAGAGTCTGAGCAGATGCTGTGACCTCAGGGCACAGACTGGGAGGTCAGACTGGGCTGGAGGTCCTGCCGTGCTCCTGCATCCTGCAGAGGACCGTGAGCATCCCTTTGGAGAGGGGCACAGCTGGTGGGTGCTGCACCTGGGCTTGTGCCGTTTCCATGCTGAGAAACTCCCCTCAGAGCAGGGGTGTGGGACAGGAGGGCAGGCTGCACACACCTCTGAACATGTGTTATCTAAACAGACCCACAAATGGATACAAGCAAGAGAAATTCAGCTGCTGCTTGTCCACAGGGCAGTCCCTGGTAGGACACAACGTTTTCAGCTCTAGGATACGACACTGAGAGGTGCTGGTCTGTGCCTCTGAGTATCCCACTCGTTAAAACTGATCCTCCCAGTGAAAACCCTGTGTTCTGGGAGAGACTTCTGTATAAACCACAGATACACACTGATCAGAGTTAACTGGAACATGGCACCTTCTACAGCTGAGTCACAGAAATGGCAACTGATGGCTCATCCAAAGTGCCAACAACGCTAATGTTGGATCCCTGGAAATCTTAGCTCAAACACAGACACTGCATTCCATAAAACCATAAAGGAGTAGAGGCTGGCAGGGACCTCCAGCAGTTCTATAGTCCAGCCCTCCCTGCTCAGAGCAGCATCATCTAAACCCCGTTGTTCAGGGCTGTGTCCAGTCTGAGTAACTCCAGGGATGGAGATTCCACAGCCTCTCTGGGCAGCCTGCTCCAGTGCTCAATAACAATTTAATCACAGCCTACAAAGTTCAGAACAACTACCCTCCTCACTTCATTTTCTGTCCTTACCTTTGATTTCATGTTCTGCCAGATCAATACAAACCTCATTTGGGTCCTTCGCATTCATCTTTTGTTCCTGGAAGTCAAGGAATTGTTTTCCTGTGATTTCCCTTTGTTTATGAGAGAACACCCTTTGGCAAACACTGGTTGGGCCAATACACAGAGGCAATATAGTGTAACCTTCACCTTAAAACACAGATGTCTGAGGAATATGCTCTGAAATAAAGCACTGGGAGTCCGTGGTGAATTAATTTCAGTTAAAAATACACAAATACACATACACACAGGTAAACTACATGGGGAATAGAAAGAATAAGAATAACATAAGGAAAATGCTTAATAGACACATTAATCTTACATGTATTAAAACTCCTTTGCAAAAGTAGTCCCTAGAAGCCCTGTGGACTATTTTGATTTGTAAAGTTACACATCAAAAAAAGTACTTCCAAGACTGAAGTCATAACTTTGCCATTATAAAGTCAGACCATCACTCCAAGTTATTTTATGCTTTATTGTGGGGAAAGTTTTTCTTTCTTTCTTGCTAGCCACAATAGCCAAAAGTGAAAAGAATTATTCTGTCCCTCTAAGCCAGCTTTTATTCCCATCTGGCTTTTATTGTTCCTTTCCAAGTTTGCTAAACTGTTGTAAATCTTTTGAAAAATGCATACAAATTCACTGCAGACAATTACATCTGACAAATCAAAAAAACATTTTTGTCATCTCTGGACTCCGCTGTATCTCTCTGTATGCGTCTGTCCAAATTCTTCTAATGAGATTTTGGGGCTGTGGGTATTCTATGACCAGTGATTCAGTTCACTTCAATAGCCATCAGATGGCTGTGAGTCTCCTCTGTTCTGTGCTGAACCTGGCTAAAATTCGAAATGATGAATAAGGGCTATAAATCCCTGCACTTTCCTTGAACATTATATTCATTAAAAAGAAAAAAAATCAGTTCAGCAATGATGTATGTTGCCAATGTACCCAATCTATCAGGCATTTGACTCTGCTCTCGACTGTAAAGATAGACTGAGATCAATTTTCCTCCTGTCAGCAGCTCAAGTAGATGATTCTCATGCCTTCAGTTCCATTCAGAGAACTCCACACTGGGTTTGTTAATTCTGATAAAATCTGCTCTAATTTTGTGAATTCTGATAGGCTTAATCTTTGTGAAATATCCCTGAAGGATTGCTGAGAACCACGATTTGACTGAGATCAAAGCTCGGGCAGACATCCAAGTTCAGTTTGATTCGAAGTGACAAACTGTAGACCCTAAGACTTGATTGTGACTGCAGCCCTTTGGGATGCTGCACGGGCTTCAGATACAAATCCTCTCCATGCTTTGATCACCGAGCAAACTGTTGCATGAAAATAAATAAACTGCATCAGAGAAAAGTCATATTAAACTTACATTTTGTAAAATTATAAACAGTAGCACTTTTCTGCCAGAGGCCATCACAGGAAGCTGCTTTCTAGTACCAGCTCTATGAGCACTCACCATGGGCACAGATATCACTTGTGAGTTGTCCTGTAGCCCTTTGGTGAAGTTCTGGACACTCCAAAATATGTCCGCAAGGAAAACCATTGTGCAATTATTCTGTTGGTCTTCTCTGGAGGATTAACAGATCCCAAGCTACTGGAACCGTGACCACTGTCTCTAATTTAACTGAGCAATACTAGTTTACTCCTGCTGAGGCTCTGACCTTGTGTAAACTGTTACAGGGCACAAATCAAACCCCTAAGAGCATGGATATGTTCTTCCAGGCAATCCGGATCATCTTAGGCTGCACTATTAAATAGGTCAACCTCAGCAGCTTGATAAAAGACTTCAAAAAGATTGTGTCATTAGGGCTTTGATGTTTTGCAGACCTGAACTGCATTTGTAAGTGAATGCACTGAAAGCATTAGCTGAAGAGTGCCTATAATAGCAAGTAGGAAAAACAGTGAGAGAGTCCATAATAATACCCCCTTGCCTTCAAATGGAAATGCTTTCTCATTTAGATAGGAAATTGCACTCATAAACCTTAGCTAAGTATGACCTTTTTCTTCTTAGTGTCTACCACTGTGGATAACGATTATATAGAAAAGGATTTTAGATCTGCAGCTCTTTAGAGTCAGAAGTGATACTTATTATTGTATCCATTGCTCATAAACTAGCATATAGATTTTGTGCTGTAAAAAAGCTAAGTCAGAGCTCTTTGGATGGCAAAAATATATATTAGAAGAAAAATACTCTTTTACATGCTGACATATAATGTAATAATTCTATCATAATCAGAGAAAACATGCAGACGCCTCAAGGAACTAGTTTAAGTTAACCTTTAGTTAAGAATCTTAGTGAAGATTTAAATATGAAAGCTGGAGAGCAGCTTTTTACAAGCACCTGGAGTGCCAGGACCCAGGGAATGGCTTCCCAGTGCCAGAGGGCAGGGATGGATGGGATATTGGGAAGGAATTGTTCCCTGGGAGGGTGGGCAGGCCCTGGCACAGGGTGCCCAGAGCAGCTGTGGCTGCCCCTGGATCCCTGGCAGTGCCCAAGGCCAGGTTGGACACTGGGGCTTGGAGCAGCCTGGGACAGTGGAAGGTGTCCCTGCCCATGGCCAAAGACATGATCTTTAGGGTCCCATCCAACTCAAACCACTCTGTGAATCTTTGATTCTGTGATTTAAGCATTTCTGTAAGGGGCCCTTGGCTCCTGCAATTTACCATTTCAGCAGACTATGCAAATAATTTACTGTCTCTCATTTCACTGTGATTGGCAATTAAAGTGATATAGGACATTTTCACTGCAAAAATTATGTTATGGAAAGATGTATCACTCCTACAGTCATGAGCAGTCACAAATCAGCCTTTGGTCTTCCCTTTATAAGTTAAAAAGATAATCATCCACCATGTTCCTCAAAATACATTTGAGGCTTGATTTCTGGTTCCAAGATGAGACTGAATAAGAAACACAAATTCCTTTAGCCAATGCTCCCAGAATCTTTGCAGCCCAGCACCATGCACCCCTTTCCAGGACAAGGGACCACTTTTAACACCCTGGGACCATTTGGAGCCGGGTCAGGTCTCTCCTCGACTCCACCCTGCACCAGCATTTCTTATCTGCATGCAGGACAAGGAGTTGGCCTTAATTTAGTGAGTTAACAAAAGCAGATAGGGAAGCTTGGAACAGCCATCAGAAATGTGAAGACTCACTCTTTATTTTGTCTATCTGTCCTGTTTCTGTGGATTGTCAAGGTTAAATTGTTGCTTGAGATTGCCTGGAAATCCTTTTGTCCTTCTGTACTTACATGTGGCTGGGCAAAGGTAGGTTAAGTTCAATGACTGATAGATTCACCCTGGTAATTCATCCTGGATCCTTCCATTTGGAAGTATTCCTTTCCTGGAATCCAGCTCATCACATAGTAAAAAACAAAAACTTGTTCTGCTTAGCCATAAACCAGATCCCAGTTCTTCAGTGCAATGGGCCCTGCAGGGATGTTTCCACCCTAAAAGCAATATGAGCAACTGCAGGATTCTAAATTAGAAATGATTAGCCACTAGGGGAGGAGGTTTAGAATCCTGCTGCAGTGACACAAGCTTGCCTTGCAAGGCTCACAAGCTTATTTATATCATTATAGATAACACCCTCTACCAGGACATGGCATTCTACCATGCAAGTATGATATTTCTTTCCCAATTTTACAATGTATTATATACACACATCCCCTAAGGTGCTGTCCCCTTATTATCAGCAATTCATAAAAATATAAAGTAAAATAGCTGAGTTTTTAGCCTGTACATAACTTACAAAGAAATTTTGATCAATAGGGAAATACAGAAAGCACTTGAATATTCATATTATGAATTGCTTGTATTGGAAATGTGGTTAGCCAGCTGCAAGGCTGCAGACTTATCAATTTCAATATGAAACAGTTTATGCCCTTTTCCAAGCAATTTTAGACAAATAATAAAACTGGCAGTAATCAGTCTTAAGTAGCATAAAACTTATTTTAAAGGTAATTACACCCATCAGCATGGTGTCTCCAAAAATAATCTGTGACCTCCCTGAAACTTGGTTGTGGTTATAATGATTCCTCCCACTGCAAACAGATACACTGATTTCCCTCTGTCCTTTGCGGGCTTGTTTACATCAGGAATATTTGCTGAATTTATAATGGTGCTGACTTACTCCCACCATATTGATGGCATCAATTTTTGCAAAATCAATAGCAAGTTATTTAAAATGTGTAGATCTCATCCACTACTACCTAGTTCTTTATATAATTTTAATGGTGACTTAGAGCTTCCTTAATTGGACCTCATCTTCCAGCCCAATAGACAGGGATAAATCATGGGAATCACTGCACCAGACGAGCTCCACACCGCTTATAGATGGCTGTGGTAGCTGCCACATGTTCCATCACTGACAAACTTCCAGGGGCTGACCCTTCACAGAACCCATTACTCTGCCCAGTGACCACGTTTTACTGAGCAGTTTCGACGTGGATGTGCTTCAGAGACTTTCCCTTCCCCAGGCTCCAGTGTGGTGGGAGACAGCGGCAGGAAATGGAGCAGATCTGCACTGTGAAAGAACATATCTGGTACAAACAGGTCTGTGAGGCACAAAATCATCATCCTTTCAACACTAGGCTTTCTATAAAACAAATAAACGTTCTGGAGCTCTTAATTCATTTGAAGTGCTTCATTAAGAACACAGAAGCAAAAAGCTCCTGTCTTGAGACTCAAAATGGCCCACCTGGAGAAAGATCTGTCTAGGATCTCTCCTGTATGATCCTTCCACAGAACACAGAGAAGTTTTACAGTCAAAGAAAAGGTCAGAATTTATAAAGATACAGCAAGAAGAAAGAGCAGACATTAATATTCATCAGTAACTCTTTCTTAGTTAACTTTGTCTCTAGAGGTGCATCCTTGCCTCCTGATTTTCAGATTAATCAATGGCTTGGGAATTGTGGGAACTCCAACCCATCCCTTCTAATCCTCTGTAAGTTTTCTCTGTCCTTTCTGTGAGCTGGTACCTTCTGTCTGCTCTTCTCAGTCTCTCTGCCTGATCTAGCAGCTCACAAGCCCTTGAGACCCTCCCCATATATCCTCCTGCCTTCCTCTCTCTGGAGTCTCTGGAATTCTCTCTACCTTGGATATTCAGTTGCCAACAGCCCATAAAACATCTCATTTTTTCTTCCAGAGGGCCCATTTGACCCATTCACAGTCACTGAGGAACAGAACACAATGAAGAACAAATGAATATAACGTTTTGTCCAGCATATCCCCTAAATAAACAATCAGTTCAGACATGAACCCTTGTTCAGAAAAAACAACACCAAAATCCTCCTTGATTTAGAAGGGGAGGTGAAACAGCAGCAATAACACCTCTGCAGACCTCAGAGCACTTCACAGCAGCAGATGGATATCTCCATTTTGTTCAGACATGGACTAACAAAGTTTGCTGAGATACTGGTAAAATAACTCCCCCTTGTATTACAGGAGTACACAGGCTGCATGTTCCCAAGGGAAAGCAGAAGGGATCTCCGCAGAAAAGTCTCAAAAGGATGGCTCAGGAGAAGTCCCTAACCTGATGAAGTGCAGACACCAAGATATATCAAATAATTTCAATGCACATGGCCACAGAAGCCCGGACATAACATTTTGGTGCTAACTATAATATATTCAGTCCTTATTGCTACATCACACTGCTTCTGGTTTTCCATGCTCATGATGAACTTAGTTAATTATCTTACAAATAGCACTGAGAAATATTCAGAATAGCATGTAAAAATGCAGTAATTTGGGATTCCAGTCATTAAGGAATCTCTACCCTTAGTGATTGCTGTCATCATGGATGATCTAACAGCCATTTGAGCTCTGTATTTGCTGGAAATAATCATAACTCTTCAGGGAGAATTTATACACTGTCTAGCAACTCTGGACCTTTTGACTCTGCCCAGAGGCAATTAGGCTCTTTATAATGGCATCAGGAGAATCCCAGGAAGACTTTTTTCCCTGTGTCTCTTTATGCCATCTCTCCCTGCATCTCCTTTTTCACTTAAGTGCATGCTAAAGAGAGAAGATATAATCACATTATGACTGTGAAAATAGAAATAATTCTCCTAAATGGCAGACCACCCATCTCTTCCAATAATGTGACAGGAGCAGAGGGGCATGGATAGTCTGTGGCTATCCTGGAAGCCAGGATTGAGCTGCTTTCGCTCATTAGACACCTCCTGTATAAACTACCAATGTTCTACAGGACTTCCTGACTGCAAACACACACACACCCAGCAGAGTATAAATGCATTTGCTTCTCTTCCCTAATGTTACATCATTATCATAAAGAAATCCAACATGTTATTTTACATAAAGCCATAAACATGATTAACTGGAGCACTAATTCTCTTGCAGACAATGAGCAAGCTTCCAGCTTCACAACCAGTCCCACTGACACAGAGATCATGGAAGGGAATGAGATTTCCATAAACAGACTGAGTTTTATTCCTGTGTTACTTTGTGGTTATATCTGCCCCCAAATCGAGGGCCTGGTTCATGCAGTGCTAACCCAGGATGAAATCCTGCTGGATTTCAAAGTCATTTTGCTGGTGCACAGACTGCAGGAGTGTCGGTCTGGGTAACTAAATATACCCTGACATGTTAAATGAAAGACTTCTGAATCTGTTACAAATGCATTTTCCCACCAGAGTAAGAAGGAAATGTCAGCAGCACTTTATTAGATGCCACACACTTAAGCAATTTGGGGTTGGTTTCCAGATTCTCTGCATTTGCTGCGTTCAGGTGGGCAAGGAGCTTCCCTGGAACTCTGCACTGCCACTGCTTCCCTCCCACTGCTGCTGCAATTTCTCTCTTCTCCCAGAGATAACATTTTCTGTCAAGACACAGATGTTTTATAACATCTCCTGTTTCTTATTACAGAACAGGAGCTGAAGTTCTGCAGACATTCTAAGAACATAATAATGCTCACTTTATTCACTGGAACATTGTGCTTTGTACATACTTTAAAAGAAGTTCATTTTAAATACTAACAATAATTTATCTTGTTTGGTGATCTTTCAATTTCAAACAATTTTTTTTCCACTTTTTTTCATCATGTCTTCTATATATAAATGATCTGTAGAGTACGAATGAACATTAACATCATGAACTAGCATTATTTTAAAATCAATACTGGAAAATATAGCATCAAGCAGACACTTAAAGACTGAATCCTCTGGTATAATTAGCACAGCCCTGCATTAGCCCTGGGCAAGTAAAACGAGATGGATGACCCAGACAGAGGGGGATTTTTTTTAAGTGCCCACTGGAATATATTGATTAATGCCAGATTAGTCTTGCCTAGCACCTCTCCTGCAACTTTGAGGAAAAAGTACAACAGAGAGAAAACTCTTTGGAAATAATTACAATACAATATAGATCAGATATTAAAGAAAAAGGCCATAGATTTTTATTAAAGCCCTGCAGGATTATTGTGATGTTTTGGACACCTGAATAGCAATTACTTCAATCACTGCATCTTTGTCATGGCTCACTCATCCCTTGGCTTCAGAGACCACAGGGGACAAAGGGAGGAGCTGCAAGTCTCTTCAGCCTTGGATGCTTCTAGTATTGAGCAGTCTAGGAACAAGTGGAAAGACTGGGATAGATATAGATGATATAGATATATTCTGTCCTTATGTTCTGCCAGCTATATTCTTATTTGCTGGAAGACTATAAAACTATTTTGCCCCATTGAAATTGTCATTAAAACTCACTAGGACAGAGCTCACCTGAGACACTGCTTAGTTTAACTGAGCCATATTTACAGTTACAGGACAAACCAGTTGCACAGCTGATGCAAGAATTAAAAGATGAAAATCTGCTCTATCCAGTTTAAATGCCTCCTCTATTGTGATGTTAAATAGATTTATTTCTTTTTTTATCTGTGGTTTGACCTACAGACTCACAATTTGTTTTGTTTCAAGACGTGTGTAGAGGTGTCTTTTTAAGGTGAACAGAGTTTAATGTGAGGAAATGACAAAGATATCTAAATATAAAGTCCTTCTGGTAGCTTGGCACTGACCCCAGTGAAACTTTTTGGATAAAGCCTGCTGGAAGTGACAAGTACATGAGCAGGACTTTTTGTTTACCTCCAGGGCAGCACGGTCATTCACAGCTTGAAGAAGTTCCTCTGATGATAATGTTACATCTTTGTGTTGTATTTAATCCCCACATTAACAAGGCTCTAAAAAAAATCCTGAATAAAGACCTTGCTGGGGAAGACAGCCAATAACACATCATTCAAAGGGTATCCAGGAAGGAGAGTGGGCAGTGATGGTGAAGAGACAGTAATTGGTTTCCCCTGTACCTGTCAGAAAGCTGCTCAGCTGCTATATATTTAAAACCCTCTTCAGGTATAAACCAGATCACAGGGGACATCCCCACCTGAATGTTATCCACAGCTTGGTACAGAACACAGAATACAAGTATTAATTTCACAGAGCTGGCAGGGAATGGAATTACCAAGGAGGTCCCATCCAATCTAGGTTATTAAATTAACCTATCTAGAAATTTCAGGATGGAAAAATGTATTTCACAAAGCGATACAGAGGCTGAGGAGGTGACTCCCTCTGTCCTCGCCTGCCTCTCCTATCTCCATTTGCAGTACCATTAACAGAGAGGTTTTACCTTGCTTTCAGTGTTTAATATTTAGGGCCAGCAGTGCAACACCGCTGCAGTATGGCAGCACCAGTGCAGCACTGCAAAGCTGCTTTGCCGAGGGCTGAGCTCTTGTGGGCACTGCCAGTCTCACCCACACATGTGAACATTCCAGAATTCATCTCCCTTTGAACTACGGGAAGCTGGACCAAACATTATAATTTGGTTTTGATTCCTCTCTCAGCAACAAACTGATAAAACCCACAAGGACTCACCAAGCCTAAGGAGTTACATTCCCTGTGCTGTTTATTTTTTAGCATAATAATTTTACATTTATCTTTTCCTCTGGATCCCTGCGGAAACAAAATTAACATTTTTAACTGCCTGTTTTACCTTTGCCATAATAAAAGAGAAGAGTTATGGCTAAGCTTTTGAGCATCAAAATCAAATGCAGTATTGGTAAAGCAATTTCTGTGAAATTTGTAAACAATATATTGCCTGGAAGAGTCTGCTGTTGATAGTCATTTTGGACCCAGTCCTTTATAGCTGCTTATTCTAACGTGGCGTTTCCATCCTGTTAAAATGTCATATGGATAAAGGAGTAAATTTTGACAGCTGTGACAGGATTATCATTGCCAAGGAAATCCTGGTACTCATATGTTTCAGTACATCTATTTTGCTTTGTCTTTGGTCTTGCCTGAACTAAAGTTTACCTTCTGAGACAAGAAGAGAAATATAACAAGGGAAAGAACCGAAATATTGTTATTCTTTTGATGCTCGAAATTACAGCAACAAGAAACAATATTTTAAGGTCTTTATTTAATGTATTGTTCAGATTTTGAGGGAACACTGGCTCCTCTCTTCAAGGACACGGCCAGTATGGATTTTGTATGGGGATACTGAGCTCCAGGAGGGGTTTGCTCATCTGTATGTTAGAGGAGAAACACTGGAAGGTTTCTGTCTCAATCTGTTCAGCCATGTGCAAAATGGACATGGAAACCCCCAAATGGTACTTGCAGCATCCTGAACTTTTGGACCAGGGGAATTGCCATGCTGGATCCATCCAATTTCAGTATCCTATCTCTGATGAACACCAGTATCCAAACCCACAGAAACTGCAAGGAGACAGTGGACAAATGTACCTCAATGCCCTGATTCTTCTCCTCTTCCAGCAACACAAAACTGAAACAGCAGGAAAGACAAAGAGTGGCAATAACAGTTATTAGTGCTGCTCCTCACATTCTGCTGCCCAGTGCTCACTCCTGAAGATTTCCTGGTACAAAGAGCATGCAAGTTACAGCAATTGAAATGCTGATTTATGGGGCTGCAATACCATCCCCAGAAACACAACCTCCCAGTAAGTATCAGTTCTAGTAGCAGTGGTAGTACTGATGTAATTCCTCTGAGCAACTGGAAAAGGGGATATAGAGGCAGTAAAGTGGTAATAAATATTTGATTTAAGGTTACTAAATGCTTAGCTTTAGTCTTAATTCATGACAAGGCTGTGTTTAGAAACATGAAACATCTCAGGAATGTTCTTTCCCACCCAGCTATTTCACTGAATGCAGCCATACATTTTTGGAACTAGCAAGATGACTGTGGATTTGTCATGACAACTTTCTGTGCTGTGTTTATACTGACACAACTAAGTGGACTCTTCTTTAGACTCTCTGACTTCCAAAACTACCAATACATGTATCAGCAAAGTCTCAAAAATTTTGGTTAATGTCCCAGATTTTGTCTTCAGAACTTTACTAATTCACCTGTTCTTAAGCTGTTATAATTTATACAGTAAGAGTGTGGGGTACAGCTCAGGATCCACCATCAGGTCTCATCTTTATACAAAATGGTAAAAAGACCTTCCTTTCCCAAACCAGTCACTGTGTGCCCATCCACTGGTGGCATTTGTTTATTTTGGCCAAAAGATACACGCAGCAGCAACAATTTCATGAGATATGCACATCTCTAACAGAGTTAAAATGGTACAAAAACACTCATTGACCACTGTGTTCTCTTTGGCCAATCACATAAAACCCCACAGAGGATATTCTGCTGCCTTATGGTTCTTTGAAAATCTCTTGCAGGTGAGCCTTGTGTTTCAATGTATAATTTACAAGCACTGAAATGCTAATGTTAACATCACTTTGCAGCACACCCCCTTGAGGAATGTGCTGTTTCATCAGAGATGCCTTTCCTGGTGGTTTATTGAGCCACTTCTTAGCCTGTTCTTGCCCTCACCCTCTCTCCCTTCCCCCTCTGTCCTACAGAAGATCAAAACAAACATGATGCTCCAACCCTGCCATTTCACATGCACGGCCTAAAGAGCAGCCAGCAGCAACAAAAAAAGGCCACCAGCACTTGGCCACTTGTGAAACACATGCCCTTCTCAAGCAGAAGCAGCATTTGCCCATTCTTTTGTTAGAACAGCCTCTTTGTTGCCTAGCTAATGAAAATGTTACAGCTGACAGTCAGAACTTAAAAAAAAAATGAGAAAGGCCTTAAGGTAAGGGCAACTACAGAAGTTCCTTAATACATGAGCTGACTGAGGGTCGAAGCTGCCCAGGTATTTGGGTACCCAAAGCTAGATGGTGTGTTAGACATTAACAATACCTGAGTGCTTCTCTAAAACTCACTAGCATTCCTATTGTGCCAAATTCCTAAAAGCATGAAAAATCTGGTCCCCAACAGGCAAACAGCCTCCTGTGAGCCTGGTTGCACATACAATGTACCAAAAGCTGCTCTCTTGTGACATATATCATCAGTCTCCCTTTAATTGCACACACGAAGCCCCACCACTGCTTTCAGCATCCATTTCACACTTGCAGGCTTCCCTTCACGCCTGTGCTGCTGCTGGGGGTGTCAGGCTCAGCCAATCTGCACTTGTGAATGTGGGGTTGTGCACGGGCAAGCAGGGGCATTCAACACCAGTTATGTTTTGCAAGGGTGATGCCAAATGCCTACAAGTTTAGCTTTGAAAAAAACCCAGCCAACCTCATACACCTCTTTCCCTTTTCACCTGTCCTGTGCAGAAATGCAGAGTAAAAATACTTCTCCAGAACGAGCCAACTCCCACAAGGACCAGTGGGCTTGTACCAGCTCCACAGGATGGCAGCTCTGTTCAAAACTCTTTTCCCTCTCTCCTCAATATTTGTTCCCTTTCATTTTTGACACTCTTTGCATCATGTAAAAATGATATTTACTGAATACTAAAACTAGTATGTACTACACAAAAAGCCTCAGGCTGTTTGAAAGACTCTGTAGCTGAAACACTGACAATATTCTGCCAATGGTTCTTTAGATGCTTGAGTAAAAAATACAAGCACAGGTTAAAATCCTTGAGAAAGCCATAATTATACATTCAGAGACAATTTGTTTCTTTGAAGATTTTATTACCCACACACCTCCACTTAATCCTGGTGTTTTTACAACAGCCAAGTTCATGATACTGCAGCTAAGGTTTTGTCAGCACTTTAATTATTAACTTGTTTTTACTATGACTACAGAGCATCTTGCTTGTCTGAACTTGCTGCTGAGGCTTCAGCTCTTTTAGTGGCTCCTCAGGTAAACCCCGTGTCTGTCCTTTGTGAGCTCCCAGCTCTGCCAGGGACAACCTTAACACCTAAAGACTAATTTGAAACCCCTCCAAACCTGCTGTCAGAGACCACTCATCAAGAATCAACAGTAAAATCTTTTAGAATGCTCATTACAGCCAAAAATAACCAGCCACTGACCTCCTTTCCATAGACACGAGAAAAGTCCTGCTTTGATATGAAACACAATATTTTCAGTGGCAGCATCTGAAAAAGTTTTGCCCCTAATTTTTGTGCATTTTGTGTTTAGTCATACTTTTCTGTTGTCTGTTTATAAACCATTATTTTAAGAATATATAATTACTAGAAAGACTGGAGGGATTCAGAAGTTCTCCTAGTCAATCAGATTAGTTACTGTAAAGTTTTAAGTCAAGTGTAATTAATTAGTAGCCATTCTGATGAAATGTTAAGAGACTTAAGGGCGAAGCTAGGGTTTGACTGGTAGTCAAAATACTCCCTGCACTGCAGATTGAAGGGATTTCTAAATCTCAGAAAGGATCTTTGACACCTCTTTGAGCAGCACCACAGCACCCAGGGGCTCTGAAGAGTGAGAGGAAAGGTGGGAGAAGCAAGAACTCCTCAGGAGCCCTCTGTGAAGTGGCGCTGCAGTGGCCCACGAGAGCCGTGCTGAGACAGCTTCCAGAAAAATGAGTTATTTCCCATTTGCATCAAAGTGCCTGAGCTAGTGGGAACTGATTCCAATGCAAATGTTTTTCATTGTTTCTGCTGGAATTATCAGTCATACATAGGGCTAGACAATGGATTTTACATCTCTTGAATTTTTGCTGGGTTTTGTGGCTGTCTCTTGCAGTGTGGTGCAGTTTTTACATTGTTTGGGCAGCTAATGGGGGGGTCAGATTTACAAATGTGAATCAGCCCCAAAACACAGGGAAAGTTCTCTCAGAACTGAAGAGTGTCTGAATGAATGTGTTGCTCTTCAGGTGGAGCCGAGGAGCTTTTCTACTTTTGTTTGTACCTTAACACCCCATTTTGCAAAAAACCTCAGCAAGTCAGTATCATCCAGCCCTCCTTTCCACATGATAACAGTTTTGTTAGAAAACGGAAAAATGTACTGCTGTGGCATTTTAACTTCTTTTTCTTGTCCTCTCTTGTTGGCTAATTCTTTCTTTGAGGTTAAATGAGCTAATTATGCTTATATCAGAGCTCTTTGAGAAGCAGGAATCACTTTCTGTTGTTGATAATTAAATGAATTGAGCTTGATTTTTGGTTTGGGATACAGTTCTAGGCATTTTTCTTCCTTGTACACAGTATAAAGTAGTAAAAATAATTGCAAGTGATGTTTTGTTGATGACAGAATGGAGGCAGCTTTTCAACTGTGGTGAAAAGGTTCTGTAAATTGATTTAAATTAATAAGGGTGTGAGGAAGGAGAAAAGAAGAGGAATTTTACCCCTTCTACTCACCTCTGAGCAGCTTTAAAAATCTTACAAGAATTAGAGAATCCATCAAAATTTCATATGATATTTAGGAGGAGAATATTGTGTGAATTCCTTTAACGACTGTCATGTGACCATAATATAGATTTTTTTTTTCTTTAATTTCACTCACCAAGTCCTGTGCAGGTTTTTCCCTGTGATACCTGACAGTGGAACTCCAAGGAGCTGCAAGCTTTTATACAGAGGTCAGGTATGCTGCAGACAGCACCTGTTCTTCTCACTCTAGAAATAGTGCCCTCTTTGATCTGAGAGATATTGTCTGCCAGCATAAAAAAGTGTTTCAGTCTTCGTGCTAGCTGTGCTCTGACCATCTCCTGACCAGAGGAGCTCACCTGTATCCAGCTGTACAAATTATATATAGCACAGAAAGGGAGTGGGGTCTGCAGCAGGGCTTCAGCTCTAACCTCTGAATTCAGACAGAGCTGAGAGCTGCAACAAAACATGCAGCTTTCATTCCAAGTGCTTCTCTGAGCTGGGATCCAGCAGCCAAATGCTGAAAGCTTAATTAAACACGTGTGTATAATTCCTCTCTCCTAGGCCACTTTAAAACACATCTTTATTTCAACCATCCTTGCTGGCATTACTAATGCTGTGGACAGAGGAGGATGAATGTTAATGTGGACATAATCTCACTGTGCACTGGTCACACCTGGAGAATTCCCTGTCTGTCCATGAGGATGGAATCCAAGCCTGCAGACCCTGGTGGGATTGTGGATACCAGTGGGCTGTGACCCACCCAGGTGTGATTCACCCTTCGCTGCAGTGGGAAAACAAACCTGGGGCACAGCAGGAAAAGATCTACAGTGAAAGAAGGGATTTGGGGAAACAAGAGCTCTGGAGGGAGAAGCAGAATCTTAGGATAACGTTTTTGGCTGGTGTCAGTAAGGAATAAATTTTGGCTGGGATGGAAGGCTCTGGCCTGGCTCTGTGGGTAACCCCTGCACAGCTTTGCTCGCTGCTGGTTTGCCACACCTGAACACTCCCATCGGAAGCAAGCCAGTGCAGAGACCCTGATTCATTGGCTTTGTCTTTTCAATATTAATGTCCTGCTGCAAGAGTTATTTAACTATTTCCATGCCTAGTTTAAACTATTAAGTCTCTTCTCATTTGAGCCCCAGATGTGAATATACAGAACATACCTGACATAAACAATTGACACTACCTGACTGGGAGAGTTTATGCTCTGAGGATCACAAGTGGAAGTCTCCAGCAATAAACCTCTGGCACTTTGGGAACCCAACTTTTGTACGAATTGAATTTCTTTCTTTCCTCCAACTGTCAAAAAAAAAAAACTGAGAGCAAAGAAATTTTTCATTCTTATGCTGCCAAGGAATCATTACTATCCACCTTGAATCTTCCAGGTGCCACAACAATGAGATATGTCTGTGAGTTGGCAATGATCACTTCAATCCAGGCCAGGTTTTGGTATCAGGATTTGTCTATCTCGAGCTGTTGCACAATTAGATCCATACTGTGTATTTTTAGTCTATGGGGGAATATGTTCCTTTTTGACTTCTAAAATCACTAAGATTCTCTTTAACATCTGACACCAACTTTAAAGCAATTAATGCTTCATTTGCAGTTTCTTCTCCTGCATTTACATTTACCAACTGCAGAACTACACAGAAATGTGCTTCTCCAGATTACAGCCTTGTCAGCCAGGACAGTTTCAAACAACAGAAAAAGACTGTGACCCTTTCACTGGGGTGTGCTGTCATGTTGGTGTTTGCTTCTCTTCAGGAAACAACACACGTGGAATATATAAATGTTTATGTTGACAAAGGGTATTGGGAAAATAAGTATTTAAAAAATATGAACTGCAAAAGGGTAGTTTTTATGGAAGGGTTCTTCAAAACCCTAGTAGCAAAAGTTATGGAATATAATGGAAAATAAATATTTCTTTTGTATGCTCAAATCTAGGTTTGCAGATAGACTCTTTATATAGTTACATTTCCACCTTTATTAAAAAAATCAAACTTATTTGCATGACAAAGATATTTTCCTTCTGCTAAATTATTCTAATGGGACTTGGTAGAGATAAAAGTAAACTGTTAAAATATTCTGCATGGCTAAGTCTGCTATCTGCAGGTAATATTCATTCACTAAGATAACATTTTTAGGGTTTGGAACCTAGCTTCTTGAGGGTAAAAATAAGCCTTTATCTGTCCTTCAGGATTATTAACAGTAAGTGATTTCCACATTAACATCAATAGCAATAATGAAGATGTCCTTTTCAATTCATCCCGGGGAACTTTGAGTGAGAACTGTTATTTGGCTGGGCTTCACTCTTTAATAGAGTCCAAAGATAATTGGGTATTGAAAATTCCATCTAAATCAACCAAATAAATCTTTCGGTTACCAAATTAATAATTTCATTGATGCCATCAGCCTTCAATTTTCACTCCATTAAATTCCCAAATTCATCTGAGAATGGCACAGCAAACAAATTAAAATGAGTTTCTTATAAAAATGAGAATGATAAGATTATGCCTTCTAAAAAAGCAATTTAGCTCCAATAAATTATTTTTAAATTATTAAATGAGGCATTGCATTAACTATAAAAGAGGAGCATAAAAGGGCACCAGCCTACGGAAAATAAGACATCTATAGACCTCTATAACCTTGGACAATTATAGCTGTAATAATTGGCTCATAAAACTTTATGGCAACTTGTACAATATTCCCTTTTCCGTAAGATAGCATTGTGATCAGCAGGATGATTAGCCAGAGAGGAACAGAGCCTTTTTTTTCCTCAGGAGCACATGGCTAAATGTTTTCAAATAGCCTCTTGTTGCTTTGCTCAACACGGAGCCTTAGAGCAGAGTGTTACCTGCTCGGGTTGCAATACTAAATCACATTTAAACTGCATCATGCAGCTTAGACTCAAGGAGGAGTTCAGGATATAAGACAAGCAAATTCCATGACTGTTTTCTTTAGAATATGTGCTCACTACGTTGGAGGTTTGAACCTTTAAATATAAAGTTCAATACGTTTTCTCCCTTTTCAGTTCTCCTTCCATCAGCTTCACAGAAGGCCAAAATTCTGAGGAGTGAGCCAAAACGAAACAAGAGACTGCAGTAACATCTTGATAGCAAAGCAGTGTGAATAACATGTATTTTACATTTATTCCATCAAAAGGAATAAACACTGCCTCCTGCTCGTGGGGGAACACCATCAGTAATGTACAAAACCTAAAACACATGGAGCTGGAGAAGTGCTCACACAGGTCCCGGGCCTGGCAGTCTGTCCAGGTAAAACTCAGGTCTGCTGAAGGACAAGCTCAGCCTTGTGGCTGCCTTGGCACAGACGGCTCCTCCTCCCCAGTCAGGTCCGGCTCACTCCCAGCGCCTCGCTTTCCCTGCAGGAACGGGAGCTACGCACCACAGGCAGAGAAACATTGCACACTCTGCTTGAAAACCTGATACAGTCAAAGGCAGGCAAGCTTCCCACTGATTCCAGTGAAGTACCACGGCTTAGAGAGGGGAATTGTGAAGAAGCCAGATCGACTCCTTGTTTTCAGGAGATAACAGGCACACAGAGCCACTATAAACCACAACTCCTAATGAAAGCCTTGTGGGCACGCATTAAACCCTTCCCAAGGATCCTCTGCCTGCTTCCTCTCACTACAATGAACCAGCCTACCCTCAATCCAGAGATGAACCCCTGCTGATTCCAGTAATTCTTGCTTCTATAAGCTAAATCCTTTTGTGGTTTTCCTTCATTCTCCATTCTACACATTCCAGCTAAATTTAAAATGAAACAGGTACCAAACCAGGCAACATTAAAGAGCCAGAGGCATGAACTCTATCCAACAATGTGAGTTCTGTTTGAATTAATGCACTACAGGGTTTAGATATCCCCGATTTCTTCACCTTTGATTTCCCAGTGATGTCCAGAATAAATAATTGCCTTATTAAAGGACTTCTGAAGCCAATAGAGCAAGGTAAAAAACACTGAAGTCACCAATTCAGCCTTTGATTCTGTCTGACAGAAAATTAAAAATGAATGAGAAAAAAATTAATAATAAATGTATTCATGGCCTTATTGGGATTCATGACTCTCTTGCCAACATTAAATAAGTTCAACCAATTGTTCCCCTTAAAGTGAAATAGCATCAGAATGCCAACTGTTCAAGCACTATCAGTATTTTCCTTTGGTATAGTAAATTTATAAAAAACCCCAAATAACATAACACTGCCTCAATTACAAAATTCTTAAAGCTAAGACCCACCACATCTGCCAAAGGACAGGGGGCATTTTACTGTGTCCAAAGCTGTACAAGTAATTAACAAACCCTTCTCAAATATCAGCTCAAACACACAGGGCTTGACAAAGTTATAAAACTGTGGCAGAACGAAACAAATTCTGGTCATGGAAGAGGTCAGGAAACAACTGAAGGAAACTCGTATTGGGATTCTGCCTTCATAAGCAGCTCCAACAATGCAGATTTATAGTGCAGTGTGGGGATCCTTGGGAGTCATAGGAACACCCGGGACAGAAGGGCTCTGAGGAGGTTTGCAGACCAACCTCAGGAGGGTCAGCTGAGATCTCATCAGTTCGCTCTGGCTTTAATTCACTCAGGTCTTGAAAACTCCCAAGGGTGAAGACAAGGCCGTGTGTTGTGACCTTTAATTGTCAGCCAGGTGAAAAGATACCTCTATGTGCCAGGTCTGAGTTCTTGGTTCCATTTCTGTGCACTGTCCATGTCACCATGAGCCACTGTGAACAGCCTGGTCTCGTCACAACCAAGCACCAGAAGAATCTGAAATTCCTCGGAGCCCAGCACCCTCCTACTGACTGTGACCAGCATCAGATCCTCACACAAGAGTCAGTTCAACCATGGCAGATACCCTTCAGCTTGTCCCATCCTGCAGGCAGCTGATGCTGTTCAGTTCTAGCAGTGGTTTTTTCAGTCTCATCACAATTACATACAGTGATCTCCAAACAATGAAACTCTGACAGTGAAAAAAATATCCCTGAAATTACCAAAATCTGAGAGGAGAAAGCTTTACCATTTTAAATGAAGATCTGGGGAAATGAAGCAAAATGAGACTGAGGAACTTGTAAAGGACAGCAGACAATGAAAGGTCAGTGGCACTGGGTACAGGTGTGAATGATGTCAGTGGGACTTTCACCAGGAAAGCACAAATTCCATTTAGCCTAGGGACTGAAGCAAGAGCCTGTTCACTAAAAGTCATCCCACTGTGGGTCAGTGCAGTGAGAGCCAGCAGCAGAGCAGTCCTTGCCTGCATGGATGCACAAAACGTTCTCCGCAGAGCGGTGTGGGATGTTGTGTCTGCACTGCTTCACGTTGCACAGCTCTGCAGACAGGCAGCAGGATCCCATGCACCAACCAGCTCTCCTGCAGCTGAGTTTTCCAGAGCCTTTTGTCCTGGCTTCAGCTGGAATAGAGTTAATTTTCTCCCTAGTGCTGTGCTTTGGATTCAGTATGAGGATAATGTGGATGGCACATGAATGTTTTAGTTGCTGCTCACCCTAAATCAAGGACGTTTCAGTTTGCCACTGTCAGCCAGTGAGGAGGGGCACAAGATCCAGGAGAGGCACAGCCAGGACAGCTGACCCAAACTGGCCACAGGGATATTCCAGACCACAGAACATCATGCCCAGTATACAAACTGGGGGAGGCTGGTGGGAGGGGCTGGTCACTGCTGGGGCACGGGCTGGGCATTGGTCAGTGGGTGGTGAGCAATTCCATCGTGCATCACTTGTTTTTAATTGGGTTTCATTCCTCTCTCTCTTTTGCCTTTTAGTATTATCATGTTTTACTCTATGTCATTTATTGAATTGTTATCTCAACCCATGGGTTTTACCTGCCCTGATGCTCCCCAGGGCACCAGGACTGTGTGTGAGTGGCTCTGTGGTGCTGAGTGTGGGCTGGGATTAAGCCATGACAGAATTCCCAGCTTCAATCCATCTCAGCACGGGGCACAGGAGAGATTATCCAGCAGCTCTTCCCACCGTACTCAAGAGCAAAGCAATTTTGCTGCCTTAAGGATGGGACGACATGCTACATACCATAATAACACTGATTTATGGGGCTGAAACCAGTAAATTTAAATTAAGATCAGTAAGTGATGGGTAGGAGTGTCTAATATAACCAGTCTTTTAATGCCATGCATGTTCCCATGTTTTAATTCATAAGTGACATTATCTACTATTATGCTTTCAATGCACTTGTTTGGTCAGGGTTGACATTTTAGACCACTGTATTTACTCATTAGATCTAGAGTCAAAGGAAAAGGAATATAAATTAGTTTTTCTAATTACTGCAAGGCTATATCCACTGCCAGTCTATTTCCAAAGTAATTTCTGTGGGTCATTCCCTGGAAACCAACTTGCAAAAGGCAAGACTAAAACAACTCTAAATCTTTGATTGAGGAAAAAAGAAAGAAAAAAGGCAAAAAAATCCTGGCAAAGTCTGCATCTGCACAGCTGGTGAGAAAACTGATTGTCCAGGCTCCAGCACCAAAGCCTCAACTCCACATCACAGGGTACCCAGATCAAGTGTTCCATTAATTTACAAGAGCCCGTTATGGCCCCGCTCATTCAGGAAAATCAAGGAATATCTGCCCTGGTGTCAAAGTAAATTATAGTGCCAGAAATAAATGCAATGCTAAACTAGCAGCAAGAAAATAAGGTAAAAAAAGTATCTCTTTTTTTTAAAAAAACAAATGCTTTCTGCAACTCAGAGTAACAATAAAGAAATATTTGTATACAAAAAATGAAGGAAATAATCTTTGCTGAGAGAAGTAGATTCCTTGTCTTTATATAGGTGGGCTTTCTGTCTTTTTGTTTTGAAAATTGATTTAGTATTTGGCTGTTGGATCAAATTGACTAACAAGATAATTCCAATAACTTCAGTGGCTTATTCGCAGGGATAAATTTAAAGCTCATGTAAATATATCTGTAGATTTCAATCGGTTTTGGATCAGAATTTCTATGTAAATTTGCAAAGTGATACAGAATGTGTCTCATTGGGGCACATTAGCTTAAATATTCTTGTCAAAACCATACCCCATCTCCAATCCATAAAATTAAATAGGAACTCATAAACTTATAAATATGTTTATTAGTCTTTCAGAGACAGGCACAGACTAGTAAACATTTCAAAGTCTGCATCCCTCTAGCCCCAAGGGTGCCTTCTTTAAAGAAGTCATTGATTTTTGTCATCAAAAAACAAGTATTCAAGTAACAGTCTCAAACACAAGCTGATGGTAAAGTACCCAGGATTCCCAAAGGTGCCATCTGTAAAAGGATCATTGATTTTGACCTTTTGGGTGGATTTGTCTTTTTTCCTAGTGTTTTATTATGTGCATCAATAACAGGGAAGGCAAAGAAGACAAAATGAGAGAGAGAAAATATAACTTTTTAGAGATGTGTGCTTGGACTTCTGCCAAGAAAATATTTTTGTATTCAAGTATTCCACTGTTACCAGCTCCTAATCAAGAACAAAAACAAAATAAAACCTAAACCCAAAATACTCCTGAAAAATGTGATTGTTTAGACCAATAGCAGGCTAAAAAAATATTCTAATTATTTGCTTTTGTCAAATTCCTTAGGATGTAGCATCGCTCATGTGTGGCTTTAGTAAACATATCCATATCCATTACCCCTTCCCCATAGGAAAGTACAGATCTTGATTTAGGAGGGGGAAGCTGGGATCAGATCCAATTGTCAGCTATTATTAAAAAGAGTCTCTGGAAGCAGCAGTAAAATCAGCCCACAGCCCCACAGTAAGGGGACACTGAATTTGCCCTATGCATATTGTGTAAACATTTATTTTTCTGTTAATCCCAATTAGTGTGCATTTAAAATATGGACTTGCCTGGCTCCCCTACGTCTCAAACAGGGTTAGGGAAAGCTGATATTCTGCCTGTGCATAAATGGAAATACTATGTGGTGTCTAGGCTGCAGGAAGAAGGGCAGCATGTTAAAAAAATAAATCTGCTCATTCTCCAGCACTCCAGATGTACAAAGCAAAGGAGGCACATCATTTCAGTGGAAGTGGGCACATGCCAGAATATTTGGAGGGTATTTCACATGTGAGATGTTGAAAATAGCAGGTCACATCCAGCAGAGCTGCTTATTTCAGCTCCAGACTGGTAAAATTCTGCACAGAATGTGACAGGACTGCCTTTATCTTCCCCCAGCAACGCAGTCAGAGACAGTGGGGGAAGAAGCAGAGAAAAGTCCTTTTACTGGTGCCAGACAGGGTTTGGCAGGGGCCCAGAGCAGCAGGTAAAGCCATGGCCTCCAGCCCTGGTCGATAATAACAGGGAGCACCTTCAGATGCCAAGCCCTCCCTCTGCATCAGCAGCCTGAGCCCAGTCAAAACACTCCAGGCTGCATTTCTGCTGCCACCTGCACACCACATATTGCCTGTTTTAATGAGCTGCTCGCAGAAAGGACGGGTAACCTTCATTTCCAAGCTTCATCTCAGCCATGTCAATGCTCTGCCACAGCAACTCACATGTATCCAGAGCCAAACTGAACAAAGGTAAAGAGGGAGTGCACTCTCTAACGTGGAGTCCTGAAAATAAAATGCATGTGATTTGCCCCATTAAAGGAGTTGCATCTGTTCCTCACTCTCCCAGCATATGCTGCTTGTGAAAAATGAGAAGTGTGAGCTGCAGCCACAGAGCTCTGTGCTCCAGCTGTGAAGGTTTATACTCGTATCCCTTTTCAGCTCCTACAATGGATTTAACTAAGGGCAATTTTGCACATTAGCAGGAATTCTTCGAAACAAAACAATCCTTTCAGCGAAAATGAAGAGGCTTTGAAAATGATTGCAAAGTGGATTAGGATCACTTATGGTAGATGGCTGTTGACAAGATATTGCTTGTGATTACCATGAGCATACATTGATAGGTGCCAGAAAGGAAGATCATCACAGAAATGGTAGAGACATTTCAACATATGTTCTAAGAAAACATTTAATGTCAAAGAATTTCTGTCATTTCAACAAGATACTTTCCCTTGGCCACCCACCAGAGGATGTTCTAAAAACCCCCAGTGCTGAGCTGAGAGCCAGTCACCCACAGGATTCTAATCCACCTTGGGAAAGAAGCAATTGCACCCTCATGCTCAGTGTTTGCACACAGCCCCTTCCCTGGGCAACAGATATTCAGTGATGGAACAGTTGTGGTGAATATGCTGAATATTAAACATCTATTGCTTTTACTGTTTCATTCTTTGCTAATGGGTTTTATATTATGAGGTTCTCTCCCTCCCCTGTGAATATTTATCTAATGCTCATGGGATCGGCAACAAAGGCTGGAAAAATTTTAATGCAACATTTGTTCCCACATCATTTACAAATTTTGAAAATTGTTCCTCTAGGAAGACAATTGCTCTACTGTCCTTTCTCACTGCTGTCTGCCCTCCAGTTTAAATGAACACAAAAAATCAATTGCTTCACAAGTCTCTATATATTCAATTGAATATGTATTCTATATAATCGGGTGAGCAGAAAAAAGAACCTGCTTGGATTTACCTGTTTCTACCTCTGGGAAAGTGTCCCTGCCACCATATCACAGATAAAGAAATATAATAAAGCACCTTTTTTGGGGATAGGCTTGGTTTCATATTGGCATCTTCAATTCCTTAATTCCTTTATCTCATTTATTTTTATCACTACGTGATCTGTCTTTGTCAGATAATTCCCACAGCTGCCTTCCAGTGAAGAAGTCAACAGCAGGAAGTCAGGATGTGGGAAAGGATGAAAACAGTCTCAGAGGAGAAGGCTTTATGCAATCCCCTGTGCCTCAACATCCTTTTGCAGTCCCACTCCAACCCCAGGGCTCGGCTTTGGCTCTCTCCAAACCATAGCAATAGGCTAAGCCCAGGACTCTCAGAAATCACCCAGATGAAAAAGGTCCAGGGGGAGAATTATTCTTGCAGTGCAACCCATCCTTTGTGGTAGCTCAGGATTAAGTTATCCAGTTGCACTTTGCTGTCTTTGACTTTAGGTCCCTATTTCTGTTCCTGCCCTCCTCCGGGTTCCTTCCCATTGAGGTTCCATCAGTCTGGCAGGTTTGTGTGCCAGGCACTGCCACTCCCTGTGCTCACTCTCTCACATAAGCACTCTTATCACTGTTATCTTCATTTCTGTCTCTATCTAGTCGACCTTCACTCTTTTTCTTCTTGATTTTTTGGTTTTTTTTTGTTTTGTTTTTGTTTGGTTTTTTTTTTTTTTTGTTTTTGTTTTTTTGCTTTGTTTTGTTTTGTTTTGTTTTGGTTTTGTTTTTTCCTTTTGTTCCCCACAGAGCCATAGCTGTTTAAAGGGCTGATGAGGGCAGGACACCAGGTTTTGCTGTCACCCACCTGTGGAGCACTAACTCCACAACTTCAATCAGTACTGCTGAAGGGGCTGAAGGACACGAAGAGACACGCCAGGCCTGGACAATAAAAGAATTCTGGGGCTTTGTAGAGACAAACACCCTATACATTGTCCTTGCACACTTCTGTCGTACACCAGCACAGCCTGCCAGGCTCTGATAACAAAACAACTGCTCCCAGATTGTGCCAGAGCCCAAAGCACAGCGGTGCTTTCAGAAAGGATCAACACGGACACACTCAGAGCAGGGGCAGAGCCTGGGCCCGACACAGAGCTAGCAGCAGCACGGACTGCTCAAACAGCTCTCCACAGCCTCGGGCCCACAACCCATCATTAATCCGCACAAACCTGAGCCACGAAGCCAGCAAAGGTAAGCCGGAGGGGTTTGTTTCACCCTGGCACGGCCACTCCTCCTTTCGGGATGCTGTTATTGTGCCTGCCCACGGGCGGTCAGGACCAGGGGACGCTGCCCAGTTAGCGGAGTGCCCGCCTGGCAGAGCATCCCGCTGGGGTTTGCCCTGCGCTGCTGCATCCGGCACTCACAGCGCACCCGGGCTGTGCCCGGGCGGAGCAGCCCAAAGGGAGCTCCCTCCGGGTGCCCGGCGGGTGCTAAGTGCATGCTAAACTGCGCTCGGCTGGAAGCCACTCTTGCACTGTTAGAGGATTGTCTTGCGTACCCAGCACAGTTTGCAGAGCATTTAACTAGGAACACCGAATGAATAATGCTTCCTTTATCTATTTCGGCCTATCATTAATAATAAAATTTGTTTGTCTCCCTTTTAGGGCAGGTTCAATAATATTGCAAATTTAGAGTAAGCTATAACTGGAGCAATTAACTAAATTCAACTTCCTGATATGATGACAACAATAATAATAATAATAATAATAATAATAGCACAGGAATGATATGCAGAAAGTGAATTCAACACATAATTGGTCTGATGAAAGACTGATAACACAGTGGTGGTGTTAATAACAAGCTTATTTGTGAAGGGTGTGTGTTTTGAGATCTCAGGGGTTTCTCCCTTATTGGTACCCCAGAGATTCAATAACACACTTGCTATCAATACGTGTTTACAATGGCCTACATTTCAGAATTATAGATGAAGGTATTCCACAGTGGACAAAAATATCACACACAACACCACATTTTGGTTTTGACTTATCATTAGTTAGCAAAGAAGTTAGAAAACAATGCACTGGTTAAACATTATCCATGTATATCTCCATATATACATTTATATATGTATATTAATGCAGTGTTAAATTTCATTGACTCTCATGGACAGGCGTTTTACTGTTGCTTTTTTTCCATCTCAAGGAAAGCAAGACAGGGATGGAAATACTCTCTAAACAAGCTTTTGGACAATTGACAGGTTGTTTAATAATAGGGAATAGCAATTGCAATAATGCTTGAAAATATCCTCTCGTGGATTGTTTTCTGTTTCATTAGTGACCAGGGACGTACTGGGTGTGGGTAGAGACCCTGCCCTTTCCAGTATAGTCAGAGTATGAGGCAGGAAACTGAGAGTGCAGTCAGCTCCAGCAGCAGCACTCCTTTTGGCATGGTCCTGGAAAAATCAATAGGATGCACAATGCCTGTGTCTCTTTAGGAAGTCAAGGGGTACCATCACATATAGGTACTGTTCAGCTTGCTTCACTTGGAACACAAAAAACCCCACTTTAATCTTCTTTGCCTGAAGCTTAAACTAATAATGTGTTTTGACTCTTGGCTGGGAGAGGATAAAAATAAGCATGTACACACTCTGTGGATAATGAAATACTCTCAGACACTCTGGTGGGTCACATCATTGATGTCATAGAGTAAGCATTCATTCTCTCAAAATATTTCCCGTTGGTACACTTTTAATGGCCACAAGACAATAATATCTTGTTGAATATGCACCTGTAGTGAGCTTAAAATTAAGGAGTCAAGCCTTTGTTCTTTCTTCCAGGCACAGCCTGAACTGTACTGCCTCGTCTTAGCTCTTTCCTAATGAAAAAGCTCCGTCTCCTGTCATTTTAAAAGACGACAATAGAAATGGGAGGCTGGAAAACAAAGGCAGACAAAATGCATTAGCAAGAATGCCTGCAAAACAGTTGTTAAAATGAAAAGCTTTTTCCATAATTGAAGAGTCCTGGCTGGTATTTCCATGGGAGGAAATAAAAGAGAGGGCAAGTGCAGAGACAAAGGAAGAAGATCTTCATTAGGAGTATTGTCTAGCACATGGTTCCTCTAAACAAGAACTTTCTAAAGGATTGACATTTCCATTAAAAGGGCAGGCAGTTTGCTATGAAATGACATTCAGTTTTAAAGGCTCAGCTGAGAAGCAATTTAGAGCATGAACAACAGTTTCCAATGCCACCTTTTCAGTGCTTGGTTGACTGTGTGATGCCACCATGTCCACATGAACAATAAGGAAATGCCATTAACACCAATAAAACCCCCGAGGAGCATCAGGGTTTGTTATTTACCACCCCTCCCTCCCCCCATCCCTTTTTGCTGCTTAGGAAGTCAGGATGGGTGTGGATGGCATTCAGACCCACATCAGGCTTCCATCCCCTCACAAAGAGGGTTCTGATGGCAGGACTCTGGCCCAGTGGGCAGTAAAAAATAGTACTGCAAGCAGCAGACAGGAAAATATCCTTTATCTTCCCCTCTAGGACAAATGCACAGGCATGGGCTCTAAAGGTACCCAGTCCTTCTAACTCTGTGTTTCCCTGTTCCCACTCCACATCCACACTCAGTGCCACTCTGAATCTGTTAGCACCACTGAGAGTCTTTTAAGGGTTTTCATCATACTTAAAAGGCAGGACAGGGGAGCTCTAAATTAGCTCCCCAATCAACTTTTTAAGTAAGACTTAATAAGCCTACTGACTTTTCAGGAGTCATTTAGTGCCACTTCCCTTCCCTGTCTTGCTGTGACACTCAGCAGCACTTGAGAAGTGACTGTGCTTGCTTAAATGCTGAACTGGAAGCTGATTTAGGTCTCCTTCCCACTCTAGCAATTCACACTCACAAGGCTAAAGACAGTGGGAAAAAAACCAACCCAAAAATAAATCAAATGAAGAATTACGTGAAGAGGGAGGAAAAACCCATTTTTCTAAATTTAGGAAAAACCACAGCTTTTTACCAACTTCACAATAGTTCCTCTTTGTCCCACCTAACCTTTGAAACAATGGGATTTCTCAATATTGTTAAGGAAATAGTAATATAGAACTATCATCTTCCTTTTATATTTACTTTATCTTAAGCCTAACGGGAAAATGGCTGGAGTTCTACAATCCTTTATGAGTTTCTTGAATTATCTTGTGAGCAGCTTGCTGCAGTCCTTTTTATTAACCTCCAGACCTTACTATTTAACCACAAATAGATTTAGGTCATGCATATTGAATTGTTTTGATAACAGTCTAGTGTTTAATAATAAACGCTTCTCCAGAAAATTAAACAGTTCCAAGGCTGTGCTCTACAAATGTGGTTTTGGAAAGAGCACCATATGACAACTCAGATGGGCAAAGAAACCACAGGACATTAGCAGTGCTCTGTGCAGACTCTTTCTGAGCTGAATAATTACTTGGGGATGATTATGACTGAGATAACAGAAAATAAAGAAATAATAAAGTATCAAACAGCCAATGCCGAGCAGCTGGCTATGAAAAGGTTACCAGCAAGTGAAATGAATACTTGAATTACAAGTAGTTTAGGACCCTGAGAGCCATCCTTTTCTATATCTAGTAAGCCTTTCTCATAACTTTGATCATCTGATGTCCTTTATAGAACTTTATTGTGTAAAGATGATGTAATATTTATTGTTTACAAATCAGCCCATCTCAGATTTGTTTTTTTTCTTCCTTTCAATTTACCACAACATCTTTTTTTTTTAAATTTATGTATCTACCCACTGAAATATTTATGCAAGTTGGGTCCAGAGGGAAGCAATCTTGTTTTTGCAGATGGTAGTTGGTGCTTTGAGACAGCTCCGCAGAGTAAGTAAACACAGAATAAGAGAATTGGTTTTGTGCGTGCTTTCCTTGGGCACATGCTCCCTGCTTGCTGGAATATTTGGAATTTGGTATTACAGAAGGGCTCTGAAGCAGCGCTGCTGAAAGCAACAGGAGCGAACATTTGAAATGTGCTGGAGATTTTTCCAGATATTTCTGTTTTTGCTCTTTATCAAAGTTGATAGAAGCACGATTTTGCCCAAATGTAATAAATGGATGAGGTTATTGGCTGCATTGATCTGAAGGTCAACCACTTCCTTTGATATGCTATTCACAGTACTTGATTAAAAAAGTGCCATGTTTGAATGTAAGAAGGAAAAAGGACATGCAAAGACTAAAGCCTAAAGATGGGTTCCTGCACAGTAAACACAGGCAGAAACCCAAGTATGCTCATGAGGAGTGAATTATCTGGAACTGCAATGCTCAGCTGGCCTTTTTGCCACAACTTTGTCAGTGGGATCCTCTCTTGTTCATGTAAACCAACTGTGTGGCATCTCACCTGAAAAAAATTGATGGAGCTATCTGCAGTTCTGGGTCATCAGCAGCCCACGTCTCAGCCTCCAGATTCCTCTCTGTCCCTCCTAAGGACAGCAGTGGCGTCACCAAATCTGAAGCTGGACACTGGTGGAGGGTTCCCAGTGTGATCTGCAGCTTCTGAGGGCAGGCAGAGGGACACACCATGTTCTGTCACCCTGGAAATGCCTGACAGCTCGTGGGGGTTAAACAGCAAACCTCAGAGCACCACCGTCATTTCTTGGGACAGTGAGATGTGTGAAATAAATGTGTTACAGAGGAAGACATTGTGAAAAACAATGAGGTTGTTTTCCTCTTGCACAGACTTTCAGTAACTAAAATTTGGGCTCTAAATTTGCGAGTATCAATTACTGCTTATGTGTTAACATAAATATCCTTGCTAATATGGACTGTCTTGATTGAAACCCTCACTAAACTGCATCTGTGGATTTTTCTTGACCTTGCAGAAGCTGTAAGCTGTAAATAATAACATCCTCTCTAGCTATTTTAAGCAGCAATATTAGTGCTTTTCTTGTTTTGCTTTGTTTTTTAATCTCTTCCTCATCCCTTCTCAAGTATTTTCCTCTTGCTTCTTTCTCAAAACTGACTTCACCCATCAACCATCTCTGCTGCTGGTTGACTACTTCTGGTTAATCCTCCCACACCTGATTCCACGTCTCTGCTTATGATCCACCAACAGCTCCTTTACCTTCCCATCTTTAGTCAAATGTCAGATTACTTCCTTTCCAACTAAACAAAAACCATTCCTTTGCTTTCTTTCTCCACTGCCCTGGGGATTTTTCACTCTCCTTCCCATTAATCAGATTACAGTCCATTCACCTTTCTTCTAACACGTGTGAAGTGTTATGAAGTTTTGTCATTTGCCCATCCGCAGATTTATAAAATATCCAGTACTCCTTTTCCATTCTGACAGCAAAACTGCTGGAAAATGCTTCACTTGTTTTCCAGCTTCATTCAGTAGCATCCACCTCTTCTCTCATTTTTATGATGTCCACACAATACCCTTTTAATTCACACAAATGGATGGATATGGCAGGCATTCAAGCAGCCTCCCTGGGAGAATTCTAACTCTCTCATATGGCCACAAGAACAAAAGCAGGCAGCTGTTGAAAAGGTCAGCGGGAAATACAAGCTGCAAAAATAGCCCCATCATTTAACCCATGCTAGGCCTACCTTCCAGCCCCCTCTCTACACCTGTGGCACACCTCCTCCAGCCACAGTTTTTATTTCCTTCATGATATGGACAAGTTTTCCCCGACTGTAACATTCCTGTATTGTGAGAAGTTGCCTGACATGTACACCCTTACTCTCTAATTGTTGGAAGAATTTCCATGGTGTGACTTTTTCCATTCACTTTTAACGTTAATTGCCCCAGCTATGAAACCACTGACTTGCAAATGCTTTTGTCCCTGTACTCAAATATGTTCCTTATGCCCATGCTTGGCAGAATTTGGTAGGGAAAAAAAAAAGCAGGTTAAGGTCTTTGGAGCACAATAATCTTTTTTCATATCTGAAGACTTCATCTACAGCTTGGCCCAGCTCTCCTCAGCTGGTATGAACTTGCTTCACACTTCAATTCACATACTGGGGTTCTTTCCCCAGTTTAGAATGATTATTAATAATAAAACCTTCTTCCAAACAAAACAAAAAAACCTAGTGAAAAAAATAAAGTCAACAGTACAGAGAAGCAGTAATGAATGTCAGTTTACATGCTACAATACTGTACCTTGCCATATGTTCAAGTAGCTTTCCTTGGAGAATTCCATCTCTCTCACACGGACAGAAGAATGAGAACAACAAACTGTTGAAAAGGTCATCAAGAAATACAAACATCACAGATGGCATAGGTGAAAGCACTGCAAAAAAGCAGAGTACAGAAAGAATGTGTAGGAGGATCTTCCTCTAATTGGCAGGACTGAGCTAGAAAGCGCACTTGTACAGCACCTTTATTAATATTAAAACCACTATTGCAGGGGTACCTTACAATGTACTTGCCAACTGGTCCTTTTTCTAGCAGAGAGATGAAACAGCTTCTCCTGTCACTGACATTCCATGCTGAATATTCCTCCTTTTCAGCAGGTTTTAAGGAAAACTGAGTAAGAGAGTGATTGCAGAGGGGCACCCTGGCGCCCTGAAGAGGAGTTCTCTATTCACAGAAACTTGCCTTTGAATTTCAGGTTTTCAAGCACACCCCCTGTCCCAAGCAGGAATAAACACATTTCTATTCTCACTGTGTCCAGAGACCCTCCACTCCCTGCTGTCCTAAAGACACCCATGAACACTACCAAGAGCTTCACCAGTTTCCTCAGAGACTCTCTGAGATCAGGTGACTTTTCTTACATAATGCAAGATCACGGAATCACATTTCATCACAGTCAAAAAGGCACGTGGAGAAAAATATTCATGTGCCTTGACTCAAGCAAAAGATGAGTACAGACACAGAGTAGCTGGCTGAAATTCCAGCTTGCTAAAGCCAACCCATAGAGTGTTTTCTATAAATATCTCTCAAATATGTAAAGCAGTTTTGTTTTTTTCAAAGAGAATTTAGCCTCAGAAAAATAAAAAATAAAACCAGCCAACCAAACCCAAACTCCCCAAAACCCTCCAAAACAACCCCAGATAAAACCCAAACAAAACCCCTCTAACAACCTATTGCTACAACAGGGCAGGTACAGAGTACTATCAAAAATTCAACAGCTCTCTGTGTTCCGAGGCATTTTACTGTTTCCTTGTGCATGGAAGGGATTGCGATAGCTAAGACAGACTCATAAAAAATGAAATGTAGATGCGGAGACTCAGCACTAAGCAATTAAAGAGCAACTTTCCCATTCACCACCAGAGTTAAATTACAGAGTGAGAGTATATAAGAGTATGGACAGAGTAGCTAAATGACAGAAATTCTCCACAATTTTTTTCCACAAGTCAGACTTGACACAACCATTCCCTTTAGGTGGTACCAGCATTGATATTATAACCCCAAAATTGGAGGGGTACCAGCACAGGTCTGGCATTCTTATCTTCACTGGAACACAGAAGTTGTCCCAGGAAAACAGTTGAACCAGGAAACACTGGAAAGCAAAGAGCTCAAAACTCAGAGGGATGTGTTGTAACCTCGCACACAGCTCTCCTCCAGTGGAAACTGATAATGGAGATTTCAGCACTTGACTGGGCAGGGCACTTCTGTGCAAAGAGAAGGAAACCATGTCCTTGGAAGAAAGAATCACAGCATCACCTCAGGACAGACCAAGATCATTCAGGCTGCATAATCCAGAAGGGGATGGCAATGACTCCTCATACTGGGAAACAGAATTGCTTAGCCCAGAGATATTTGCTATTTGCAGGAGCTAATCACAACAGAATTGTGATAATTTAACAACCATTCTTTTAGGAAAGCCATTTAATGCTAATGGGCTGCTCATCAGGATTGTTTTCTTTAAACCGAAAGCCTAAGAAAGACATAGGCCAAAAGGAAAGCCATAAATAAGCTTGAAAATCAGCCTGATTATGCAGCAAACCAGAAGCCTTAAGATAAAGCTTTCAAGAAAGTATGTGTAGTCTAACCTTAACAGCCTGGCTGCACAAGGGAATTACAGAGCATAACTTATGACACGACTGTAACACTCACTGGCATTCCCTCACTAAATTCCTGGGTGGGAATACAAAGGGTTTTGACTTAGCACAGCCCGTGCAGTATGTCAGGGCTGCTGACAAAGTTCTCCTGTCCTGCTCTTTGCCACAGTCCCCTCTGAAGGGCTTGTCAGAAGCAGTGAGGTTTCACAGCCCTCGCAGCAGCTCCTGGCTGGCTGCAGGCTGGGAAGGCACCGGCACCCGTGGCTGCAAGTTTGGGAAGCTCTTCAAAGCTCCACTAAGGGGCTGTGCTGTGGAATGGGAACAACTGAGCCGAGCCTGCCACTGGGAGCTGGGCACAGGCACCCTGGCAGCCGCAACATTTTTGGCTGTGGTTAATACCTGTATTTTTTATAAGACTGTTTTTAATCTATTTGCTAAGTGGATTAAGTAAAGGGTATTCTAACTGTGAAATCAGAACACCCCTTTAAGTGTTAAAAAAGACCATCCAGAAGCAAAGCTTTTGCAGGAGAGTATTATAGGATATAAATTATGTTTTTAGCTTAAAATATGCAGAATACCAGAGAGAAAAAGAGAGTGCAAAATGCCCATATCAAAAGAAAAAGAGAAACCAACTGGAAACAACTTTTCCTAGTGACTAGATCAACTTTACCATAACATTCATGTGACCTTTCAGGACAGTTACTATAGGTAATGTTCGGGTCATTGCTCTAGAAGGCCAGAGCTCGCAAAAGTAAAAAAAAAACCCAATTTTTAATCTAAAAAAGTGGGGTCTCTCTAACTTCAGGCTCCCTGCCTGAACTTCTGGGACTTGAAAGGGAAAGAACATTTTCTCACATTCCCTTTCATTTCTTTCTCCCCTTTTATTATTAATGAGTGGTTTCAGAAATGTGATCACACTTTATGTACTTTCTCCATCTTCACCTTTACACACTTTCACAGAAGCCTTCTATCAGAGCACGGCGATTCATTTAGCACCATCATTAATTGTTTACTGCATCCCCTGGTTCTGACACAGAGTTTTTCAAGGGACCACTGCAGTTTCTTCTCTGCACCAGAACTGGAGAGCAAACCTAGTTTATAAACAGGACTGACACTCCTGGGGCTCACAGGTCAGGTGGCATCTCATAGAACCAGAACAGTGGGTTGGGCTGGGTTTGGAACAGCTTGTTATGATCCAAGGGCTGGAGCTTCTCCTGTGGGGAAAGGCTGAGAGAGTTGGGGTTGTTCAGCCTGAGGAAGACTCAAGGGAGACAACTGTGGCCTTTCAGTGCCTGAAGGGAGCCTGCAAGGGAGATGGAGAGCGGCTTTGGACAAGGGCTGGAGGGACAGGACCCAGGGAATGGCTTCCCAGTGCCAGAGGGCAGGGCTGGATGGGATATTGGGAAGGAATTGTTCCCTGGGAGGGTGGGCAGCCCCTGGCAGAGGGTGACCAGAGCAGCTGTGGCTGCCCCTGGATCCCTGGCAGTGCCCAAGGCCAGGTTGGACATTGGGGCTGGGAGCAGCCTGGGACAGTGGAAGGTGTCCCTGCCCAGGGTTGAAAACATGATCCTTGTGGTCCCTTCCAATCCAACCCATTCTATGGGTCTGTTCTTTGAACAGGGAAAGGGCAGAATAGGACACACAACAACATTGTGGGAGAGGAATTACAAAAAGGAATGGCAGTATGGATAACAACAAGTGAAAACATGAAGTGTTCTTTCCTTTGGATGTTCAGAGGGAGTTAGGAGGGGAAGATGGGCAAACAAAGCCGCAGAACTAACCTTGGCCCAGAGGCATTCTCCTGATACAGGCAGAGAGGTACCTGAGATCTGGGCCAGTGCAAAGATTCACACTTTGTGTCCCATCTGCAGGGAGTCAAGGAGAGCTCTGAGGTGGTCACTTGAGGTGAGGATGTGGGACACAGACAGTATCGGCTTTAAGTGCCACAAAGTCTCTGCTGTGCAGGATGGTCCTGTGCACATCCAGAGACCTGGCCTTCCTCTCAGGGAGCTGGAATTGCACCTAGAATTTAAGCCCAAATGGATGGGAATTTTATTTTTAATATCAACACAGTCCATCTAAAAAGGGTGGCTAGACCCCAGCCCAGCTGTCAGGGAAGAAACAGACGAAGGGAAAGGATCGATGTGAATGTTAATTTTTGTTGGGAAGAAGGTGGCAGGAATTACCAGGTTTACACAGGAATGGAAGTGAAGGACAAAGTTTGAAAAATTACATGCTCATTTAAGACCTTTTGTCCCACCTACAAACCTCCACATTTGCAACTTGTTTGTACTACTTTGTTACTCCGATAATTTTTCTGGAAAAAAAGCTCATTTTCCTGGTTTATTTAGTCATTAGTCAGACTGAGGTTCTCCCCTCTGGCTCCAGCATCCAGCCTGATGCAGGAGGATGCCAGCCTTGGCTCTGCTGGCAGCAATACTCAGTGTGCTCCCCTTCCTGAGAGAAAAGCTGCTTTCACCCATTGCTTCCAAAGTGCTTTTGACCTTTCACTGGGGCATTGCCAACATGGTCCAGCACTAATTTATACAATACAGTTGCAATTACAGAAACCAAAATTGGGTTAAGGCTGAAGATTCTCATTACAAATCTGATTGCCAGTGTTTCTAAACACAAAGAGGAGATTTAATGGAAGCTTCCAGGCTCCGACTCAAGTGGGTTTTTTTGTTGTTGGTTCCTGAAATGCTGAGAGTTTGATGAAGCAATCTGAAAGACAGCCAGGAAACTGCAGTGAAATGCTTGTTGGCCTTGGTGACATGGGTGGGTGACTGGGCTCTGGAACCAGGGTGATAGAAGGTTTTAGACATGTTCCTAAAATTCCCTGGGAATTTTGTGATGTATTAAAAAAACCCCCCAAATTCCACATAAACAATTCGAAAGTGAATAAGGAGCTGATAACTGGTGTTGTTTCTTTGACCTGCATGAAGACCATGATTAGTTATTATTTTGATATTGGTGTCTAGATGGAAAATCAAAGTTTCTGGAAAATGCAAAGTCGAGGTGCCTTAAATTGGAGGAGTCACAGAGGGTTGTCTCACAAATCTGGTACAGACTGTTGCAGTTTTTTAACAATTTCTAGATCTCTAACCCAACCCCACAAACCTCTCTGCCATAACTGAAGATATCAACACCAAATTTTTTAAATGACCTTTGATCAGCATGCACTTGCACTTTCTTAGTTCCCCTTCATTAATAGTGTGAACGAGCTCATAACCCAGACACTGCAAGGTCCCGTTCCAAATGGGAACAGAAAAGGATTGCCAGAGAGGTTACACAGGCTCATACTGGTGGGATGCTAACAGGATACAAGCATGTAAGTGCTCAGGGGAAATTTGTGTCCTTTGCTCTTTCTTAAACTGTTGAAAATGTCATGTACCCACTATGCCTTCTTTAACATCACTCCAGTGACCATGAAAAGTTTTTAAGCAAAACAGACACCTCCAACCAAGCTACTGGCTGGCTTGTGGTGCAGAAAAGATCTTCGGTCTTTATCAGGAAGCAAAAGAAAACTAAAAAACACAGTGTAACAGACAGTTCCCTGGTCTAAAAATGAGGGAAAAGGATGGCTGAGAACATTAGGAGTAGCAAACAGCAAGTGGGAAATCTACAGAGGACCTCAAATCAAAACCAAAATAAATCAGAAGGATATCAAGAACTGAAATATTAGCATGTGAAAACCACAACACATGGCACTGTAAAATACATCAAAAAAAATTTCCAAGCTGGGGAAGACAGCTGGATTCATCCTCCTGCTCACTGTACACCTATGGAAAACAGAGGTAGAGCAGTAGAGTTGGGAAAACTGCAGGTTTCTGTGCACTGTGAGAGCCTGGCTTCAGCTCAACCACACAAGGTGCCAGCAGATGGCAAATCAGGGGCAGGGGGCTCTTGGTCTGCTCCGTCTGGATCTTTGGCCAGTTAAACATGGAATGCTGAGCCAATGCTGCTGATTTGGGCAAGGACAGAGCCTGGCTCAGGTGATCAGTGTCTCACACCTGCCTTTCTCCACCGTAAATCAGCATGAGGACAAGTGTCAGGCTGGGTTTGGCCACCAAATCCCGACACCCCCCACCCGGGGTGCTGCTCCAGCCTCATTTCAACAAAGCTTTCAAACAGATTCCTCTGTCCAGTGGATTTTAGAAATACTTACAAAAATTCCTCAGTTTAGGCATCAGACAACAATGGGACTTAATCAGAGCCCTAAAAATAAGTCTGCTTATTTCAGTTTCCGCTGGTTAGAAGTGAGAGGCTGAAATGGGGACTTGTGTGCACAAAAAGTCCTACACAGACATGGCAGGAAGGGTTTAACCAGCTGTGCTGAACAGAATGGTCAAAAACCCCCAAAACATGAAGGTTGTACTTGCCTGCCCTCTCCTCGTAGGGAGACAGGGGAAAGGCTTCAGAATGGACAGATTATTGTAATGGAATGCCCCTTTTTCACTCAAAAGAGAGCCACAGGGGAAGGTTCAGAGCAGGACGGCAGGATGAGGGGGGAGGAAGGGAAAGTCTCTTTGACATAGAAAAATGTTGTTGCATTTCTCCAATGAACAAATATTAATACTTCATTTCCAGCCATCTGAAAAACAGACACAGCAAAATGTATCCCCAGCAGTAAAAGGCACTGCCCTATTACCCTCCCACTGTACACATTTAAACCAAAGGGCAAATAAATGTTGGCAAACAGAAATGTGATGACTTACAGTATTTTCTTTGCTACAGTAGCTGGGAGGAGAAAAAAATCCCCCAGAAAGATTAAGAAGCAAACATAAAACTGATCTTGAAATTCCTCTTTGTTGATGCCCCAGGGCAGGTACTTTTTCAACATTATATCTATTTTTGAAAAGTACCTGCCTGTTGGGGCACCTGTGCTCCTGGAAGCTTGTCTGTTTACAGACACAGAAACACTGACTCACTTGGCAAAAAAATATAAATTAACCAACACTCCCCTGATTAAAACAAATATTAGACATGCAGAAAGTCTTCAGGAAAGCATCTGTTGAAAAATACTCTTTAATTTGCAGGGACCTGAATTTACCCCAGGAATGATTCCTCATTTTGTGAGCTGACTAAACTTCAGATAGCAAAACAGGAGGAGAAGGATTAAACTCTATCCATCTCCAAACCAGATCACTGCTTCGCCTTATAGGTTTCTTTTTTCTTTCCCCTCAATAATTTTGGCATTCACCTGCTAAATCTTTTTTTTTGTGCCAAATATGCATGCTCGAATAATATTATTTTTAATGGAGATAAGATGTTCTTATTGGCATAATTGTGAATTCTTGGGGAAACTTTCCTAAGATTGCCTTACCTCCTGCCTATTACTATTCTAGCCCCTAGCAGGAGGGTATATTTTATTTGAAGTTTACTAATTGTGTTTATTTCAAACACATTTGGTTCTTAGCAAAGCCACTGAGGTCCTGCTTGCACTTTAAATTTGAAGGTTTACTGTAAAATGCCAGGCACATTGAGATGAATCAAACTAATCTAAGCATGAATGAAATGTAGTGAGAAAGTCCCTTCTGGCATCATTTCTGGGATTAGTAATTTGTGAAATTGTGGTGATGCAAGGGAACAGCATGAGAAAGCCATTTCCTTCCCCTTTGTCCAGTCTAAATGCAAATCTGAACTTTCTTGGCAGTTCATTTGCATATTAATGCATATAGTATTCCACTCCAGAGATCACTTCAGATTTTCTAAATTAAGTTGGGTGGGTGGGCTGAAGGAAAGAGGTCATTTTTGTCACACTAGCACAAATATTCTTAGATACTTTACCAAAAAGGCAGAAAGCAGGCAATTATTTCACTTGCCTTATCTCTATTTCAATTTTCCAACTGGACCACTGAGGAGATGCAGGGGATAAAGAGCAAGAGTTGACCAGAAGGAAGAAAATGCTTCATGTCACTGAAGAACAAACATGATGAAATTAAGAAAGGGTAAGAGTGCACACCAGTCTAATTAGCATTTCTTCCTAGTAGCTTGGGAAATGTCAGCCACCAGTTGGTGGCAAAATAAAGATGTAATGTGAGTAATAATGAATTAAATTGTGGCTATTTGCATTGAAATGCTAAGATAATGATCTGAAATTACTATTGTAAATATTCCCCTTGACAGTTGAAAATTGGACTTAAAGCTAATAGTACTTTGGATGAACTTTAAGCCATGAAATCACTTTTAATGCTTTACACTCCTTTTGGCTATGACAGCGAGCTTCAGAAAGTTAATTTACCTCTGTTTTGTTCAAGCTGTTTGGTAATTGATGCATACATCATGGAGGTTTTAATGAACAACTACAGGGACTATTTACCCCTCTCACTAAGTACAACTGAAACACTTGATTACTACTCCTGAACCGAATAAACCAACAGACTCCAGCACAGCAAACACTTTTGGCTGGGGACTGGAGGAGCTGAGACCAGTAAGGATCTGTTTAAATGCAAAGGAAAAGGCAACATTTTCAGAAACTGCTGGAACATTTCAGACTCATCCTGCATTAGCTGCAATTTATGGTTTTGCTGGTAGCATTAGGAGTCGCTTAGGGAGGATTTACGTCTGGATGTCTACAACCAGTGCTGTCAGGGTAAGGTTAGCCGGCAAAATGGAAACGCAGCAGATATCTTCAAACATCTGCTGTGTAAATAGCTTTCCAGTAATAGTGCCTTTAAAATGAGGGCTTATTTCCAGACTATAGAGTCTAATTACATTGTAACATTATTTTTTGCCATAAGGCGTGTTTTTATTTAAAGACAGATGATGTAAAAGCTTTAAGATCACACAGAATTACGTCATGCCCGCTAAAAGTGCTTCTTCACAATCAAAAGAAGGTCTTTAGCACGACTTTTAAACAGCAATGAGGCCTCTGTGTATCTAAGCTGAGATCTGCCTGGATCTCTTGGGTGGCTCTTGTTTTCTGGGAATACTCACTGGAGGGATGCAGCACTGGATGCACTTCAAACCTGTATTTTTCAGATGTAACTTATGGGGCTGATGACATTCAGACTACTGTTCCCACTATATCAACCCCCCAAATCTTGAATGAACAGTCAAAACTGCCTTTTTGACTTCCCCCAGAAGTCTGCCCTGGCCTAAGCTCTGCCCCTTCCCAGCTGCCACTATCACAACTCGTCATGGACCTTTGGGAGATGGAGTCTGTGGGTCCCTGTCTCCCATCCTCCCAAAATCAAACAGCTGGAGGTTTTCCTGCACTGGCTTTAGAGCTACACTTCCTCCTTTCTCTATATGCAGCAGCCACTTGGTTAATCATCCCTCCTTAAGATATGAGAAATACACGTTTTATAAATATGAGGAAAAAAAGAAAAATAGGGAGCTGGACACTGTCAGTTCTTTAAATGGATTCGTGAGGAAGGCTCTGCAGTCTGACCATATGCAGCTTCACGTGTTAAGCTCTTTTTCTGGATCTGTGCAGCTTCTGAACAATGTTCTTAACTAGGTTACCAGGGACCAGATGAAAAATAAACTCTGTTGAATCCTCTTGCATTTCATACATGCTCTGTTATATTTAGGGATGTAACTAAGGAGAAATACTGTCATTGTATTTGTTCTGAACTATCCTCCTGCAGGAACAGTTAAGAAACATTTTCTTTTCCAGGTCACATTCAGAGTCAAGTGAGTCACTACAGTTCTTTGCTTCCTAATATTTCATGGTTTATTTTCATATTTTAATCCTTCTGTATTAGTTTTTCTGGATAGACAAAATATATTCTCAACCTCTACAGAAAACTCTTAATTTAGACAGCACAAAGGCCTTATCAATGGGCAATTATCCCCTACATGTTATGTCCAGTGCTGTGCATCCAGTACTGGATAAAACTGCACAGGCTCCCACAGCATGAGGGAGTTAAGAAGAAATTCAAGGTATGCTGGAAAAGTACTGGAAGAAAACAATGATATTCCCACTAGTGGGAAACCAGTAACCGTCCCTGGGCACCTCTCTCAAAATTGTGAAAGACAAAACATAACATAACATACAACATACAGACCAGCATCAGAAAACAAGAAATGTGGTATTGACAGTGTGAAAAGTTGGAGTCCACTGTAACACATTTGCTGTTGGGTCTTGGTTTCTCCTTGGTCTCAAGGTCCTGCAGGGTGGGTACATTTTCTGTAATGCAAATCTGTGTAAAGAATGAATGAGTTTGAGACTTCTATAAGTGATCTGTCTTGGAGTTATTCAGAGATGGAGCCTAAACCAGAGCTGTCTGGGGATTTGGTGACATGAAATGCAGGCAGCTGAACGAGGAAATGGGAAAAGGAAGATTCTGCCTGGAGAACATCTGCCCTGCTGGTCTCCTTCACTTCTTCCGGATCTTTTCATCACCACTTGCTGCTTCTGGACTCATCTCCATCATGCAGAGGCATGGAAAAGACAAGCCAAGTGGCTGCATATCTGCTTACAGCCCTGATGCGGGGAGGGAAATGCTTCTGTCACAGACTTGCCGAAGATCTGACTTCTGTCAGCTCTGTGCTCATGGTTACACACTTGATCAGAAAAGCAGAGGTGGGAAACTCTGTAAATGTGAACACAAGTTTGATCTCACGCTCCCTAAAGCGTCTGACTTTCCTGTTTTTCCTCTTAACCTTAACAGCTTTGGACGTTGGATCGCCTTGATTTTTAAGGGAGGGGAAGGAGGGGAGGCATGGGGGGAAAGAAGGTTTCTTCTTATTTACAGTGTTACTATTTAAACAGTTCCAGTTAAGCTTTGAAAAGCACCTTCCTTGCAGGTCAATAAAGTGGCTGCAGGCCAAGCTCTCATCTGTGCTTGTGTCTGCTGGCTGGAGACAATTTTCTACTAGACCTGTTTAAAAAGAAAGCAGTGTGGTGTGATACCTCTCTGCTAACGTGGGTCCGCATGGAAGTTTGGAAACTCTGAGAGCTCAAAAGTTTCAGTCACAGCAATGTAATATATCCTATATTCTAATTGTGCCCACACACGTGAGGTCAGGACATAAAATCGGGATACTCAAGTTGCAATGTATTTACTAAATAAATCCCAAAGCATTCCAGATGATGGAGTTCTGAGGTGCCCTGATGAGACAAGGAAAAACATTTTTCATAAAACTGGACATACTTTCTTCCCCCTTTGCTGCTCCACTCACACTTACATGCTCCAGCTAAATGAATTGATGGCTTCTACTCTCTATCTGTCTTCTCTTTGGGAAAGAATGCCAAATATGTCATCAAAATATTCTGAAAATTGACATTACTACCCCACTAGTCTGGGGCAAGTTCTTGCTGTACAAACAGACACTATTCCAGCAGAGAGATGCACCCATGGACTAACAAGGTGCTGAGACAGTAGACATTTTAATTTACAGACAAAGCCTCAGCTCTCAGGCTTCTTGGCCCCAAAGCATAAAGTCCTGAGACCTGAGCAGTGTAGCTGAGGAAACCTGGAGGCTTCCTTGCTCTGTCCATAAGCAGACAGGTCTGGAGGTGCCAGTGTGAATTTCCCAGCTCCACCTTCATCCCATCAGGCTATTCCAGCAGGCATCAGATTCCAGTGGAAAATGAGCACAAGAATTTCACCAAATCTCTGCTTGGTGAAGTAAGGGTTTCACCAAGTCATCTTAAAATTTTGAAGAAAATCCCAAAGGTTTCAGTCTGACACCGAAAAATGCCTCCTCTCTCCTCTTCCCTTCCTCATTCCCCCTCATATGCCACAAACAAAGCAGCCAAGTGCATGCTTGATCTTTGCCTGATCCAGAGTTCCTGCCCTTCCTCCCCAGAACGGACCTGCAGCCACTGCAGCATCGGTATTCCCACAGGAGTGGCCCAGCATCTCCGAGAACAGGGAGGAACATCTTCCCTAACAGGTGGTGAAAGTGAAACCAGCAAAGGGAGAGAATTTGGGGTGACAACACTGCACAGGAGACCAAAAAGCCAGAGAGAGGTGTCACAGGAGAGCACCTCAGCCTGTCTGCAGCAAAACACAGAGCTACAGCAGCAGAAACAAAGCAGAACAAGAGATGACAAGGAGAACTGATGGGACATTTTGGAAGGCTGAAGACAGGCTGCCTGAAACGCTGACCTATTCGATCTATAGGTCAGCCTGCCATATGTAATGAGCTGCTGCAGTGTGTTGTAAAACTGCTGCAAGAAACCTCTGCTGGAGCTTTATCTCTTTCCTATTAGGAGAAAAGGTCAGGCACAAGCTCCTTCTGCTGCTCTTGGCTGTTCTGAGTGAAGGCCATGGAAGGAACCCATTACAGACTGAAAGTGAACTGCTCCAGGCTTGTGAGCTCCATTGCCAGTGGGGAGGCACACTGCTAATAAAAATGGTCTGGTAGGAAATCATTTAATTTCTTGGCTGCTCCTACCCTCATTTTCAGATGGAAGTTGATGCTTTAAGAGCTTTGGAATTCAGCTCTGATCAGGAAATGAATTTAGTTGTTTGAAAAGCAGCTGTTTGAAACAGCTTTGTTCCTTCTTTAGTCTCAGTGGAGCTTGAAATCAGCTGCTGATAGAGAGATACAAGTGTACAATCCTCTGATTTTTGGCTGGGGTTTTTTTCTCTTTTATATAAATTCTAATCAAATGCCCTGTCTCGTTAGGAAGCCATTTCATCAGCCTTGCTAGGGCTTGCTGCAGCAGCACTGCCCATGGCTCTGCCTGCCCAGGTGAGTGCCAGGGAGGCTGGGTTCCACCCGCACTGCTCTGCTGGCTGGCTTCAGGAAACCACTCCACCCCTTCTCCTGCGCTTTTGGGCCCAGTCCCCTTTTAGGCCATCAGCTCTTTATTTACATCATCAACTGAGTTGATCTGCAACTTCCCCTTTTTAATCTAAATTTATGTAAAAATGAACACATCTAACACCAGTACTATTACACCAGGATATTAATATAATGAAATAAAATATAATTCTTACACTTTGGTTCCCCAAATATTATGTCAAGTGAGGAGGGGGGCAGGGCTTGGATGCTGACGATTCATTTGGATCATTATAACTCCTGGGGATATTCAAACTTCAACTTTTCCTTCAGCTGGCCTTAGAAACTTCCTGGCTTCCCTCTGCCACATCCTGCCACATCCTGCTCACACAAGCACCTCTACGACCTCCCCTACCACTGCACCTTCAAGCTGGTCACTAATTTCCTGGATCAAGAATCTGAAAGTAAAATACACTTGTCAGCTGCACTTGCTGTGTGTTTATGACGGCTGGAAGCCGTGGATTACCAGTGCAAAGGAATGCCACAGAAGTCAGAACTTTGCTTTCAAGTCCTGATGGAACTGCATTATTTTTTTGTCTCATCCCATAGCTGAGATTGATAGATTTTAATGGGCCCCCTTATTGATCTTGTACTTTGCACCAACCTACTTTATTGACCAATTTAATTTTAAAGGGGCTTATGTACTCTGTAAGATTAAGGTAAATTAGTACATTCCTTGCACTTCATAAAACCTTCAGAGGCCAAACATGGCCATGAAAAGTGCTTACATTCTTCTGATATTATTGCTTTGAATATGAGAGGGTTTAGGGGATGTGTAAAGGTTTTAATGAGCTGCACGTAATAGGACCCTCCACATCCTAAAATAAGATTCTGCAAATCAGACTATATTAAGAAAAAGAAAGCTCAAGTGAACATATAAAAATGGTTTATTATATTTTCTTCATGGCACAGTTTAAGTTATTTGCTCCCAATTTTAGTACAAATAGATTTGTGGGACTAAAGCAGACCACTTATGCACTTCAGTATAGGCATCCCACAGCTAACCTATTTTCCCAAAGTGACATAAAAAATCAGCAAAAGGAAATCAAGCAGTTTTGTGATATCATGCAGAGGAAGAAGTATTTCTGATACGTTTAACAAAATTAATTAGAATGGGACTGGAAAAAAAAATCCACTGCTTAAGAACGGATTCTTAGGTCTTCAAAGTAAATTGTGCTTTTCTTACTTTTTCATGCTTAGCATAAGTATTTCCTGTCTTCTTGTTTCCAGAAACATTAATATCTGCATCAACAGTGGGTGGCAGGAAGGGGAAGAATTTCATCTAAGTAATTTCAGACACATCTTTTACTTCATGTCTAACACTCCATTAAGTGTCAGAGCTAATACTTTAAATATAATAGCAAGAAGGTAGTTATTAATCCTGAAAAGTAGAGAATTGGACCATTCTTTACTTTTGTTAAAAACAGAATGTGATTAAAATGCTTGCAGGCTTCTCTTAAAAATTGTTACATTTTTCAGAAAGGCCCAAGTAGACAAAGGAAAAAGGAACAAGAGAAAAAAGATTAAAAAAAGAATTTAAAAGATATTTAAACTCCAGGTTATGAGACCAATGGAAAGCCATTTCATTTCCAACTTAGTCTTAGGCTTTGTTTTTTTTTTTATGAAAGGCTATTTAAGTCCTTTCAGTAGCTGACTTTGAATCAGAATTCTGAGATTCCATTTCCAGCTCTGCTATTACTTTTCTCTACATTCTCAAACACAGTGTTCCATTTCCAGGCTTAACTTTCCTTCCTACTTCCCCAATAACGCAAACTCTGCCAGCGCCCAGAGCATCGTAGAACAGGAAAAGAGGAGCAGTGGCTTGTGGCAGGGCTGACCTGGAGACACACAGCTGCTGCAGAAATAGGGTGACTCAGTTATTTAACCAAGTAATGCACAAGTCACCTCTTTTGTGGGATAAATGACGGATGATAAAGAGTGACAGATCAGAATTTCAGCCTCAGATAATGACAGACTCTGCAGTCAGGCTCCAGCAAGCTGTTGATGGCTCTGTACAATCTTCCAATTCAGAACTGTGCCTGTAGGCTCTGTAATAACTGTTTTGGCTGATGTCATTCACATTTTACTTTAGAACACATTATTACACAAGAACAAATAAAAAGCTAAATATTTTAGCAGCTCCTTCCCAACGCGTTAAAAAATAAACATTTTTTTCCATTATTGCAGGTGTACGTTGGCTTTTTGGGATATACAATGTAAGTACACATGAACTTTGCTATTTACCACAGCCTCATGATTGCAGCTTCCAAGCAAAACGTAAAGTACAAATAGAACTACAAATAATACTACGCATCTTTTGATTTCAGACAGCTGCTCAACAATACAACCCAGGTGCTTACTAAGCCTCAGCATCTTATTTTCTTCTCAGGTGATAAGCTCTCAGCAGAGGAATTTTTGAGACCTCTGGGAAAAAAAAAAAAAAAAAAGTTGTAATTTTGAAAATTAAATGTAGAGTGCCATTTATAAAGTAAGCCTTTCCCACACTTCTTTTCTAATACCCTTTCAATAAAAAGTCACAAAGACAAGATCAACCCCCATCAAGTCTAATACTGCATTTCTACTGTGCTCTTTCATTTACAATTTCAGATCCTTTGAATTTCCCCCATCTCCATTTTTTCATGTCTTGCTAGCCTTCCCTACACAAGCTGTTTTCAGTTTCTGTATTCTAGTTTTCTTCCTAAAGGCTGATAATTTTCCTTTCACTACAGCTGAAACTTGAAGGTATTCAGTGAGGCCCAGAGAGTGGATTTCCAAAAGAGGACAAACACAAAATAACTCTGTCTAGACATATCCTCCTAAAGCCTGATTCCGAGGCTTTACAGCCCTGATGGACTGTCCCTCTATGAAATTAACCCAAATTTATACTCCCTGCCTCCACAACAACCTGTGGCAGCGAGCTCTGCAATTTCAGTACTGCTGAGCAAATGTGCAGCTGATAAACACAGCCTTATTACTCATGTTAGTGCCATTTCTGTGCTTGTCAGTCTAGGAATGTGTCCTTAAATGCTTATGGGATATGCACATTAGCCTGACTTTATAATCTAAGACATGCAAATTGGTCTTTATAACAGTGTAAAACCCATTAAGCCAGTGGAGTTTCACATGGACGTATGGTCTGCCCACACAGATTGAATTACAGGTTGAGGGCTATAATTGCAGCAAACAGCACGTAATTACTGGAATGACACTCTCTTTGTTACCTCTGAGCACTGAGAATATTTCCTATACTAAAAAGGTTATTCACGAAGATGGTACAGTTCCCTTGCAAAAAAAAAAAAAAAAGTGAAAAGCTACACGCAAGACATAGCCTATTTTTAATGCTTCCATTTGTCAGGAAGTGACAGAGGAGTCAAAACTTCAAATTAGTAAAATAAGGTAAAAATGTATATGAAACTTCAGTAGTGTCTGGTAGTTGCATTGTGCAATTGTACTCATCAAAAGCTACCCTGACAGCTTTTTCATTCCAAGTTAAAGGAAAGTATAATGATTTGTTTATATTTGGGAGTTCTAAGAATTCTGTGTACATATTTCATTTGACTGTATCACAAAAGAATAATTCATTGCAACTACCTAACAAAAAGCTCCCAAACCTGGCTGTTTTAATACCTCACTCATTTCCTTCAGAATGTCTTTTTTATATTGTCATAAGATTTCCTGTCTGCAGCCCTGTTGCTGTAAACTTCTCGACTGTAACAGACCTCAGCCTCAGAAATGTCGAAGACAATGGCAAAGGGAGAAGGGCACGGAGTGAGCTGCTCCCAGGGCTGCTCTGCACCTCCCTCTCTGGGTCACTGCCTCACAATATCCACGTTTCCCACCACAGCCCACACTGCTGGGGATCCCCTGTGCCCTGGCCCTGGAGCGAAGTTCACGGGGAAAAACCAGCATCCACCCAGTTCTCCCCTTTGCCTCCTCTTTTCCTCCTGCTTCCCCAACAAGAATAAAGCCTGTGCTGTAAATGCATAAAAAGAGTTGCATTTTGAAAGCTTGTTTTTCTTAACCTCCACCCACAAGATATACGTGCTAAGGACTTCTGGGAAAAACAAGAGTTTTGAAGAATGTACCTGTATGTCAGAAAAAGTCTACAGGGCTGATCTAGGAATATATGATTTTATTTCTTTTTTTAATTTAAGGATTACTCTGACTATAAGCCGGGGAAGGAGAAGTTCAGTGTCTTTACACTCGCTATGTTATGACATAAATACAGAATATGATGCATGCCTAATACTAACTTTGATGATAAAGGAAAATTCTGAGAACTCTGAAGAGGAAGATTTGGTTTGCTGTGTCAGTTTTAGCAGACAGATGAACAGAGCTTTCTCTGCAGCCTCCCCAGAGCCTGGCTGGGGCAGACAGCTCATAAGGGCAGGAAAATACTTTGCCTTCACACTAAGCTTCTTCTAGAAGAGAGAAGGCAAGATCGACCCTTTGGTAAGGGAAAACAAGAGTTCAAAAGCAGCTTTCCAAAAGAACCTCACTGCTCTTTCCAGATGTGTGTGGCCTCAGTGCCAGTCCCAGCACTGACAGGGACACTGCACAGCAGATAAAGATACAGAGGGAGCCGATGTGCTGGAGAAATGAGACTGAGATACACACGAGATGATCATATTGAGCACGGAGATGTTACATCGAGCTGTTGTCGAGGAGACCTGCAAGGAGTTTGATTTTAATTTCAATGCTAGGCTGTCTGATACTTCTTGTTTGCTTGCTCTAGCAACCTTAAGGCAAGCTCAAGTACTCAGTTAGAGAAATGTCCCTTTAAAAAGCACAGTTTAATCAGCTGTTTTCAGGCAGATCTTTTCCTAAGGAGCAGGAAGACCAGCTGATGGTGTGACAGGACCCCAGTGAGGTGAGGAGAACTGCACTGAGTCAAAGCCCCAGCCAGGGCTCTGGCTGCACACAGGAGCTGTCCCTGAGCTCCAGGGACACCAACAGGGACTGTCTGAGTGAAGAAGGGTGGCTCCTCCTGGTTCTCGTGCTGTCCACCTGCATCTGCACGTCTGGCACAGGTTTAGCTGGGTCAGAGCAGGGCTTACCACGATCTCGGAGTGCACAGCCGCGTGTTTCTGATAGAGGCGTCCTGCTGTACAACAAGAAGCTTTGTAACTCACAGTGACTGGCACGGCAACAATTAATTCTGACATGCAAGGTTTTCTCACAGTGTGTGGGCTCTTTTAAAGCATTGGTAGTGATTTGGAGAATACAGAGCCATGAAAAAGAGTGCAGCTGTTTCAGTTGCTTTTTAATGGTTAAAAAAGACAAACAAATTATATGTCTTAAGTGACAGTCTATGGAGATTAAAGGTAATTTACCTTCCTCAAACCTGAGGTTTTAAAAAATATTAAACAGCAGCTTTGATACCATTCTCTGAAACCAAAAAACAATGGAAGCACCTGGAACCCTGCTGATTAAGAATACCGATTTCCCAGAACAAAAATTAGAGACTGTAATTTGAATCAGGCTGTGGTTTTAATAATGCTCATGTGTGAATCTCGTTATCACAAGCCAGGTTCAGCAGTTCTGCAGGCCAGCTGAGGGCCTCGGTGGTGCACGGAACGGGAAACACCGGGATTGTGGCAGGCGGGAGAGTGCAGTGCAAACATGTGTCCAACTGATATCACTTGTGCGATTAAAAACATTACAATACAAAACAATCATTGAGAGTTTACTTTTAATTTACTTTTAATCAGCATTATTTTAATCAGAAAATTGTATCTAGCAAAGCTCATTCAATGACATCTATAAGGAAAAAAAAAAAAAAAAAAACAAACCCAAACCTTACTACTGCGTTGGGAGTTTTTTTGTAAAGTTTAGAGTTAGTTTATAGCCAATGAGAAAGTTATAAGCAGAGAAGCCTCATGAAAATTTCCAGATATGACACAGAGCTGGATGCAACTCTGCTGTTAAGGCTGTGCCCAGGAGCAGCTATGGTTGAGCTATGAGCAATACCTTGCCAAACGACATAATTGATCACTTCCAATCCTGTGACAATACCCTAAGGAGTCAAGGGAAGGATACTGCCATGCAAGTTATCTTTCACCATCTGTTTACCGAGTAAATATTTTTACTCCCTCCATTAGTTACCATCTGCAGGATGAGACAAGTCAGTTTCTAAAAGTTTATGTCAAAAAGCAAACACTGCAGTAGAGCCAGTTGACCATCACTAACTTTGCAATGTTCACAACAGAACTCATGACAACTCTTCTATTATGAAGATACAAATCTACCAGTTCCCAAACAAAATCAATTAAGTGTAAATAGAATCAGAATTCCTCATTTAGTAATCTAGATGCCCAAATTATAAAAATCAGACATACCTTTAAGCACAGTTTAGTTTCACATTAGGTTTCTATTATATGTAATTGTAGCAGTTACATATGTAAACAATAACTTTAACAACCCAGAAGAAAAAAATGTGCTACACCACAGAACTGCCAAAAAATATTTGCTTTCCATTAACATGGCTAAAAAAACCCCAATCCAATCAATCAATCAGTCAATCCCTGAGTTACATGTAACCACATGTATCCCAGCAGGTTGATTCAGAGCCTGCCTTTGAGAAAGCTAATTAGCTGGACTTAATTGCTTACACTTTCAGTCTTTTTTCAACATTTCTAAGCTAATCAGGATTTTTTTTTTCACTGATATTAGTTAAAGGCATGGTTACTGATGCCTGAAATATTTTTACAAATAAAACATTAAAATTGTAATATTTTGGTCATAAGAAAATTTACCATTTTGTTCAACCTAAACATATTCTGTATTCTGTTTGGTAGGAAATACTGAGTCAGGAACACAAATTTAGCAGTAATACAGCAGCACCAAAAGGAATATTAGAGGACAAGGCATGTGATGTCACACTGACACACTCTGTGAGTGCTAAAGGAGCACACGCCAGGTCGTGCTGCCCACTCTGGAAAGCAGCACTTAAGGGCTGCTTACCACTGGCAGCAATTAAAAGATGTCAAATTGAGACACAGAACCTGTTTCTTGCAGCATTCAGGTGAACAGTCTCAATGATCAGCACTTGTGATGCTTCAGACAAAGACCTATAACCCCTCCTTGCATTTCATGCCCACAAATTAGATTACTGATCCTGGTTCATAAATATTTAGGGAATCTTGTCCTTCTTGTGGGTGCACATCTATTTATCTGGTGATGTTTCTGAGGCACGCAGGCAGCAGCAAGGCTGCAATCTCATAAAAACACCATCTACCTTTCTGTCTGCCCACATCATTTCCCAAGAACCTTTTCCCTTCTTTGCTCCCACCTGCTTCTCTGGCAGAGCAGAAAATGGGAGAATACTGAGTGTACATTCAATCCTTACTCCAAGGTGCCCATCCAAACTGGACAAGTGCAGCTAACACAGAGTTGTGACCCACAAGCAGAAATTCACTATTCCAAGCCTTGGCTCTGGATATTTAACCTCCAGTGTGTGTGTGTGTGTGTGTATAGATAGATATAGATATACAGCTATGTGTATTTCTATTTTAAAACATTTGTATGTACACACAGTTTTAAAGGAATCACTAACAGATCCAAGTAGTCAACTGATCAATATTGATAGTTAACGCAAATATAGGAATTTGATTTACATTTTGGCCAAAGAATGAAGCATATATAGACATACATTAAATGACTCCAAAGATCTTTACAAACAGCTATGTACAAAAAAACAACAACAAAAAAATCCTATAGCTAAATTCCTTAAAAGACTGTAACACTGGCATATTTACCAGAATTCTTTCTGAAACAGCTGCACCCATTTTACAAGCCAAAAGCAAGCAGATTTACATTTCTTCAAGGTCTAAAGGGGTCAAACTACTTCAGTGCTTCTTGGAATCCATAGTCTGCTGTTTGCCACTTCCAGATCCACCTCTCACAGAACTGCATGAGAAAGGTGACTGTTTTATGCATTTGTCATCTGGATTTACTGTTGTTCGAGTGCATTTTAAATGGGAAAGATGAAGCTTTGCAAGATGTGTCAATGTACAGCAAATATATATTGAAGAACAAAATATTCAACTACAGCTGACCAAAGGGAGCAAACACTGAAATGATAAAGGAATCTCCAGATCTCATGGAGGCTCATTAGCCAGACACTGAGTGCTGGAAAGTTCTCGCATTCTCTGTAGGTCATGGATTGAAAGCTGATTGAATAATGAGGGAAGAGGCAAAACAGATTTAAAAGAAATAAGGAAAATTGGACTTCAGAGGGACTGAGAAATAAATGTTCTGCAGTGGAAGGGAAAAAAGTTGCAGTTTAATGTACAGCTGCAATTAGTTTTGTTCATAATGAAGAAATGCATCATATCTGAAATCTGGATCAAAAGATCACTTAGCCACCTCTGTAAGTTCAAGTCTGAGTAACGCTCACCATTTCACTGGGACTTTTTAACAGAAAATGAAACCATCAAGAAACCCCAAACCCCAAAAAACCTGATTAAGCACGCAAAGAGATTTTTGGGGTTTTTTGCTCCTTTGTTACCTCGCCTTCTTTTTCTTCCATATATTGCTGGAATATGTGGCTCTAACTCATAGCATTGAATCACCAATACTCAAGATCTCCTTGGAGCAATATCATGCACCTTGAATATTATGTTCTTAAAGGTGTCAAAACCATGAAAACATATCTTCTTATGAACAATTTCAGAGACAAAAGAATTAATCATAAACTGCTGTGTAATAAAGGGGAAAAAACAGTCTGCTATACATGGCCACAGATGCACAGGATGTTTCTTCAGGTAAATTAATTCTGATTACTAAATTATTACTTCGTGGCCAAACCCACTCTTGCTGTTTCCTTCCAAATGCATGCACAAGGCTCTGGCCACTGCTGGCATTCTAATTAACATGGTCCATGAACAGAACAAGGCCAGAAGGAAAACAGACTGTGGTTTAAAAAAAGNAATTTATATTTAAGCTCTTCAAACACCCTTTTTATGACCAACTTTTTTCCCAAAAAATGCTCATTAGTTAAGGTTTCTGACAATATCATATATGTAGAGTTGCCCTCCTTGCAAATTCTTCTACGAGTTCTTCATTTAGTAGAGAAACCAATTTTTAACAGCTTGTATTTTGCCATTACAGAATTCCTAAATTTCAACTTGCCTCATTGGAACACCCTGTCTGAAAATAATAGTTTAGCTCACAAATAAACAACACTTCAAATGACTTTTCAGTGGAGTGGAGGAGTGTTTTATTTTAACTGATTTCTACTTGTAATTGAAACCCTTTCTCCATGCTAAATCTACTTTTGAGATAATCGTATTGAGGAGGAATAGAGGACTGTAATAATGTTATTCTTCTGGCCTTGAAAGTCTATTTAAATCTTTTCTACAACATGATATAGGCCAAATTGAATTGGATGATATGTAGGGGGATTACCACGTGGCACCCACACATCATCCCATTAATCACACTCTAACCTTTCAAGCTGTTCAGCACCCTCTCCTCACACGTTATTGCCAGATTTTTCAGCGAAGCAGAGCGTGAGGAACCAGATGGAACCTGGTGGTTTCTGCTTTTTCTCTACCCAGTGATTTTATCTCCTCAACTGTGTTTAAGGTTTCAAAGATGGCAATTGCACCTCTTCAAAACTGTATACAGGAAGCTTTTGGAGGGTTCATTTTCTCAGGTTTCGAGCCATGCAACTCGTTGGCCTGATGTCTGAATTAAGAAGCTGATATTAGGTAGCCTCTACACTTGTTTCTGTTTGGCATAGAGAGATTTTGACAATTTGTTGCTTTATTAAAAATGGCTCTGTTGATGAGGAGAGGGGGGTGAGTGAAGTGAACAGCGTCAGAAAGCAGAAATACAGCAGGGAGAGGTGAGCAGGGGAGCTATGGGATCACACCTGTGCAGCTTTGGCAATTAATCAGCAGCTGTTGTGTGCAAATGAGCAGCCAGGCTCCTTTTTGAAGTGTCCCCGCAGTCTGTGTGAGCAGGGCCCTCCCTGTCCCTCCCCACACTGGGGCAGCACGTCGGGGGCAGCTGCAGGCTGAGCCCTGGGCTCAGCCCAAGTCAAGCTGCACCTTCCAGTTTGAAATAAAGGGAGAGGAATTTTGGACTTCATTCCTCTCTAGCATCAGCTGAGCAAGTTTTCAAGACCGTCATTTTGGACTCATGGGGAATTTAGGTATTTGAGTCCCATTTACACGTCTACGTCTTTCTTTGGATCTGCCCCCAAGGCCATTTAGTACAACAGAAGATTTACAATTCCTTGTGTGGATTGTTATTTTTGATCATAACCTCTGCTTGGAGAGACCAGAGAGGTAACTGAGAAAAATTCTCCTCGTGGAAGAGAAATGGGACTTGTGAAACAAAATGGGCAGCCAGCTGCTTTTAATTTACACATTTCTAATACTAAAATGCTACATAGTGTCTGATTAGTAAGAAACAAATTCAACCAATTACAAGACACGGTGTAAGTGTTTTTTCCCTGATTTCCTCAAGCAGCTTGCTCCCCGTGATTAATTGCAGTAGCATTCCACGTGTAGACAGACTTAAATCCATGCATAATCTTATGAAAAATTGGGTTCTGAATTGTGCGGAGGTCAAATTACTGTTCAGACTAATGATTCGTTACATATTTGCTCAACTCCAGTTTATTGTGCCATGGCAGCTAATGGCAAGGGCCTAAATTTATATGTTAACAGCAAAAGCAAAGAGTTTGAACAGAAACCTGTAGGAAGTAGCATTTCTAGACCTGCTGTGCACAGTCCTTTTTTTATTTAAATAGAGGGGTCAGTGACCTCCATCATCATCACGTCTGGGCTCAGTGTTCCACTGTGCAGCACAATTCCTTGATTGAGAAGAGCTATTAGAAAATTCAGCTGGCTGAGAAATCTGACCTGCTGAACACTTTTAGCTGCTTTATAATCAAATAAATGATCACATATATTCTCTGCTGACAGCTTATGGCTGTGATTGCAGAACTGCTGGATTTTGTTAATGTGCCTACAGTTCTTTAATGAATTGTTTCTTCACTTTCTGATTTGACTTCTTTAACAAATTTATCTTACTTTAATATTTTTCAGGACCGTAATCAAAGTCAGTACTCCAGATTTCAGTACTGCAAATTGCTCCCAAAATGTGTTCCCAGAATTCCCTTCATAAGCACTTTTTTTAGCATTTATAACTCATAAATTGTATTTGGAACTTTTCTGGTTTGGTTTTGGTTTTGTTTGTTTTTTGGGATTTGTTAATATTTTTTTAAATTCTGGATTGTCACAGATGAGTTCAGACTTCACTTTTCAATTCACGCAGTGTTTCTCAAATGTATATGAATGTAAAGGAGCAATATTAAAGTATCTTCTGATACTTACATATTGATTGTTTTTCTATCCCTTTATTTGTAACAATATTTCAAATGGCACGTAATTATCACTCTGTGAACCGTGAATTTATTTCAAGTTGCTGCCCCCCATTTTGAATTAGGCAAGTTCTGTTTAGCCTGACACATAGATTTGCTGTTGACCTGTTTGTGCTGTTACTGTCTCAGCATCAGAACACACAAAAAAAAGTCAAAAGCTTTGAGATCCTTCTTCCCCAAAAAGTGCTGGAGTTGTGAATGAAGCTGAGCTGTACCTTTGAGCTTCATTTACCCTTTGCCTTTGATGCAAGCAGGACAAGCAGAAAGACTTGCTTTAAAAGACACAGGTTTGGCTGCTATAGAGCAAACTGATCAAAGGTATATTAAAAGCTCTATTCTATTCTTGTTAAACATTGTGATTTACCACTGGAAGGAGCTAGAGTAATGATGTTGAATCACTGAAGAAACAAGCACAGGGCCAGCAAAATGGTTAAATAATCTGTGAGAAAAGGAAAAAGGGAATCAGTATCTTACCTGAGAGAAAGAAGGAGTCAGTTATTTTCCAAGATGCAGAGAGCTGTGGTTCTGATTTAGAAACTCTTATGTATGAAAAATGGGTCGTGTGAAAAGCAAGTCTGATAATTTTAAAATGGAAATTATTTTGTTCTGTTAAAAAATAAATTATGTGGGTGGAAACAGAGGGAAGTTAGCAGAAAGAGAGAGCCACTCAGATAAAACAGATTGTCTGTCTCACTTGGTGAGGCTACAAGGTCACACACAGGGACTGTTACCTTGGTGAGAAAGTGATTCACTTTATTAAGCACATGTTTTAGGATGCTTGTTTAAAACTCATAATTTTCATCAGTATGATGGAAATTGGTCAACAACTTGACAGGAACAGAAAGTTTTTTCCCTTCCCTTCCCTTCCCTTCCCTTCCCTTCCCTTCCCCACAAGATGTAGAAGTGGTTTACAACTCTAGTCCAGGGGAGGGTCAAATGAGGGCATGCAAACAGTGGGGGAAGCTGAAAGCCCAGCAGGGTGTTTAATCTCTCTGTTTTGTTGTGAAGTGCAGGAGATAAGTTTGGTTTAGCAGACTAGTTCTGATATATAAAATTTTGGATAGAGGATAGTCTGACTAATGGCTTCAGCACAGAGAGGAAATTTGTTCTTACAAAGCCTCCCTAAGTTCAGGCATTTTCCAAAAAGCAAGTCCTCAACAAGTGACAGCAGAAGGCAGAGCTGCCCTGGTGCAAACGTGGGCTGCAGATGGAGGCAAGAGTGTAACAGGTGATATTCCCAGGACACTGTGTGCTTGGTCAAACAACTTCTGAAATTGCTACCAGAACTCACTTTAGCTATGCAATTAATCATTTTATAGATGTTTAAGACTGTGTGTATGGGATTTTATATTACGGTCTCAATCAAGGGAGGCTTTTCTCATGAGGACTCAATCACTGACATTATTCTGACACAACTGTCACACTGATGACACACCTGAGCTTGGTACCTCTCTTGATGCCAGTTCTCTTCTTGTGTTCCTCCATCGTGGCAGGTTTGGGGGCATTTGTTGTGCTGCTTTCTTTTGGTTGTTTTGGTTTTTTTCTCCCAAAGAACTGGTGCTGCTATGACCTGGTTTGCAGCTGTGGTTTGAAGAACTGTATAATGTCAAGAGCCATGAAGAGCCAAGAGCTGCATGTGCTTAACGAGCCCCTTCGTATTCACTTGTGTCTGGTGCTAGGATAGCACAGCTCCTGTCTTTGCTGTCTTACAGCATCCTTAGGCAAAAGTCTCTGATGAAGCATCAATCACCCATACTGCTTAAAATCCTGCTGGTCTCGTTCAAGAACCAGTGATGAGCTTCATACCTTTATCCCACCTTAATGTTCATTATTGATGTTGCTGTAAAAACTGCTTCTCGCTGAGTGATATGTAGGTGGTGGGAAGTTTTATGCTTTGGTGAGGCAAACAGTTATTAAAAGAAGAGAAAAGCCTAGGTGATGCCTTATGATTTAAGGAAAACATCTCTCTTTTCTGAGGAATGGTGCGAGGGGTCTAACCCACACACGGCAGCACCAAATCATCTTCGGCTTGACAGGCCTGAAGCAAGCCCTCTACACAGAACCTGCAAGTCACTCCCTGTTTCCTGCTCTGTATTTGCTGCTTGCTACAGCCTCTGTTGTGCCTTGTGTTCTGTACAGCTCTTTGTGTCCTGCAGGGCAATCACTGTTGTCCCGTTCTGGCCTCATCTGCTCACACACAGCAGAGCGATCTCCCGAGGACAGCAGGAAGGCGGCCCCGGCGCTCCCCAAGGCTCCGTCCCCACAGCAGCCTGATACAGCTGACACCAGTGTCCCACTGTTCGCTCCCAGTCCCTCCATCTTGAAAGTTGCTCAAGCACAACACTTTGTTGAAGCTGCTCTTTTAAATCAAAGTATTTGGGAGCTGTGAGTACCACCATGTCTTTTAAGAAGACATTCTTGCGATGGTTGAGATTGCAGTGCTATGGCTCAGCAAAGAAAACTCTCTCACGTGTCCTTTGGTGTTTCCTTTATTTGTTTGTTTTGTGTTGATCCCTTTTCTATCTCTGTAATTTTACTGAGGTAGCTGAAAACCTTCCCCTGTAAACCTGCAACCCCTTATTTCTGGCTGGTTTGGGCGTGGTGGTGTGGGTGGGGTGTTAAACAGGCCCGTTTGTTGGGGTGGGGAGGCCAAGTGTGTTCTGTGAGCTTCTTCTCTGGCAATCCTCAGTAACATTAGTCTTTATTTAACGGAACAGAGACCAGAAAGCTTTTGCTTGTAACAGTACAATAAAGGACACCTGAAAACTGTTGATTCAAAAACGTATCCGTTTTGGATTATGGGATTCATCAAATGGCCTGTCAACAATACTGTGCTCACAACAACGTTGACCTCATTGCCTCTTCACAATTTACTCTTTTCCGAGTAGAAGTAGCCAGGTGAAAGCCCTGCTAGGTCTCCTGGAACCAAATCCTGCTCACTGTATCCAGATAAAGGCTACAGAGCTACGAAATCGTGGAGGAAGCTTCTCTGGGATACTGAGCTTCCTCAAGCACCATTAATAAGGCTGTAGGATAGGCACATTATGCTTTGTGTGAAATTAAAGACTAACAAAAAGCCCTTTTAGCTAGTCCAAAGTTCAAGTTTTTAAATATTTTGAAAAATAAAAAAATTAATCTGGTTGAAATTATTTGCAAAATTCAAGTTTTACTTATAAGTAGTTGCTGGTCAGGATGGCATTTTCCACAAAGAGTCCAGAAACTTAAAATTTATGCAGCCCATCTATTAATGAATAAAAAATGCACTAGAGTTTTATTTATATGATAATACCATTTGATGCAGAAGGAGCAATAATTCACCACTGCCTTTTTAGGCATTCACTGAAAGCAAACCAAGCAGTCCTTGGCAGACTGCAGCATTTGAGTTAATCCTGAGCCACAGGTTCAATTCAAAGTGTGAAGGTGAGTATTGAATGCTACTCCTGAAAGTGGAATTTTATACTGGGCTTTTCCTCCTGCAGTGCTGCTTCACAACCCACACCCGGCTAAACCAACAAAGAGGTCATGGTGGGAAAGCTGGCTGTGTTAACATCCCTATTCATCCATGGCTGTCCTGTGCAGGGCCAGGGGCTGGACTCTGATGATCCCTGTGGGTCCCTTCCAGCTCAGGAGATTTTACAATTCTGTGGTTCCTTGAACACCAAACTCCCTTCACTCACAGGACTATTGATGAAGAGTCACGACTAACAGGTAGTTCTGTAGATTTAATCTGAAAAATTAATCTGAAGAGAAACAGAGTGTGAGGGAGGAATTCTAGAAATCTGTGTTTTCATCTTCAAGTATCCAGAAAAAAGGAGGAAAACCCCCCAGAGTTAAGGGAAATGAGTTATCCACCAAGCCAAGGTGCCATGTGATTGAGTGACTGTACACTTGGCGAGAGAGTTAGGAACAGAACATGCCATTTCAACAATTCTCAGGGCAAAGGGAACAATTCCACTTTCAGGTACATGTGGGAGAAAAGTGTATGAATAATGAATTTTCTATAAAGTATTTCCCATGCATTATTGAAAATATTACAAATACCCACATGCTTTTTCCATTACATCCTTGTGAGGCACTTAACATATTCTCAACATATTCTCTTGATCTCATTAGTGTAAAAAAAAATCATACTGGATGTGTTTTACAGCTTACAATTATTTTTTTGAGACTTGAGATGATACACAAATATTTTAGGAGATGATTCATTGCAATATAAAATCTTTATATCTGCATTCCAGCATTGGGAGGGAGGTTGTTCCTCCGAAGGAATGAAGTAAAAATAAAGAGCATTTGCTAAATCATATTTTCAGAAATGCCTAAGTTTATTAGCACAGCTCATTAGTTTTGTGACTCAGCTTTTATGGTGCTCTGGAAAGCTCGGTTGGAGTTCAGTAATACACATGATCACGCTAAGGCTCCTCCTTACTACACAGCTACAACATGATGTAAATTCACAAGGGAGTTTCACAAATAAGACACACATTTTACCTCATATCAGTTAGTGACTCATTTCTCACAAGTTCAACCCACTACTTCCCTCAAGAGCCAAATCCCAGTGCTGGTGACATCTGATAGAATCAACTCCACTGTGTTAGTGACAACAGAAATTTTGAGCAGGTTTAGGATTTTGTCTTCTTTTTTAAAAAAAACAACTGCTAAAGAAGTATTCTGAAGTGTAAGAAAGAACTAGCAAGTGGATTTTTTTTATTAATTTACAAATAAATTTGTATCTAGCATGAATCAGCATGTCAAATATTGGGTTAATGCCTGATATAGAGATATTTAAAATAAGGCTAAATCTATAGGTATGTGAATTTAGCAACTACTTGCAAATGAGGTGAGCAGTGCCCTAGAACTGTAAAGGGTTTGGATACAGGCACCATTCACAAAGCTCCTAACAGTGAAGAAATATTTGTGATAAATTCCTCGCTGCAGAGTTTTTAAGTAATGAGAAGCATATTCACCCCATTATAACTTGCCTTTATGCTGCAGAAGGCATTTGAAAGTTGACAATCATGTGAACCTACTGTTGGAAAATAAGCATGGATGTTGCATCAGTGAGGTTTCACACAGCCCTGGGATCCCACTGATCTTGGTTTTTTGAAGAATTTTCTATTGAATCAGTAGGTTCACAAGTGTAGTTTGTGCTAAACAATAAACGAGGAATGCAGCTGAAATGCGTTGTTGGACCCCATTAGGTACAACACATTGATTAGCATTATCTTTTTGTCACAAGGCTTATTGCTTGAGAAACCTTTCTTTATGAAAACAATCATTCTTGCCTTTAATATGTCTAAAAATTCTCTTGACCTTGTGCCTTAGTGACCTCCTTTTATGGTTTTATTGAAAATTGAAATCACCCACGATCTGTCAGTTCCTCAGTCTGGATTCTGTATCCAGGGAGGTCAGTGATGGAACCTCCATGCAAAATTAAGAATTAGATTCATAGGTTTCTTTTCCACTCAAGTATTTCAAAACTAAATAAACTTACCACGATAAACAGTATGGAAAATGAAATTTTAGTTTGCTGGAAAGAACTGAGAATTTCCTAGACCTGTTTATTACCACTGATATTTACTTTCTTGAAGAAAGAAAGACAGTTATTATTGCTTTCATTGTGTCCTCTGCATTCAGCCTCCACTGCTCCCTCTGTGCTTCATTTTAAAATGAAGCAAAATAATTCTTTAAATCCAGGAATTCCTGAAATCAGAGAAGTGATAACTGCAGCTCAGACCCCTTGGTCATGTAACCTAAAACCTAACTCAGGGTTGAGCATCAACAAAATGTTCTGACTTATGACCTAAAGCAGGAAAATTAGTCTCTTTTGGTTCTTAACAAATACACTTTTCCTTTATTACCAAATTAATCTTGGTGATTTGTCTATAATGAGAAGTAGATTATAGATATCTGTTATAATCAGGCTTCAGCTGTTCAGGTAAGTTTTTATTCAAATCCCAGTTGCATCACTTTCAATCCTATTCTCTTAATAAAACTCACAAACAAACAAAACCCGAAAACCATCCCACAGTTGTAGTCTGTAAAAGTTTTTTGGAGAAAAGAAATTGAATCTATCTTGTGTTCTTAAATACATCTTGTGTTCTTTTTCTGACCAAGTTTTAAGGAAGTACACTGTGGAGTACTACACAGGTGCAGAGAAAAGCAGTTGCTGTTGTAGAAGCTTGACAAGAGGGTGAAAAGATTTCAAGGAAGATTTTGCACCTTATTCTTCCTATTAAAAGCAATCAAGAGTTGTAGTGGTAGAAAATGCAGGAACAGCCTTTGGGGAATATTGACAGTTTCTCTCTTAGGCATCAAAAAATGCCCTTTAATGGTCTCAATCATCTTCTTATTCTTGAAACCTGTTCATTTGAGTCAGCCATATGTGCTAGCTGTCATAATTAGTTCTGCTCCAAGCAGGATGCAGTAGATTATTTAGGGATCACCCAGATTATTTAGGGATCAGCCATGGAGTGCCACAATTAACACCGTGCAGGAGTAGAGAAGGGCTGCAGCCCTTCAGTATCTGCACTTCCATTGCTGCTCCTCTCCTTGCCAGGGTGGGTTGTTGTAAATCTTATTGTGAAGAATGGATGTCCCCTTCAGTAGTTTTTTTCTAATTGTAAGAATTTTTTCCTCACTTGTGAAGAAAGGCCATTGGCTGCCTCTGGACTGCTCTAAGGAGCTGTTTCAGGAGCATTTTCACCACAGTTCTACTTGAATGACAAGATCACTTCATGTAGTGAAAAAAAATTGCTGTTGTTACCAGGCTTATTTAGTCATGGGAAATTTCTCTGGGAATATTTTTTTCTCATTACTGTACACACAATTGGCAAAGTCTGTCTGTGCAAGACTTCCAGCTCAATTTTGAAAACCCAAGAGGTTTGAATAATTCAGATAATCTGCGAATAAACATGCTGGCTTTGTGGCACTTATCTGAGTTGCCAAGCCTTTGGAGGCTTTGTCATCAAATTCTCATTTACCAAAGAGTTAGAAGATTTGTTAATGTTATATAATTTATCACTCCACTGTGCTGGATGGTGCTCTAAGAGCTTGGTTTGCTTTTCACAAAATTGCACTGATTTTAAGCCACAGCAATTTCTAACCTGAACAGCTCTGAGTGAAGAATCAGACCCTTAGTGTTTCATGTGAATAAAATATCAGTGCTGTGAGTCACAGCAGCAAACTGCTGGGCAGGTCACATCCAAACCTGCAGTTCTGCTGGACTGCTGTTAATCCTAGTACTTGTTAAGACCTCTTTCCACTGCTAGAGCTCAGTGGTCAGAGCCTGTCTGCAGTTCAAGTGAAGATTTTCATTGCTTTGCTCATCTGTAAGTAAAGGCAGGAGACTGATACAGGTAGAATCACTTTTTTTTTTTTTTTGGTCACATTTGGATATTCAGTCACAGACAAATTTTAGAGCTCTTTAGGCATGTGATTGTGGGACTAATTTGTGACTACAATTACTTTCCTTATGTGTGCCAGCTGGGTAAGTAAACATTACAATGCCAGCACAGGACACACAACTATCTCTATAATCACAGTTTCTGCACTTCTGGAATACCTGAAAGTGTCTCCAACAAGAGGAAGAAGAACCAAACACATTTAAAACAATTTGACATTAAATTCTGAAAATACTGAAGTTCATTATGTGTGACAATACCTATTTGAACCAGTGTGCTGCCGCTTACATCCCTAAAATTCTGAAAGCTGCTGTCTGATTGGTTTAAAATAAAATTTTTGACAGATCCAATGAGCCAGCATAAATCCCTTACAGCTTTACAGAAAGGACATTATTTTGTGAGGCAGAGTCATTCAAAGCAGAATCATGGTATTTTTAAAAACTGCTTTAGTTGCAACCCCAGTTATCTCATCCAGATCAACTGGATCTGCTCAGTTTTGCTGAGCAGCCTCCAGCCAGTTTTAAAGACTTAATTAAAATCTTCACTAGCACAAAACTCCAGTCAAGGCTGTTCTGGTGACTAGAGGCCAGCCCTGCTCAGGTCCTCTCTTTAAGGAGAGAATAGGGTAATGCAGAATCTTTTGAAGATATGTATCCTTAAGGAGTTGGATTCATTGGTTTTAAGAACCTGGAGTAGAACTGAGTATCTGACCAATTGTTTTTACTCAGATTTGCTAATAAAACTATCCCTTCTATCCTGAGGTTTGGGGCTCACTTTGTTAAAAATACTCATTCTCCAAGGAGCTCTAAAAAACTTTTGCTTTTCCCGAATCAAACTTGGGTTTGCTATTCAGGGATACCAAACTACTCCTCTGACCCATGCCTGTGGCTCTCCTTTCATGCTGCTTTCCTTGCATGGCAAAGGGTATATTTGGAGGAGGGGAATACTCTGCAGAGAAGCAGATATGTGCAGATTTATACACCTGTACTTATATTTTATGCAAGAATGAGTTTCAGTTCTCTTATCACTGCCCTCAAGTGTCTCCGCATGGTGTAGTGAACAATGTGCCTAATCTGCATCAGGCCATTCCTTTCCATCAAGGTTTCTTTCAGAGACACCTGGAAAGATTTGAGTCGAGGGGAGGCATAAACTATCCAGGCTATCCAGCTGGACCCCTGGCTCTGTAACTGTTGCTGTAACACTGGCTGACTGCACAAGTGTTCCATGAACCAGCTGCTCACCCTTTCCCTCCCACACTGCGTTCAGCCCCAGGACTTTATGAAAAGGTCACATCTTTCTTCCTCCACCTGCTTATATTTTGCAGGCCCATGCTCCATCTCTCTGTTTGGAACTTTCTTCCTTTTCTTCCCCATGCTTTTGCCTCTCCAACCAACTGCTTGGAGTTAACCTCAATGCCCTTCACACATTAGCATTTGTTGTGTTAACCAAAGTACTTTCCTTTACTTTGATTCTGTAGGGTGCATAAGCACAGAACTGAGGGTTGGCTACTAATATGTTGCATGGAACAGCACTTCAGCTTGTGAAACTGAAAATGCTAATGCTGGAGGTTGTCATGTCTTGCTCCACACATTCTTTGTCTTTCCTTGCTTTGCCTTCAACTTCTCTTCAGCTTTTTTGTTGTTGAGCACCTTTGGTAATATTCCCCTGACCTAGAGGCCTAAACCTCACAAACTTCCTAAACTGAAGCCTACATCTTCCAAGGCAACTTCAGGTTCTCCAAACTAATTCCCTGCATCAGAAACAATCCTTTCTAGCTGCCCATTTTCCCCAAGGGCTCTGCTTTAATCATACATGTGCTTCTCTATTACATCAGCATGTATTTCCTTCCCTGGAAGAGCCAACAGCTGGGGGAAGTCTGAGCTGCAGCTCCTGACTCCATTCTAAAATATTAGACCTTTAACTAAGTTTGGAAATCTCTGATTCAGGGAGCCAGCACCTTCACTCATACTAGTTTGCTTCCCTTCCATTAGAAATCTTGCTATCTTGAGAGTTGAAGCTTAAGTGTATTTGGAATTCTCTAACAAGTGTCTTCTACTGCCAGAATCATGGCAGTAAGTGAAAGTGGAAAAAGGATTTTCAGACTTACAGGGGTTTGGATTCTCATCTCCTGTTAATCAGTGTGAGTGGTCCTGTACACTGAAAAGCAAGAAAGGTTTGGTGCTGTGAGATGGGACTGGGCACTTCCACACTCCAGAGCACCAACCCCTGTGACCTCAGACTTTGCTCTGTTTCACCAGATGTGGCTGAGGTTTGTGATTTTCCATGCTCAGTCTTTGCTCAATACCATTCAGGGGAGGTTTCAGGATACAATTTCTGTGAGCAGTGGTGGCAGCAGCAGTGCTGAAATGGAGTCTGAAACAGCACAGTGCAGGCAAGGCAGGTCCTACAGCTGGGCAGAAACAGAACTTTGCTGTGCCAAATACAAACCACTATTTTCTCAGGCAGATGAATATGGGCCAGGACCAACAGCTGTCTAAAACTTAACGTGAATCAAGGTTGGGGTGTCATTATAAAGTAGCAGAATAACAAATCGTGTCCTGAAATTGTAATACAGATTGATGGATTCTCTTATTTTTAATTAGCTGGATGTTATTTATATTTCATTGGGAAAATTTAGCAGATGCCAAAAGCTGATCACAACTCCTTAATTTAATCCATTTCTACGCATACCTTCCTTGAAGTCTCTGGTTTTTGTATCCTTGAGATGTTTCTTCAATACTCTCCTCTCTTAAACTCTCTGTCCTGTTTGCCTTGTGCTGGGATTATCCTGTTCCCCAGCACCACCACCACATTGTCTCTTGGTAATAAAAAAGAGAAGTTTTAAATATCTGCCAATCCATTTGTATTTTGTGGTGTTGTTTGCTGTTTGTCACAGTTTCCTTCACTGACTCCCAGAAAACCATGAGTGGAGTTTCCAGCTAAGTGAGAGCAATTTATTGTGTTTGGTGGATAGGTATCATCCTTTGAGTTTTCGTTGACATCAGGCTCCTTACGGACTGGAGCTGCTGCTAAAACAGTTAAATATATGTGCATGTTATCTTAGTGAATGAGGGCTTGTCCTGCAAAAAAACAGACACAGGTTTTGTAAATAAATGGAACTGAGGAATAGGTACTTTTTTTTTGTCTTATGCTTTTGGAAGCAGAAGAAATGAACTTGTATAAAGCAAATTCAGGGAGGTTTTGCTCATCCAAACAGGACAGGCACAGCAGAGGAATGAAACACCTCTCAGGAGGATCCATGTGGCTCTCTCTGCTTTTGTACAGAGTGGCAGAACCAGGATCATTCATGTTATCTATTGAGCTATAGCAGAATGACTCTTTCACACTATTTACACAGGTTATTTAGTTTCCACTCCTACAGGGGCAAATTTTTTGTCTGGTCCAGAACATAATTTGAAATACCATCCCATATTCCTTAAAGTGCATCAAAGCTTCCACTGGGTGGCATTTCCAGCCATTTCAGTTTAAAAAGATCTGATCTGAATAGTTTTCCTGTCTTTTCTGGAGCAACTACTCACAAACTAGACAAACCCACGACTAAAACACACACTCCTCTCCCCGGAGAAGGAATAGAACAATAAATGATCCTTCAATAGGTATCAGTCGCAGTGCTGAATGTGCTACTGGATGATGTGCTGCACACAGCAGGTGCAGTTTGCAAATTTATATGGAACAGAATATAAGAGATGGATTTGGGGAAATGACACTAGAGGCACCTCTTCTCAATCTGACACAATTGTCTTGTGGAGGCAAAATGGTTACAGATTACAGTGTTATAGGAGAAATTAAGAGAAAACAGTTCATGTTTTCTTTTCTAGTTAAATTCTGGGATTTCTCCTGTTGTAGAAAGTGCATGGGGTAACTGGATTGTTTTCCAGCAGCTCCTGAGAAACAGTTTGTTGGGGCTTTTTTTTACTTTAATCAGTTCTGTTTGAACTTTTTCCAAACATTTGTTTATGTTAAGCCACTGTTTTTCAAGAAAAAGCAGGTTTTTTTCAAAAAACCCTTTTTTTTTCTTAAATTACTGCATTCCTATACTGTAAATTTTTTTAGCATTGAAACGTATTAGCAGAGATAAACACAACAAAAACAGACTGAAATATTTTCACTAAAGTCAGGAATTTCAGGACTGTTTTTTAGTATCAGATCCTTATTTAAACACCTAAGCAGAAGCAAATCCTTTCTGACAGCCTGCTGCAATTACAGATGCAGCGCAATTGAAGAGCTCCTCTCGTGGAACTCATTTGGAAAGGTGTTGATAGCCCGTGTGACAAGGAGTGCTCCCTCCAAAGAGGCTCTAACACAGCTCCAGAGTTGTGTTCCCTCTGTCAGAGGACACACTGAAACACGGCCATTAGCCCCATGCCACGATGGGACATAAATGATGATCCAGGCATGGCCTTGTGCATCAAATGAAGTTGCAAAGTAGGGCACTGGAGTCAGGAGTGTGGTTCTTGACTCGCCCATCTCTGCTGCTGCTCTGCCGCCCGTGACCGAAGCAGATTCATGACCGTGATGGGAAATTAATGCTGACAGATGACAGGCAGCCTACAAATCTCTGCTTCCCTCCCCTCTCTCCACCCATGGAAAATGCCACTGTGCTCCCATCGCTTCAGCCTCCTCTTCATTGACTCCTAAATGCCTCAGTGTAATCTTCAAAAAGTTAATCTCCTATAAGTGAGGAGATATCTTTATTTGCAAACTTGGTCCTGTAAACATTTTACTTGTGCAGCTCCAGAGCCTATTTTTCACGTATGAGTTTTATGTACCTACCCAAAATCAATTCTGTCTCAGAAAAATACTCTAATTACATTTTACTGCCACAACTGAATTTATTGCTTTCACAGATAACATCATTCACACAGAGCCTGTACTTCAATGGAAGAATAATGTCTCCTGGAATAATTGTTAGGATATTGATGGTAAAATACAGGTGACCAGTCTGTAACTGAAGGAGATTTTTAAAGCTCATTCTGCATCTTGATCCACCCCAGCCTTTTATGTCTGAAGTAATAATGGCAAAAATGACACAGTGATGCATCTATTTATCCATCAGTCATGTTCTTTTTCCATGTACCACAGTGTGTTTTCTGACAGCAGTATAGATGAATTCCAGTGTTTTGTCAGCCTCAAACAATAACATAGAACTGCATTTCAAATCTAAAAGCCATAAGACTTCTAAACATGACCAAGCTTTGGAATAGGTGTGAGGATTGTTCTTCACTGTCAATTTAAGGTTTATAAGCCAGATATTTCTACTCTTGCCATTAACTATTTTTCTTGTGCCTTAAAAGTGATTCTTTAAAATAAAGAACAGAGTCCAAGAATGCCTAAGAAGCCAGATTAGCATGAAGGATGACGCCTCTCTCCAGAAGAGTAGAGCAGTGCTGGCCAATAAAGGCAGACACAAAAAGCTGCAGTATTTGTCTGGTTTTCAGACTGGTTCAGTCCTTTGTTTGTCCTTTCTGTTTCTGCACAGCAAGCACATGACAGCACCTGGCGTGCAGAAGTGGGACTGAAGGTGTCTGCAGTTGTGCTGAGAGTCCATGTGATGCCACTCCTGGTGTTCCTCAGGAAGCCAAGGGGACACGCTGCCCCATCTGCCTTCCACGGCTCTCTGCCTCACCCTGCCAAATCCAGCCCAGAGAGCATCCCAGCTAGCACAAGTGGATCCCACCAGGCTGTCTCCTCAGCTTCCAGAGATTTGCAAGGTTTGCAGTCTGGATCCAAAACACCTTTTGTTTTACTATGCAGGATTAATCTGTGTCGATGCAGTGGCATTAGGGACGGCCAGGGACAATGACAAGGGGCACCTAAGCCACTTCCCCTCAGTGGAAACTCTCTGTAGCTTTGCAGGCTGCTTCTGAACTTGCAGAATAATCACTGCACTCAGACAAGCTCATGTCCCTTTCACACAGCTTCGTTTTCCCCACGTTGGGCACCCCCAGCTGTATCCCTAAGCAGACAGTTCCTTGGGAGCCTGTCCTGCCTAACCTGTGTTGGGGATGTAGGCAGAAGCAGGGAGTCCTTGACATTGTTGAATGTTCCAGAATTGTGCTAAACGTGACAGAACTGTGCAGCCTGGACAAAGACAGGCTCTCACAAACTGCGTAGGGAGGGCTCAAGGATTGATGCCTGTGGGTAAAATCATCCTTGTCTAAAGTGGAGCTTCCCTTCTCATTCGCTGGGATGTGGCAAATGACCCTGTTGACACTTCCAGTCTCTTTCAATACAAATTAGAACATGCTAGCCTAAACTGAAAGCATCTCTTTAAGCCACTTCAACACAATCTGTAAGAATGTGCATGTCTGTGCCCTTTCTTGCTGTTCATAAAGCTTCAACTGTAAATATTACTGATACTGACACATATGTTCTGCAGCTTGTAGGCTTCTCCATCCCTCCTCCCCCTTTGGGTTACTGCACTTGAATTCCTTCCATAACTGGTCCTTGCACCTCATTTATGTGTTTAATGAGGGATATTGATTCCCAGTGATATCTGCCCTTCTTTGCAAATCAGTGAAACAGAGGGAAATATCTAACTTTTTCCTCCTTGGATTCTCCCAAAGAGAAAATCCTTGTGAAAAAGGAAAAGTGCTAATGTGTTCCTTCTTTCACATTAGCCATGGCTAATGAACTAATAACTAGGCAAAGCAAGCCCTCTTATGGAAAATGCACTTAGGAATGTAGATCAGAAATATTTGGATATCCTTCACATGGGATTATTGTGTTACTGTCAATAGAAACAAAAGGGGCTTATATCTGCTTTGGCATAGAGTCACAGATAGAATCACTCAGCCTGGAAAAGACCTTCACGACCATTGAATCCAGCTGTAAACCTGCCACTGCCAAGTCCAGCACTAAGCCGTGCCCCCGGGCACCACACCTACAAAATCAGGTACATGCCAGGAGAGAGGACAGGGCTGCCAGGGAAAGGGGAGGAAAGGCCACAGCACTGCCCTGCTCTCCACACTGACCCCCTGTCCCCAAACACCCTGGTAAAGGCTCCTGGGGTGACAGTGTCCCTCTACCACTGAATTTCTGCCTCTCTAGACAGAGTGCAGCTGTTTTAAAAACCCCAAACTAACAGATTTTATGAGAGGCACAGAGTGCCCTCCGGGCTCCTGCCAGTGCCTTATCAAGTGACTCATCACCCAATACAAAGAAAGAAAATATGAAAGATGCATTTTAAACAACTAATATTTCCTTTACCCACTTTCTTTGATATTTTCCTCGGGGAGGAAGAGGCATAGGAATCCCATCATAGCTCTTTTTCTTCCCACTGAGAGACCTCATAACTTGTAACAAATTGGCTCATGCATCCCAGACAGTTTATGGGAAAGGAATTCGGAATTCAGAGCTTTCAGTTTCCCAGTGGGAATATACAGCCTCCCCCTGCTCAAGAAGTTGGAGTGGGACCTTGAGGTGTGAACCTGAACCTCCTGTGCAGCCCTATGTTCCAGAGCCCCTGTGTCTCCGTTTCACTTGTCTCCATCCTGGCCTCTCCCTCTCAGGAATAGGATGAGAACTTGTGTTATCCCTGCATGAGTTAATGAACTCGTTACAGAAGGGAAATAGAATGGCTCCTGTAGCACTTTTGTAAAGAACAATAAGAGGAATAAACATCACAGCAGATGTTGCTTCTCTTCCCAGCAATATTCAGTTCCAAACAATCTTCTTTCCCATTAATGAAGAAAAATACAAATGCAGAATCTGGCAGCTGAGAGGAAGAAACAAAGGAGTGCTGAGAGTGAATCGGTTTGCTCTGAAAGGGCATTTCTGTGGTTAGTGCCAGGGGGATTTACACTTCTCAATTTTTGTGTCACAGCTGACCTTCTTTGCTAAAATACATTCATATATGGTGGGTGTGGCTGCGAGCTACCTGGCTCTGAGCACAAGTTTTTCTCATCTGCCACATAGAAAGTCACACTTAGATTTGCAGAATGAATCATGTAACAGCTTCTTGACTAGGAAGGAGATTCAATAGTCACAGAGAAAAACCACAGCTGTCGAGGCTAAAAAAAAATCTTAATGTCTTCTGAATGTTTGCCTCTGCTCGCTTGTTCTTCTTGTGGTTTTGTTCTATTTTTAATCTTCTTTATGACAAGACAGCATTATCGAATGCTGATGAGACAAAACATAGTTCACTGCCAGGCAATACATTTTTCAGTCACTTTATGGGAGCCCTCACTGTGTGACCTACAATGTTTTGGATACTGTTGCAGGCAGCTTAGGCTGATGGATTACATTCTGCTGCCGTTTGGGGTGTAGGGGGACAAGGTGAGAGAAGATTGGTAGCTGAGGACACCTGACATGATCAGGTTTTTAAACTTTTGCTGTCGAAGTTTTCCTCCAGCAGTAGATCTTATTTTTCAACATGTAAATAACTTCCGTAAAATATGAGGTAAATGTCCTCCACTGAGGGAACTCTCACTGATGAAGCTGCTGTGATTCAAGCCCAAAGAGCTTTCCACAGTGGCTGGATCATTGCAGTGGGGTAACAGGCACCTTCCAGCTTATCTCCAGGAAAATCTGGGCCATGCTTTTACCTGCAGTGTGGTGAGCACAGAAACCCTGTGCAACTTAGCTGCCTTTGATTGGAACAACATCTGTAAGCAGAGTAGCAGCCTGAAAATTAGGTCACTTGGATAGGTCCCTGAATGGATTTAGGTGAGCACAGTAACCTTAATAGTTAATAAAATTACTGAAGGGTGAATTGAGCTACTTGGAATATCTATACAAACCATTCCTCCTGAGAGGGGTGCCTGAAATAGAACCGAGTGTCTACCAAAGCCACAAGCCCCATAAAATAACTCTCCCGTTTCTGCATGACTCTGCCCTAAGTCTACATGTTTCAAAGGAGGAATTAAAATGACTGTGGCGCACAAAGCTTTCCTCAGCAACGTTGCTCATCCCACATGCAATTATTTATTTATGTAGGTGTGGTTTCCCCATAATCCCTCCCTTAGAACATTTGAGTTATCAGTTCTGCAAATCAATAGAACACATCTGGTAAGGAAAATTTGGATGGTCTCATGTTGTGATAGCTTTTGTAATACTTCCTGTATTCATTATTAATGGCTCATTATGGAATTAATAATTTAAAATTATCTCTGATAATTTTAACAGTCCCCAGTCTGTTACGGTTTTTTTCTTTTTTATATATAATTATTATTATCTTATTCGGGTATAACTGTGTGTTCTGGGACCAATATCCTTCATATATTTCCAAAGCTTCAGGGACTAATCAAAATACGGTAAAGTTCAGGGAAAATGTATATATGTGTTATTTAATATAAAGAAAATCTAAGTTGTATGTGAATCTCATTTAACTTTTTTCCTTTCTTTGAAGCCTTCTACTTTTTTCTATATCAGTAACTCACTTCTAATATTCACTTTACAGATTTAAGGGGTCTATCACTTCTGGGACCTGAATAAAGATGAGCTTGAGAATTCTACTGTTTGAATCAAATAATGAATATCCAACAGTTCCTGGAGCTGAAGACAGTGGCAGTCCAAGCAGGAAAGGGTTGGATTTTCACTGCCAGTATCAGCCTATCCCTGCAAAGACAGAAAGTTCATTCTTAGGTGAGTTCAACCACAAAATCAGTGGTACCAGTGACTTTAAAAGAAAATATTTTGTCTATCATATATTAAATCCTTCGAACCCTGAGGTAATATAGGCAGTTCTTGTGTACAAATATCTATTAGAACCTTCTCAGAACAGTTGTTCCAGAACATTGTTTTGTTCCCAAATCTCCAGGTAGCAGAGGCCACAAGGAAGGAAGGTTATCACTGTGGAAAAAACGTACAAGTTAATATAATTGGAGTCAGAAATAGTTTTGCTAATAACCTCAGTGATATCAGGTTTCCATTCCTCTGATTTCTTATATTTCTTTTATCTACACATTTTCTTCCATGATAAAAACTTGCAGAGCAAACATGCTGCATATGATAATGACATGTAGAACTGCATCCGTATTCCCTAGTGAGAAATATTTTTATCACGAATAACTTATTTTATTTCATGTGCTTTTTATACTTCACATTTTTTCAGTTGTGCTGCTTTTTGTACAATTTATATACATTTATCTACCTAAAATTGCGTTGTACCAAACAGCAGAGAACATTTAGATTTAAGAACAAGAAAATCTTTAATTGTTACATGCACTAATATTTTAAATGTATTCTTTATATAAAGACTGGGTAAAGAATAGAACTGAGTTCCAAAGTTGATGCCAGCAAGAATCAGTAATGGGGGAGAGCTGCTGAGAGTAAAAGTATGCAGGATTGGAGGAAAGACAGGTCTGGATAATCCCAAGGTTTAGAGTTTGGGAGGCGAATTTTCTGTCTGCAGGAGGAAGAATGCTAATTTTGTTAAAGTCTGTGTATCAAAGAGCATCCCTGAGAACACTGGAAGTAAATTTCATTCCACTCTTGAAGCTTATACTGAGGAGAATGTTCCTATTTCAGGCAGTGACATTCCTGCTAAAGTAACTGAAGCCTTCTGAGGAAAAAGAAGTCCTCCAGCTTTCTGAGCAGGAACTTTTTGTAGGCAATTGTACATTGTTCTGTAAACTCAGCTTGGCTGAGGATTCTTGTCAGAGTAATGCAGCTAGAAAACCTCCAATGAATTTGGAGTAGGAAACGTCAGTCAATATGAAAGTTTTTTTAAAATGTCCTCAAGTTCAGAAAATACTTCACATTAAACATATCTTCTTTTGGACAATAAAGTTCTCCATCACTTTGTGCACCTGCTCCAGAAAGAACTGGCAAATATTGCAATGGGAGACAATGAAAAGGAAGCAATAATTTTGTGTAAAAGCAGCTTTTATAAAATTCCAAGTGTAAGAGAAACTGTTGCCATCCTTTAGTCTTGACTCCGGCGTTGTACAGGGCATAGGTTTCCCTAGAATTAATTGTTGCTTTGAGCCCAATAACTGCTGAGTAATTAGAGCTTTTCGCTTAGATAGTGTTTTAATTATTTGTGCTGTCCTTCTTTGAAGTGTGTCCGACCCTTCGATGTCCCTCTGCAGATACAAGAAACAGACACAATATTCACAAATGGGTTTTTTAATTTGCCAGGACTGAGAAAATATGACCTTTTTCTTCCAGTCAGATGCTGTCGTGACTGTTGCATTCAAAGATCCAGTAAATCTGGTCAGCGTGCTCTATTTTGCTACAAGCTCACATTCTCACAGTCATCAGGATTTTCATGGTCTTAACAGGATCCTTGTTTCCTAGAACAGATAAGTGTCCTCTCCTGTAAGCATGAACCTATATTCTGTGTCATAGACCTGCAGTTTTACATTGGAAATACTTAATCTTACATGCTTAGCAAAAGGTCCAGTGCTTTATTTCAGGGACCTCTCTTTATTATTTTCATTGCATTAGTCTTTGTATCGGTTATTATCTCTCCAGATACGCAGGTTACCTTAATAGGTACTGTCTAAATTTGGGTGTGTGAGTGGCTGGTTAGATCCACGTTGTCTCTATGGAAATGCATGGAAATATTTACAACATTTTGTATTTTCCAGTTTGTGCCCAGATATTGTAAGACACAAGATTTTGCCTTCTATTTGATTTCAACCCATAAAATCAGGCTACAGACAGACGTGGCTGATAATACACCTGTTATTACTCTTCAGCATTGGACAGAAACCCCAAAGGAAGACATCTTTCCTTCCACCTTTGAGGAATCACCTGGCTCAGTTAAACCTCATCTCTCACTCTGGTTTTCATCAAGTAGTGGATAGCTGCTGTAATAACACAACCAGTTTGCTCAGTCTGGACCCATCCTGTGTAAGGGATTAGTCCTGTCAAACTGTGTTGTTTTATGCCTTTTGACAGACAATACCCATGTAATTTAAGCACAATGTTTGAGTAAATAAGTACAAAACGTTGCCCTGCTTTCTTGTTAGCTGAATTTTAAGCTGAGAGACGACTTTATTATCTCACCATTGGATCTGTCAAGTCACCAGATATATGCATTTTACAATGATAAATGTATGAGCAGGAGGTTATTTTGACCCTTACCGTCTTTTCAGAGACATCAGTTTAACACTAACGTGCATAAGGAGTTTTACAGGTCCTACACTGTATGTATAGCAACGGGCTTTATATGAGTTTGGTATAAATCATGTTTCTTCTGTCCATTTATGCTGTTTGTAATTAAGGGCCTCATTAATGTCATAGCATATGTTGTTTAGGATGCATAATCAGAACTACTGAAATGTGTTAGAATCCAGTTTAAGGCTCAGGGCTTTAAGCCTGAGGAATTTTCACCAACATTAATGGGAGTCACACATATGAAAGCATTCACTGAGTTACAAAATTCATATTCCTTCCTCAATGCTATCAGTAATTTTTGAGAACTAGCTGTAATTTCTATCAGACCTGGCCACAATGCACTAAACATAATCCCCTAGCACAATGCAATAATTGTAGATAAAGTCTTTCTGAAAACAACATGCTAATAAATCTTTTAAAGATTGAAAACCTTTCAAATATTTAACTTACAGTGTTATAACCCAGACGGTCCAAAGCTTTCCCTTGAAAGTGCTTTTAGTCAGTTTGGGGTTGGTTTGCACTTCTAGAGAAATGAAATCAGTCACAGAAACTGGTTGTTCCTTTGGACAGTGTCAATACCTTATGAAAAGTGGAAACGTGTTTCAGTCAGAGAACAAAATCTACAGTGATTTGATGTGGCACTAAAGAGCATCATGGAAATAATCTGTAGGGGCCTGATTTTCTGACTGACTGCAGTGAGCTGGACTGTACTGGCACAGCTGGAGAAGGCCGTGGGTTTAGCAATGAGCTTGAAACTTTTTCTAAAACTAAATGGGATTGTTTGAATTGATAGTTGGTGCTAAAACTTTACATGGAGAGCCACAATTCTCTATAGGGTAAACCCCAGACTTATTTATGAATGGCTGCGTTAAGAGCAACCGGTTTCCTTTGTGAACCCCTCCTGCTCTGCACCCACGGGCTCAGCTGTGGTCCAGATGATGCTCCTGGCTCTTTGTTAACTCAAACTGCTGCCAGAGGAGTGCAGCTGGAAACTGGAATCCTCAGAGGGAGCTAAAAACCGGCATTCGTGGAAGGGACTCATCTTCCGGACACAGACGGATGTGAGAGGGATCACAGTTCTCTCTCTTAAGGAATTAATTTAATTTGTTTTGTAAGAAAAGTGAGAGGCATAGCCTGGGAAGGTGATTCCCTACAGCTCAGGAAGCTTTGTGGATGTGATTTGTACAAACATTTAAATTAAGAATAGTGAAGGTCATAAGCATTATATTTGCTTTATATGTATGTCATATTTGGTCTCTCAGACTCTGACACGAGAGCTTAGCCTTGGACTAAATCAAGGTCTGAGTATGGCTAAGAGCTGGTATAAACTGGAGAAGCCTCAAGGCCTGTTTTTTCATTTGGGGATTGCCAAAATTTAGAGGTCCTGTGCTTCCTAGGAGTCATTTACCCGCCCCCCCCGGGGTGCATCTCTGGAGTCAAAGTGGCTGGAGGGGAGCTGAAGAGTAGCCTATTACATCTTTATTTTATCTGTCCCACACACTGTTAGGTGTATCAGGTTATATTATTTAAAATTATTTGCCTTTGACAATACTGCATTCGGAAAGTATATTTATAGAAATGTTATTAAGGAAGTGAATCTTTCACTGCTCAAAGTATTCTGTGATGCTATTTCCCCCTAACAATATCAGAGTGGAGTGTTGGAACAGACAGCTTTATAATAAGTTAGAATGTAATTGATAATGCAGACTTGCTTGATAGTGAAAAATGAGACTGTCACCAGCCTCATGGAAAATCATTTTGGTAGAACAACCTTGCAACTGAAAGCAAAGAAATAACCCAAACCAGACAACTGGTGTCTATTAAAATTAGTTCACACACTGCTTTCACATTCCATGCTAGTTTAACACTTAGTTCTTGATTGGACCATCTTTGATCTCATTTGTCATTATCAAATCACTGGACATACTAATGTTTCTCTGAAAGACCAAGAGTCTGAAATAATAAATAAACCAGACACTTCTCAGGACAAATTTCAGCCCATCTTCCTTGTTTTTAATAATACTTTATTTCCTACCTGCTCCTATTTTTCTTTTTTGTGCATCTCAGCTCACTTGCACTCTGAAAGGTTTTGAATAAATATTTTAGTCTATTTTTATTAATTAATAAAGAATTAAATCAGTGAGAAAAATGTTATAACCACCTTCAAGCGTGAGGGTTACTAAAAGTCTAGAGGAGAGACATTACTTGCAGTAATGTATATTGGCTTTATACTCTGAGTAATGGTATAAATTAAAAGGAATTACATTGAAGGTGAAGACATACAACACATGCAGCAAAGTAACCTAAACCAGGAAATATATTCCAGAATGGCCAAAGCAAGTCCCCTGATATGAATGTTTCTGCAGCATCAAAGTTAATGCTTTAGTCATCTACACCCATTTAAAGATGGGCCTGAAAAACAAATGAGGAGTAAGTGTGCTCCAGAGGAACTTCTGCATTAGTGGGACCCTTCTATGCACGTCTTGAAATGGACCTGAGAAACAGATGAAGAATAAATATGCTCTAGAGAAATTCCTGCATTAGCAGACCTAAGTGGTGAACTAAGCCTCTTCCACCTCTAATTTCTGTGATTCTTTGATAGATCTGTAATTAAGCTGTGGATGCCTAAAGTGCTTTCTGATGAAATAAGATACAGCATGACCATTAGTAAGTCAGCCCTTCACAAGCTGGAGATTATTTCATAAGGACAAGAAGAAGAGCCAAGTCCTGAAAGAACTTTCCTCTTTCTCTTTGAAGTAAGCTTTGCAATTTTTAAGTGATATCCAAGACATTAGTTCAAGAGATGTCCTTCCTTAGAAGAATACCCCATGGATAAAGACTGGAATCTAGGCAAAATCAGCACCACACAGATTACAATTCCATTTTTGTCAGCACTTAAACTTCAGCTTTTCCCCAAAGCAAACAGCAATGGTCAGAATTACAGTCCAAGATAAAGGTTTCTTGTGGGCAATGTTTTTAAATATCAGCATCTTTGATTTAACAGAGTTTCTGGGCAGTTGCCTCACCAGATCTTCTTCCGTGGCAGTTGGTCTTGCAAAATCATCTGCCCATTTTCCAAATTCCCATGAGTTTGAGGGTAGCTCAACATTGTTCCCATTCTGAATCCCAAACACAGCACTGTACCAGCTCCTGAGAGGAAATGAGCTCCACTCCAGCTGAGACCAGGACACTCCTCTAAAGCAGAGTGCAGCCAGTGAAGCAACACCACCAAAACCAAAGTGAACACACCTGTGTAACATTTCCCTTTATTTCTTTTCCATGCATTCTGTTCAGGCCTGGCATTCTGGCTGTGATGGCATCCTGATTTGAGCAAACGTCGTCCAGAACATCAGGTTCAGCCTGATAAACCCTAAATTTAAACCTATTAAACGTGGGGCACGTTTAATAATTCCTCAATAAGAACTGCTGCTGACATTCAGGGTGCTGCTTGACACGCTGACTGAAAACTCATTTAACTTTAAAATGGAGCTAAATACCTAAATATTGACTGCAAAAAAGACAAAGGAGAAACACTGCCTTACTGATTTTACACCAGCTTCATCTGATTTAGAAAGAGTACATTTTGTAGGATTTAGTCAGTCATGCAGACAAGTATTATTTGCTGCATAAGGAGCTTTGACAGAAGGGAGATGTGAACTTTATAAAGCTGCTAAGCACAGAGTGGCAACTTTTCATAGTGTTTTTATTAACAATGAATGATTTTGAAGCACTCATGACCTGGAATAGCATTGTAATCCTACTACAGTCTTTGCTGCAGCGTGCCACCGAAAATAGGCAAACAAAGTCCTGTCTGGCTTTCTGCTCAAATGTGTGATTATTCTTTAACAAAGTTTTTGGCTGGCTTGGTGAAGAATGGGGTGATGGTGAGACAGAGGGGCTGAGCTGATTTTATTTAGGTGCGTTTGCTGGGAACTTGGTGCCAGCTGAGAATATGAAATACCAAAGCTGGGCGTGAAGCTGGGATATCTGGCTCAGAACAGGCTCACTTGCTCTGCTGCTGGCTCCTACAGCCTTGGAGCAGCTTTCTGGGATGGATTTTTAAAGTGTTTTTAAGAGGTATCAGGGGTATTATGAAATATGTGTTGGTCACACAAAATTCACCCCTTTTCTGCACCAGTGGTTTAAGACAACAAACACCTTCTCGTATCCCAAGAGTTCTCAATCTACTATAAAGGGAAAGTGGAAGCAGGAGAGGGAACTCATCACCTGTTTATTGAAGATGTTCCACTCTATGACAAAGCACATCAAGAAATAAAACAGGAGAGGGGGGAAAAAAAGGCAGAAAATGCTCTTTAGCTCAACAGGTTAGGTTTTTTCCACTAGAAATCCCATTTTCCTGGTCACTGCCACAGAAGCCAATTCTGTGTACTTTGTGTTGAATTACTGTTGAATAGCATCTCAAAAATATTGTTATTCCCAAGACAGAAAAGTTGATTTTTGAATGCTTTAGCTGTTTAATAATCTCTATTCAAATTATATCTTTGGTTCCTCCTCTGAGAAATTTTTCATTCCAGTCAGATTAAGATAAACTAGGCTACAGGGAGTTATGGTCATGGGAGAAGGCGATGCTTTGTCTACATATTGAAGAATATAGAGTGTTTCTCTCTTCCCAAGCCTCCTTATGGCAGGATGTAAAATTGAAAATTAACAACAAACCATTCATTTGGAATGAGTGGTCCTCCAGGGGCAAAATGTTTATAAATTATATTATAATACAGGGATATTTTGGTTTATTTGCTGGAGTTGTGAAAAAATGCTATTTACCTGACAGTTATTTTAAAAAATATCCTGCATTGAACTGATGAATTATAGAATTTTTCTCAGATTTAATCACCCCAGATGAGGACTCTCAATTGCCTTCTATTCACAAAATCAATAGTTTATGCCATCCAACACATTTGGAGCTGATGTTTTGCTACTCAGTCTTTGTAGCATCAAAGAGTGGAACTCTTTTATTAGTATTTTTAGCCCTCCCCTCCAATTATTTATATAAAAAGCCATGTTTTTTTTCTCCTCAAGTGCTCTGAGTCTTGTTGCAGTTGAAAAAAGCCTACTTAGCAGCTCTTAAAGTATTTGTTTTCTTCACTTCTCTCAACTATTCCTTTTAATTTTGCATTTTAAGTGTTTAATTATCTCTGGTAGAATTACCACTTCTGTCACAACTTTCACATACTGACAGCTCACATATCTTGGATAGTGCCTGAATAGTGCCTGAATGTATTCCTTGCTTTCATACATATTTTTTTCAGGTTTGTTTTTTTTTTTTTTGAAATTGAAAGAGACAAAGCATTTTTTTAAAATTACTTAGTTTCATTTTAACATTCCAATAAATAACTGTTGCTCCCACGAAGGAAATTCTGACAAGATCTAGGCAGTTTAGACTTCCCCTGAAATATAGCAGTGTTTCAGGTAGATTAAACCTTGACAAAAAGTTAAATCAAATTATATTCTCTATGCTCAATTTTCTTTGGGGAACCAAAACTCACTGAAGTGTAAAAGTCTAATTAATTATGTAGTATGCTAATAATTTTTAAACTAGGAACACCTGTGATTTAACTCTAACATGCCATGAATGTGTTTGCAATTGACTATGACAAGAAGATTAAGAGAGCTAAAAATAATTTAAAAGAATTCATGCAATAGGGGTGGACAGAAAATCCCAAGCCTGACTCAGGCAAAAGGGACATCTCTTATAATACTGAGGGATAAGGAAGGAGCAAACACATTTATATGACTGTTTTCCCAGATACAAGCTCCCAGCTTCTGGACAAATACTCTTTAAAGATATTCCAAGGCAAAAATTGCATCATGATCTTTGCATCAATGGCAATATTTAAAGATATTATTAAATGCCACTTGTACATCTGTTCTTTGAACCCGTTTAAGTTCTTGCACCTCCTGGCACAGCTTGAATTTTGCATTGTACAAAAAGGTATTATTTCCTTCTTTAAACCTCCTGCCTGATCAGTTTTTGTTGTTAGGACTGGTCCTCATGTACCTTCTTTTCTGCAAGTTGTGATCTTTTCCAAGGCTGAGAAGCCTGATTTGCTCAGCCTCCCTCACCAGAGCAGCGGTTCCAAGTGTTCCAACACTATTGATCTTTCCCAGGTCTATTTTATGCTCTTTTGAGATATGGGCAGTGCATGCAGTGATGAAGATGTGAATACACCCCGTGTACAGGGGTGTAATGCTGCTCACTTCCCAGGTACCAGTTCCTTTATTGATTGTTCCACCAGCCTCCATGGCTGCTCTCTGCAGAGCTGCTGTTTAATTGATTTGTCACGTACCATCCTTAAACTGGCATCAGTGGCTTCCTGGAGCACACACATCTCTTATGGAGGTGTTGCCTTTACTCCCTGAGACATCCCTCTGGAATGTGAACTTCCTCTTGGTTTTTTATTAAGGTGAGATCTGGTCCATAGAAGGACAAGGGGGAATGGCTTCCCAGTGCCAGAGGGCAGGGCTGGATGGGATATTGGGAAGGAATTGTTCCCTGGGAGGGTGGGCAGGCCCTGGCACAGGGTGCCCAGAGCAGCTGTGGCTGCCCCTGGATCCCTGGCAGTGCCCAAGGCCAGGTTGGACATTGGGGCTGGGAGCAGCCTGGGACAGTGGAAGGTGTCCTGCCCATGGCAGGGGTGGCACTGGGGGAGTTTTAAGGTCCCTTCAAACCCAAACCGTTCTGTGATTCCACAATTATCTCTGTGATTTTCCTTCAAGCTCAATGCCTGTTGGTTTGCTCCTCAGTAGCAGTGGTTAAATGTTGTGTGCTTTCACTCAGAACCTTCCTGGAGTCAGAAACCCAATCTGAACAGATGCTGTAAGGCATTATTGTGGCCATGGAAGGGCTAGGAACAATCTGTGCTGTGTATAAACACGATGAGGCAAAAATAAAACAAGCTTTTCTGTTACTCAACCAGATTTTGAGATACGGATCCAAGTAGCGATGTGTAAACCTCCCTGTAGCTGTGTAATGCTGAATCTGCCTGGAATGTGGTATCACAGGTTTCCATCTCACCCAAAGACATCCAGAATAAAAGTTTCATCCATAATAGCATGTGATAAAATAGTCACTTCCACTCACCCACAGTAATACATTAGGCATTTCCAGAAGATGAAGACTTTTCCTAGGATCTTATCTGGTAACTTTTGTTTGAGAGAGAATATATTGCTGTGTATCAAATTGAACTCTCACATTTACCAGAGATACATAAAAAATAGAAACGTAGGGCATTCTGTACAGTCTGAAATGAATGTGCTGCAAGGGTAGCAAGCGAAAGCCCACAATAAGCTGAAACTCTATTTTTCAATATACTTGTGTCATATCATATAATATTTAACCAGAATCTCAAGAGTGAAGGAGGCTTTAATGTGGGCTCATAAATCAGTTTCTTGCACCTCATAAGGAAGCCTTGTAAAAATTGAATTGAGCCACACAGTGGATGGTAACACATTGCACAGTGAAAAAAAAATCAGTTTTGCCTTTTGTTTCCAGTGGTGACGTTTTGAGAAGGTTCACAATTTCATATCTGATAGGACAGAGAGGATAAAAATCTGCAATTGTGTCCCGGATCTCTCAATGGCACTAACTATAAAAGATGCCAATACAGAGCCTTATTTGCATTGCTGATATTCCAGTATGGAAAATCAGGCTCTCAGGCAAAATAATGTTGTATTCTAAAGTACAGCTATGGGGGGACTTGTTCCTGGCAGTGAGGGTGCATTCACTGTGGCTTTATGTACTGGGAACTGCTGATGCTACATATGATTTGGTATTTTGTAAATTAAAAGGAGTTAAAAATATGTTTCAGATGTTTTAAGTGAAATGATATTCTGATAATAACACTACCCGCACTGTGTGTTATTTTGCAAATGCTCAGAGACAAAGCTGACGTTACCATACACACATTAGAGAAAAAGAGGCCCTGAGATGGGCAGAAACTTCCCTAAACACATCCAGGAGCACAGCAGCAGTCTCCAGTGTCTCAATATATCACTCTACCAACTCCCTTAGCAAGGCAGAGGGTGTCTGAGCTGGTGCAGGGATAATGGACCCAATTCCATAAAGTACTGGCTGTCTCTGAAGGGAACTGAGCCATGCTTTCATCCTGTTCTCACAGAATTAAGTATAATCTCCATTAAGTAGAAGCCAAATTAAAAGTGTTTTTAAAAAGTGCCAAAAGTTAAAAAAAATAAGGAATCCATATGCTAATTAAAGAGGAAGGGTGCCACTAGATATTTTAAATATTGGTATCTATGAGAATAATATTCTCATAAAAGTAATGTTACTATGCTTGGTTTTCTGTGTGTTATTATTATTTTTTTGGTATTATTTTAGCTTGTATCTGGTGAGGACATCCAGCTTGTGTGTCAGTGTTCAGGCCCCACTCCCACTTCATCTGCCTCCCGATGGAGCCCTGCATACAGAAGAGCTCCGAGATACCAGCAGTAAATCACTCTGTTTCACAGGCACTTCTGCATCCAGCACCTTGAGGTTTCCTCTTTATATGAAGAAGATACTGCTATAAATTCTGCTGCAAGAAAAGACATGAAGATGGACAGAAATGCAATGAAAAACTCATTCTGAACTACTGGAGAGCTAAACTTTAAAGTAATACAGAACAAAAACTAACTGCAGGAGCGTGCTTTTGATTTACCCAACACTATGACTTGTTGCACAGCAAGCAATTAAGGATGATAACTGAGGGAAATTGGTTCAATGTAATAGTATTTACAATGGAGATTTTGGGGTATTTTTCCTGCAGTTTTTGAAAGTGGGCATCTTTCTCTCACCGTGGGGTTAAGACCATCATGCAGTCAATTTCCTTAACAATGCAATTTACAAACATATCTTTTCTTAAAGCTAACATTAAAAATAGTTCAGGAGGATGACATCCCTATTAAAAAAAAAAAAAATCAAACAACCAAAACAGAGAAGAAATGTTGCTACACTTCTGGAACCTAGATAAGCTCTGCTTCTTTCTTCAGAAAAGTAAGAAAACAAGGTGAAAGCTATCTGAAAACCAAGTGAATCCAATGTGAACCTAGAAGGGAAGAGTTCTGAAAACTTAAGAATTAAAGAAACCTCTTCCACAAAAGAAACAAGAAAAAAAAAATCATATCCTATGGTGTTCATGAAGCAAAGCAAATCCTAGTTGGAATAGCAGTACCCAAGTGGTGTCCAACAGGTAATGTATGGCAAAGTCTTTTCCAGACAGAAAATGGGACTAGCTCCAGGATTATTTAATCAAGAGCTGACTAACAGCACCTTTCACACAGGATGGAAAATGTGTCTTAGACAGGGACCTCATTGGTACCAAAATTAAAGCTCATTAAGGTCAATGGAGTAGTTTCAGAGCAATTCAGCACTTCATAGCAGCTACCAGAGATGTGCTCTGTGAAGTCACAAATTTCAAACCTAATGGGACAAGAGTCTAATTTACCAAAGTTGTCATTCCTAACTACTATACCTGGAGCTATTTTATACTTCATTAGTTTTTTCCTAATTTATGAATAATCTAATATATCAGAATATCCTGGTTTAGGTTTCTTGTGGGCTCTATAGAAAATCCTGGTCTGCTCCTTCATGCCCGAGCATTTACTTTGTCTGGTTTATTCAGCATCATCCCCATCTAAACTCTCTCAGAATGAAGTGATTTGCTGCCCTGAATGTTAATGTTGTATATTCTTGAAGCAGAAAATCTGCATTTAGTTGAGCAGTATCAATATGTAGGTACTGGAGCAGAAGGTAGAAGCAGCATGTGCACCCATGGAGAATAGAGAGCTTTTGCAAACAGTGTCACAGTTTTTTGAAAAATACATCTGTTTTGCTCAATTGACACTCCATGATACTGCAATTATGAGCCATATGTGAGTGTGGTAATTTGGGAAGATAAATTAACATTTTAAAATCGAGACTTGGTGATTATATCATTGTGCAGCAGCTTCCAGGAAGCTGAAAGGGGGTCCCCTCACTTTTAGGGCAGGATCTGTCCTATCTGGTGCTGGATACATAGAAGGATGTGTCCAGGGGCTGTGCTGGAGGACAAATCCCCCCAAAGGGTCTGGCAGTACAGAGCCAGAGTCCATGGCACGGCCTCTGCTGCTGGTGGAGCTGTGGATCAAGCACTCTCAGGATTTTTTTAGACTTTAAGGCACAGTCTTAGCCCCAGGAATGTTTATGCCAAGATTATCTTATTTTTTCCCCTCAGGGCACCTACAGCCAACTCATGTTGGACCTGACAAGTGAAGTAAGAAACATTTCAAGTAAATGGCATTCTATTAGGTGGATATTAGTAATTTCATAATTATTAAATCTGGGATTGGGAACTGGGGAGTTCTGACTTCTCTAATAAAGTGGCAGAGTAATACAAAAGTAGGCTGCCTTCAAAGTTGCAATTTGAAAGCAAAATGGAAGGAAGGAAATATATTAATTACATATTGTAGGCAAAAAATTAGCTCAGATTTGAAACACTAATGTTTGGCAGGTAATTGGGAGTATGTGCACATGTGGACAGATATTCTAAATTAAACTTCTGAACTTTCAAGAAGTCTTCTCCTTGCTAACTGCACCCAAAATGGACTGCCAGCAAATTTTAATGACAATTAGACTAAACAAAAATGACATGTCCCAAATCTTCCGGAGACATGACACGGAACTGTCAAACAGGGGCTGAGCACACACTGTACTTCTGCACATGAGCTGTGGAAACTGGGAAGATCAGGTTCTGGAAAGAACAGTTGGTGCAGGAAGAAGAATTTGTGAAGAGAAGGGTCTTGGAAATAAGTTCAAGGTCTCAGCTGAGGAAGGGTCTTGGAGATCAGGGATGGGTGTGGAGAGAAATGCCAGGGGGTGGCCAGGGACATGGGCCTTAAAACCTGAGACTACTCTAACCCTGGGGAGCTACACAGCACAGGTGGATGGGGCTTTCTGCCCAATCTCCCTGGAATATGCATCCATCCATAAAAGATGTGATTGGTTTGAAGAGGGAGATGCAAAGGACTAGAGTTCTTTCTAATTGCCTTTTAAATTTGTGTCCAAATTTATGTCTGCAAGCATCATGGGTGGAAAAGATCTGCCAGTGTGTCTCAGCATAGGCAGAAAGGTTCCTACAACCCATAAAAGCTGAGATATTTGAGTAGAGGCAGGTATTTCACTATCCATCCTCTGTTGCAGTTTTATGACTCAGTCCTTTCTTCAAATTTTGGAGTTGGAATCATGGTCACAACCTGTCCATGTCAAGATAAATGGAAAACACAGCATTTATCATGGGTAGAGGACTTAAATGCAAATTTGTTAAGAAGGCTTGCTCCTTTTCAGCTACGGAATGTGATGTGTTAGAGCACTGTGCATTTTATTTTTACTAGGTAACCGTATTCTACCTTCAGTTCGAGCTACAGGATTGGAGGGAGGATCTTTGTCTATATGAAGGACAACTAGAACAGGTCAGAGAGAAACAGGACCTTGTACAGCACCACGTGTTGCACGGGGGAAAAGCTTTAAGGATTCGGCTAAGAAAGTTTTGTCTGTTACTTTCCAAATAAGCCTGCTTTTGAACTCTAAATAAAGAATAAATCAGGTATTCCAATCCTGTTGCCATACATGAGAAAGAGAAATAATATACTCTGCAATATAGGTCATCAACATAGATATTTTTATCCCAGGTTGCATTTTATTTTAAATACTTGGGAGGGGGGGTTGTGTGTGGACCTTTTTCACAATAATGAGACGGTATAACAAGTCTGCATTATAGAGCAGGCAGGTAGAACATTTAAATTATCATAAATAAATGGAGACGATAAAACCATCATTAGAGAAAAATGAGAATAAACCTACAGTTTATCATCAGTCATTTATTCAGCTGTCATTTATTTTCAAAGAATTGATTGGAGCTAATGCCCAAATATGAGAGCCATGCAAGTGGTGGCATCATGGGTTAAATCTCTTTGCTCAAACTTTGCTAAAATGATGGAAAACACCTTAATCCAGGGCTATATTTTCTACCTTTACAACAAGAGATTTTTCTTTCTGCTCCTCCCCAGCGAAAGAAATTATTTCATGCAATAATAACCTAATAGTTGTTTTACCTTCTGCACACCTTCCTTAACCCTTCAAGGCACTAATGGGAACTGTCTTCCAGCTGGATATTTGATTTTGCATGGACTTGAGCCAAATGGCTGCTCTTGCAGTGATAGGCAGAGAATAGAGGGGTTTTTTGTCCTATTTTGTTGTGGACAGCCAGCTGGCAGTCCTTCGCACATTGGAAATTCAGTGGACTCCTGGCAGCAGTTTCCCACTCATCCCTCAGAGGAGCGGCACACTGCCTCACCATGTCATTTCCTTAGAGTTTATTTCTTGCATAATGAGCAACATTGACGGGGATATTTGCAAATTCTTAAATATTCTGGCATCCCACTGGTGAAATCAGTGGTTTACCATTTCTGTTAGAAAGAGCTTCAAACAAGGAATTAATTTCATACCTTCCAGCTTTGGTATGCAGACAGCCAGAGGAACCTGGTTACCTTTGTGATCTCCTTTTAGAAGTCAATGTTTACCAGTAACAAGTGATCAGTGCAATCCCTCAGGCTGCAGTGACTAGTTCTCCTGAAGAGCGTTTTTTCACCCAAATAATCAATAATTGCTCCTCAGGTACCTTAATCCAGGGTCCAGGATAAGGATTCAGAGTGCATGTGCACATCACAGCACACATGCAGTAAATGTGTATTTGGTCATATGTTTCTCATGGAAAAAAATCAGCAATTCACCAATAGACTTACTAAAAATTCCAGATATTTGGAGGATCTTTTGAATTTTAATATAATCACTTATTTCCTTTCATATCTGGTAATGCCAGTTCTTCAGTTATGATTAAAATGATGAGAACAAAAGAAAGAAAGGAACATTAATGTTTATCAGGGTGGGGTATACATGGTTTCCAGGCTTTATGCAGAATAAACAGGAGGTTTTTCGTTGTCATGTTACTATGCATGTAACCTCCTTAATTGTGCAGTGGTCTGTGGCATGACCTGGACTCTGAAATTGTAGGTTGCTCATCATGGATTTTTTTGTGTGTGTGTGTTCCTTACCTCACGGGTCAATACCAATTCATGTAGGCGTGGTCCTGTGGGAGGATAAAGAAAGCGAGTGATGCATTTGTCTAATTCCTCACCTAGCAGGGCTTCCTACACAAGTTTATTAATATTTCATTGTTTCTTTAGCAGAGTTCTTTTCACACTTCTCTGTTCTCTCTTATTTACAACTGAGGAACATGGGCTCTTTTATGTTATTCATTAACAGACATTTATTTGACAAATGCTGGTGGTGTATTTTTTTTCACGTAGAACTTCTGTGCTGCAAAGACTCTGCTGGCTACTTTGCTGAAGGGTGTTACTGCAACAGGAGGAATTCTTGAAAGAGTAAATTTCCCATCTGCATCCAGGGCCAGCTGGTTCCATTCATTTTTGAGTACGAGCAAGCAAATCCCTTCATTGTAGGAAGAAAAGGACAAGTTTTAGCCCAGGATCACAGAGTCTACTGAATGGATGTGGACATAAGTTGCATTTTTTGGCTTAGTTGCCTGTTATTTGTATTGTATTGTTATTTTAGTTAAATGAAGACTGTACTGGTAATCACAGAATCCTGTCCTGAGCTGGAAGGGATCAAATCCAGCCCCTGTCCCTGCACAGACACCCCACCAATCCCAGCCTGTGCGTCCCTGGGAGCGGTGTCCAAAGGCCCCTGGAGCTCTGGCAGCCTCGGGGCCGTGCCCGTTCCCTGGGGAGCCTGGGCAGTGCCCAGCACCCTCTGCGGGAAGAACCTTTTTCTAAAATCTCACCTAAATATTCCCCAACAGAGCTTCATGCCATTCCCTGGGGTCCTAAATGCTTCCGATGGATTTTAACTCCTGTCATAAGGCAAAAGTGTAAGTTAGCAGAATTCTAACTCGGGTGATATTCCTGGGCCTGGAAATGAGATTTCAGATTTACCTGACTTCTGTTTATCAGTTCACGTCAAGTTTGCATTTGCTTTTTGTAGCCTGTTGGTGTTAAACTGGTTTTATTTCAGCATTGGTGAAGGACACTGTAATTTATTCAGGAATGTTACCTTCCCTGTGATACACAGGGCTACTCTTGGCTCACTCTCAGCTCAGCCAGAGAGGGGCCAGAATGGACACAAGGCCTGTGTCCTGAGCACTCAGGGGGGACACACAGCCAGCAGTGTGCATGCAGCAGCAGGAAGCAAACACCTCCTAGCAAATATTTTTCTAATTCTAATATTTTTATTCTAATATTTTTATTCTAATATTTTTATTCTAATATTTTTATTCTAATATTTTTATTCTAATATTTTTATTCTAATATTTTTATTCTAATATTTTTCCAATTTTTCTTTTTTTTTCTATTCTAATTTTTCCAAACCCAGTGCCGTTAAAATGACTGTTTCATTTGCATGTTGATCTACACACTAAGCCATTTTCTTCATTACTCATTTGATTTCATAGCGCTAATTCCATGCACATATCATGAGTCTCACTTAATCAACACAAAAGCTCCAACAGCCCTGAACTGTGCATTTCCTAATCGACCAGCAGAACTCTCCTGTACGTGTTCATCTTGTCTAAATGCTAAACTAAACGCAAAACTTCTGTTCTCTGACTTCCAGGAGCTCGGCTGAGCAGTGGGGGTTTCAATTAAAAACCACAGGAAAGGAAAGGAATATGTCAATAAAACCACAGACTTGTAAGTACTGCATACTAGTTTGCAAACAAACACAGCAAGCGTCCTCCGAGTATGAGTCTATTACTGTAAATTTAGACTGAATGCACGATGCTGAAGGTGACTGTCCCAGCATGATCTTCCTTCATTTCATGTGTAGTGAAATGCTCTCTGCCTTTACATTCAATAGCTTGATCCACTCACTCTGCAATGAGACTAAAGGAGGAAAATGCCACGAGGAGGGGAATGGCCCGAGCCAAATTAGCAATGTTTTGTTCCATTTCAAAAGCAAATGAGAACTGCAAAGGAGAGAGTGGAAGGTGAAAGAGAAAAAGAGAAAGTAGTGAATTGATTCTAAGGCAATATCCTCTGTGAGATTTTAAGTGTAGACATCCCTTGAATAGAAATGTAAATGCCATGATTTGCATTATAAAGCTTTGTTAAAAAATAACTGTCACTAGAACAGATTATGTTCGTAATTAATTAGTTACAGGCTGGGCGCAGTCACTTTTTTAAAAGGTTGCATTAGGGATCACGTATTTTATTGTGAATCACAAGAATAGTGAAGGTGAAAAAATTTCTAAACAATTTACAATTCATAGAAAAATATATACTCTACTAAAATACAGTGCACCCTATGGTGCTTTTAATGCTCTCATATTAAAAAGAGGAACCAGTAAGAGAAAAACAATGGAGTTTACCTAATTAAGTGAGCAAAATACAGCTTAAATTTGCAGAAGGTTAATAATTAATATTAAATCTATTGGCTTCACATTACGTTTGAACTTCTAATAAAGTGAACTCACTGGCTGCTCAAGTATTACAATTGTTTCTCAACTAATGAAGAAATGAAAAGGGAAAACCTAGTAAAGTATGTAAATATTAAAATTATTTCTTTTCCTCTTGAGCAGTAATTTCTTTATGCAACTTTTTCCTAAAAAGGAAATAAAAAGGCCACAAAGGATAGAAGGGGCTTCAGCTCTGAAATTTGATGCCCTGGTTCCTTGACTAGACAGAGGCTGAGCTGCTGATTTAAACAGAGATCCACAAAGGTGCTCAGCGCTGACCTAATTGTGCTGCTTTTAAAAACTCTTGGTATTTATCAGTGTTTCCAACAGGACTAGATTGACACAAAAGCTGAATGCTTTGGAATGGTCTGGGTTTCACTTTATTTACAAAAATGTAAAAGCCTAGGGTAACACAGATTTATGTTTGCCTCTCATCTGAAAACTGCAGTGGGCACATGCTGCAATGATTTCTCACATCCTTAGTTTTTAAATTGTGAGCTGTCCTGTCCAAATCAATGTGAAAGTCTTTGCGGGACATCTGAAATGTCAACACACCACATAAATACAAACAGGTGCCTGACAGTCAGTGGAAATTAGATCCCTTCAATGTATGTTTTAAGATTACATGGGCTCAGGAATGTGCTGCCGTAATCCAAGGAGAAGTTTTTTTATGAATGTGAAGCCTAACTATTTGAAGAAGTGATGTAGGTGATTCTGGGCTAAATCCTATTTAATCTGGATTTAATCCTGGGGATGCTTGGTGCCGGGAAAAGAGAGCCCAGGCTGCCAGGATGGTGAGGAGGAGGGAGCGGAGCACACACCAGCGCTGTGCAGCCAAAGGGAAGGGAGTGCACAGCCGAGCTGCAGGCAGAGCTGTTGCTGTGTCCCAGGGAGGAGGCCACAGTGGGAGCTCTGAGCCCACGGCCAAGCCAGCCCTGAGCTGAGAGCAGCCAGATCATTTAGTCTGAGATGTCAGATAAGCACCTACGATGGGAGCTGCACTGCTGTCCTGTGTCCTCGTAGTTAGAGGGAATTAATTTCCCCTGAATGTGTAAATGCAAACAGTCACCTTCATTCAGAGGGAGCCTGGAAGCAGGAAAGGGGCTGCAGAGCCTTAATTAATCCCCTCACTGGCCCTCCTCAGCACTCTGGCCTGAGAGCTCCTTCTCCACATGCCTTCCCAGAAATCTTTGTAGCTACCACTACCTTCTTAATTCTTTTTTTTTTTTTTTCCCCTGGATAAATGTAAAAAGAAGGGCATGGGGAAGATGTGGGAAAGGAGATCAAGAAATCAAGGTCTGGGAAAGGAGATGAAAAGGTGTTTTAAGGGGAAGACAGCAGAGATGAAGCAAAAAGGAAGAGGGAGTGGAATGTTCAACATAAATGGGTGGTGTACTGAAGAATACATTAATCTGATAGAGGAACTTTTGTGGAGAAACTTTTATGGAAAGTTTCTAAAGCCTGTTTAAAACAGGGAATGGTGATCCAGCCACAGTTTAATGAGCATTTTATAGAGTTTGGAGGTATACATTCATTGCATTCTTGTTTTCTGCACGTGGGAATGGTTTCTGATATCAAATAGTAATGGGAAAACTTCTCATTTTATACAGATACTTCCAGTTTCTACTTCCAGTTTTAGATCACCTCCTCTGTTTCTGACTCTGACCTCAGTATGATCTGCTGTTGACACTCCCTGGTGGAGATGGGTGCTGAAAGATGGCTTTACTACAGGGTGGTTATTAGAGTCCTCATTTGGCTGTTTTTGGCAGGTTTGCCTGGGTATATGTGTTTGTACATAATCCTTAAGGGTGTAAAGTGCTAATAGTTTTCCATTAAACTCAGTGGAAAACCTCCTATTGACTTAAAAGAGAGTTGAATTAGGCCTTTTGAAATAATATGCAAAAATAGCTATTTCCACTCTGCCATCCACTTTCCCTCCAGGCTGACCACGGATCCTGGAAGGAATTGAGTGTTCTGTGTCGTTGTTGAGTGCAATCAGCTTCCACTGACTGCTAAGCTCCTCCAAGAATTTCCCATCTCCTTGCAGGTTTCCACCCCTGCTTTACCTGGTTCTCACTCTGGAAGAGAATAGGCTAAATGTTGATAATTGACAAATAGAACAACAAGCAACAAGAAAGGAAATATAAACAGAAGGATTTTCACCAAACGAAAGCTTAATGAATTGGCAGCAAACAGCAAGAGCAATGGGAGATAAACCCCATGTCATATTCTGAATTTTGCATACCAAGGATAACACCACTTGTCTCCTTTGCAGAGGCAAAAAAACTGTTTGGAAACACAAATATAATCCTGTAGACAACTGTAAAAGATCACACTAAACAAAGAACACAATGTCAACTGATTAATTTTAATTTGATCAACTCACTTTTATGGGTGCTGTGATTATTCAGCTGATTTCAGGATGGCAGCTATGATGAGTGAATGACAATTAATATGTACATCCTATGAATCCAAAGCACAAAGCATTTTAACATGCACTGTGCTTTAACCATGGGAAGATACCTCCAGCATCCAAGAATTTAGAGACAGAGTGTCTTAGAGTTCAAAGATCTTGCCTTGTGCTGAGTTACCTAACTGCACATATATTCTACAGCTCTTTCTGGTTGGTAGGTGCAGTTCTTTCCTTTTCCACACTGGAAATCCAAAGCAAATCAGACTTTTAGGTCTTCTTTTTCTTCTTTAAAACAGATCCTCCTAATGCTGAGTTTTTTAAGCTGAATCTCTTGAAACTAATATCTATTCCCCTTGAATTCAGGATGGGTAAACTACTCAAAGATTTTTTTTCTTCTCTGTGAAATTTCCATTCCCTTTTTCCTGAGTACAATTACAGTGGTGATTAACAAGTGCGGTACTATGGATAAGCAAATGTTTAATTCATATGAGTGTACCTGGTCAGAGCCAGGGATTTCTCTTTCATTCTTCATAAATGAAACAGAGATTCTATCTTAAGTGTTCTTGCTCTTCCTTATTTCACAAATGAAACACTTAATTTAAATAATATCAAAATGACACAAAAAGTTTTGAAAACTTTCATTTTATCCTTTTGGCTGAAACTATTCTTTAAATAGTTTCTCATTTTTTCTCTAAACACCTTTTGCCACCACTTGGTAAAATTTCCCTGGCTGTATAACTCAGTGTTGTGTTGCCTTTCTAAAATATGTAAAATGCTCTGAAGCTATAAAATGTACCATGAGGCCTCACTTTTATTCCTTTGGTTTGATTTCTGTTCATTTCCCATTGGCTTCTGCTGGCTCTGAGTAAGATTTCAGCTTTTTCTGGCTGTTGTGCAAAATCAAAAGCAACAGGAATAGGCAGTATTTGATGCCCAGGCCTACAGACAAATAAATAATAATCATCAGTCACTTTTCAGGCTGTGCATGAGGCCCAAATCCCCCTCTCTCTTCTCTGCCTGATGAGCAGAGCTCTTTAGATGAATCCTGGATTGGAGAGTATGTTAATTATACTGGTTAGTAGCAACAAACCTTTTTTCCAGGCACTATATCTGGCATGTACTTTAGCAAAAGTTAAGGATACTTGTTGTAATTACATAACCTCGCTTTGAGATCACTCCAAAATGTTCTGGGTTCCAAGGTGAAAGCATGTAGGAGTTCCTAATAACTCTAAAAGTAAAAAACTGGGGGATGAATCTGCCTTGCACTGTTTGTTTTCTGTGTGTTACTGCTGAGGTGGTTTCTTTGATGGGAGGTTTGCTGTGTGAATATTGCCTCAACCATCCACCAGAACCATACATATAATTTTCCTTTATTTACAGAAAGGTCCAGACTCTTTCTGCAATCAACAGAGCAAAGTCTCTGCTATGGAAACTTTCAATATTCACTCCTCTACCTGGGTTGGGGCAATTTAGCAGGAGCTCTGTGCTAGGGCAAGACATTTTCCTGTATCTTTGGTATCCCTTGGGTCCATGTTCTGCAGCTGGGAGAGCCACAATTCCAGTTCTCCTCCCCAGGAACAGGCTGGGTGTTGGGGTCAAAGAGAGCCCTGAAAATGTGCTCAAAGCAAAACTGAAAAAATAGATATTGGCCAAACCCCAGCCCAAAGACCTCAAAACTACAATGTAGAAATAGTCCTATATTTCACTCTGAATTCTGAAGTAAAATCAAGAAAACAAAAGTATTGTATATATTTACATTTTAAATTATGTAATCATGTTATTATCTGAAACTAATACCATGCTGTTAAAATTTAGATAAAGTGTCCTGCAATGCATACAAAATGTTCATTTGTTGAAGGCCATTAAGTTAATTTCCTGGGAACAAGATTAAATGCAAGGCATTTACATAATCATTAGTTGTGAGGTGTAGAATAGATAATTAAATATTCCACCACATTAATTTGTATTTAATTAACTGTGCTTCCATGATCCTTCTGCCTGAATATTAATATTGTGTAAATAAACAATTAGGATGCATGCTTCGCAAAAGCTTTATTGTAAAAAATGTGATCAAAGAAATTCTATGAAATCTACTTACGTTAATAAGCACTTAAAGGTTCTGGAAAGCAGAGTTGTCGATCTTGAAAGTTTTGCTAAACAGCTCCAAGTGCTACGATTTTTAACACCTTAATTCTTCAAGTTTTCAGTGTGTCAGAGTTGTCACAACCAACTTTTAATTATAATATTTCCCATTCTACATTTCCCAACGTCTCATTTAAATTGGTTAACATGCACAAAAGCTAGGAAAGTATGCAGAGGGAACTTTGCATCAGGCTTGGGAAAGACAGTAAAGCTGTAGGAAATTAATGAATATTATATTTTCTACTAAATAAGCACAGTTTCAGAACTCCTGTTTTCATACTAATGGGGTATAATTTGAAAACACTCAGACTATATGAGACAACAACATAAAAAACCTCTTTTTTTCCCCTTCCTTTGAAAAAATTTGTTCCCACCAGAAGTGTTTCCAGCTGTCTACCTTGATGAACAACACACAAAAGTTTGGACTGAAATTCTGAGCATGTTTTGTCTCCTGTAAATGTAACTTTTTCATTGCTCTTGGCTTATAAAGATGCTTCTGCTACTGATTTCTGTTTCTAGCAGGAATAACTCTAGGAATCATCTGTACTCTAATGCATCACGTATAGAGTACACAGTGGGATTTAGACAAACGGAAAAGTGTTGCACAAAAATAGGGAGAAGATACCTGTGGAAGCCTATTCTGTCTGAAAGGGAAAAATCGCAAAAAAGGGAACTTCCCAAAAGACTTGAATTTTTGGGGACAATGTGTATGACAGAAATTCTCTGCAGACCTATGATTTTTTGGGGACTGTGCTATGAAGGATGGAGAAAAGACTTGCCAGAAAGTTTACTTTTGTAACTGGAAAACCCAAGTTTTCATTAGCTTTGGTTTGCAGGGTGCTGGGATATTTGAAAGTCCAGTTGCAGTCAGTGCACATTGAGAGGGCTTTGTGCTGCTCATCTTCAGGATTCTTCAGAGCAAGAGCTTTGGGGCAGGTTCTCTCCTTTCTGAGATTATTAAAAGCTTCACCTTATTAAAAATAAAAATATTTACTCATGTGATCGTTACACAGGAACTTTTGACCCAGATGCCTCCCTCCCTCCTGCTGGCACAGAAATCCATTCCATGTGCCTTTAGATAGGAATGTTAAGAATATTGATGAATTGTGGATGGGTGGAAGGAAGTCTGACTAATGGCAGCTAATCATGCACAGAAACAGTCAGCTGGTAATGCAAAATCACCAGCAGTGAAATGCAGACTAAGTGAACTCATATTAAAAACTCTGCAGGATAGTAATGCAATTATGTTGCTGTCATTGCTTTTAATTAGAGACTGAAATTTTTTAGTGGAAGGTCTTACTGGTTCGTGGAAAGCAAAACCTGCTCCCTGCAAACACGGATCTCAATCTGAAACAGACAGAATGAAAATTAAGGATAGTTCCATCTAATTCTTAAACTGGTCTTACTTACAGAGGAGATCTTTCCTTCCACAACCAACCACGCCTTCCTGCCTCCACTTGGAAACAGATCTAAGTAAGAATTACTTGACTTTAGGATGTACAGGATCACAAAAATATCACAGGTCAGAGCAGGCCATTTGGTTCTGGCAGTGACCCCAGGGGTCAGACAGGATGCATGGCTGGGTGTGCAATAGGATGACCATCTCTGCAGAGAGCTGCAGCACCATAACATCCAACCCACAGGGAAACTGCGTCCCAGCCTTATTTTTCTGTCTCTGTGAGATGGGAATTCTGTGTTTTCCTCTTCAAGGCTTGTTTCTAAAACAGAGTGCAATCCTATTTTTCCAATATTTAAAACGTTAACTCTACTTTGAAGGCAGTGGCTTTCCAAGGTTTTCCAGTAAGTGCAAAAGATATTTAAATATCCTGACTTTCATTAGTGCCTTTGAGGTTTGTGATTACAATTGTCTCAGATGCAGATGACACTATTTTTCTTCCCAGATAATTTTAAAAGCCATTCGGGGTGGACTACTATTCAGAATGAAAAAATGGACGATTTGATAAAAGTTTATAACATAAAGGAGTGTACTGCATGATATAAGCCAATAAATGAAAACTGGTAATGTAGTGAAACAGTGTTGTCTCCATGGCACGAGAAAGATGCAGGACACACGTTGTCAGTAGTGAAGGCTGAGGTTTTAAACAGGCTGAAAATATCAAGTTGAGGTGATTCATGGATGTTAGACAATCATCCTTCTTTTTGCAGTAGCACAAATAGGGTCATGGAGGTCAGGAGGAAAAAGAATAAAGAACATCTCCTAATAAATTGAAAGTAGGCAGCTGGCATGGAACAGGCGCAGGCTGTGGTGGAAGTGGAGATCATCAATTAGTGAAGGCACACCATGACAATCATGCTGCTGCCTGGCTGAAATAAAAGTTAGGGAACAGTAGAAACTGGTTAAAACAAAAAAAAAGGATAAGGGTGTTGTTCTACCCACCCATGAAAATCAATGTAAAGGAAGTGCAGCTGACATAAAGTGTTGCTAAATAAAACTGAAAGTAGAAAACCAGCTGAAATCTGGGGTGGAGTGAAGGTGCAGTGGCAGTGCAGCACATTCCTGCCAGCAGTCTGACATTCCTGCCCACCGAGAGGGAGTGGACACCAACAGCTGGCAGAATAACAGCAGCTCATCTCACACGTGTAGGATTATCAGAGTGATGCCAGAATCCAAATTCATTCGGGTGGGTACTTGCAAAGCTCACCGTGTGTAGCGTGAGGATGAAGCCTTTGAGTAGGATAATTTTGTTTAAATATAAATGAATATTGCCATTTCTAGCTTTGCTGTACTGGTTACAGACATTACCTGCTGTTCAGAGAGACACGTTGTCAAACCAGGAGAAAGAAGCTGCCCTCAATGTTTTTGGAAACAATCCTTGAAAACTGAATGGACTCAGTCCTGTGGGATGTGTAGAGAAAGAGCCATGGACAGGTCCAGGGTCAGGAAGGAATGCTGAAATAGTCATCCTTTGTCTGGGATAAGTAAGGCTCCAGTGTGATTGTTAGCTCTGTGCTTTGGAATGTGTGAGAGAGGGCAGGGATTTAGGGTCAGGGTCCCTAAATCCTAATTCCAGCACTATTACTGCTTCATTAATTGCAGCAGTTTGACAGACCGATACAGGCATTGAAAATTACCAGAACTTTCTTAACATCTGCAAAGGCTCTGCAGTGTTTGTGGGATTTTTTTTACTGTGAGTGGTAAGTGATGCACTGGCTGAGTTTTAATCCTCCCCTAAAAATGAAGGGCTCTCCAGTCTAACCTAAGAACGGTGCTGTGAGGCTTGTACTTTTAGTTCCGTGCAATATTACCTCAGAAAATGCTCCTGCAAAGTAATGCCTGCGGAGCCTCGCCTAGGAGAAGCTTTTATTACAAAGTACTAAAGCCTGCAATGAGAGAACTAAAGACTATTTATCTGTAATATAGTGTACTATCAAAATTGCTGTTCATTAGAGTCCTCTTTCATAAACATTTCTGTGCAGGATGTTTTGCAGAGACAAAGGAGTGCTCCACATTGATCCCTGCATTGATTCCCACTGCTATGCTGACTCATATAGTTTAATATGTCTTCTAAACTTAAGGCTATATGTTGCTGCTTCTGAAAATTTACCATATTCTTGGGAGGAACTGAAGCTCTTGAGTCTTGTAATGCAATTATCTTGAGACAAGATGATTCTGTGGTAAGATTATCCCCTAAAAAGATTATCTTCTGACACAGTCATCCTCTGACAAGATTATCTGCAGAGATGATGTTGATAATTAGCTGGGGATGTGGAAGACTGATCTAGGAGATGCAACACGAGGGAAAACTAGTCTGAGCACTCAGATGAGCCTCAGCTCGGTGTGAAAGTTGTTGGTGGGTTAAGCTGTTGGTCTGAGCCTTCAGAACTTTCAGCTGATGGGGAAAAAAATCGTGAGCAGTTTTCTTTGCAACTCTTAGAACTGAACATTTCTGCTTTAACCAGTCAGTCTAGCGTTCATTGTAGGATCTAGCTGAAAAAATTCCTGTACCTTCCCTGAAAAAGGTTAGGAGCTCTTGTGTTCATTTCACAGCAAGTGTGGATACTGCATAGCTTAAAATACAGAGTATGCACATGGAAGTGCAAAAAATGGATTATTTTTGTTGGCAATTGCTATTCATCAAAAACATTTTCTAGTTGCACAGACAACATCATGCTTGGTGTTTTCTCTTAGAGGAGGGGAAAGATCAATGATATTAACTCCCCTTTATACATTTGCCCTTTCCAAGTGCATTGATTCTTGATATTCCTAAACTATACTGACATGAGGATCCTAAGACAGGATCCTCACACAGTGAGAAAAGAGCAAAGGATTTTAATCTTTCCAAGAAAAGAAAATATGAAAACATACTGGTACCCCTGCAGCCCCCTGCTCCCAGTACCCAAAACCTTGCCACACAAACCCCAAACGGTTTATCACCAGTTCTTGGAGTCTCTGCAAGGCTGGAGAAAATAGTTATTGCTGCCAAGAAGCTGTAAGCTCTAGATGAAAGTTAATATGTTGGAGAGTGTCCAAATCTGAAATGATCAAAGGGACAGAGGTCTGGAGGTTTTAGCTACGCTGATGAGCTGAAGAATAAGAAGTTACAATGCCAAACTTTGAACTGACCTTAAAAACTCACGGGCAACACTTGTGTAAACAGACACCATATATTTTTTTTAGAGAGAATTAAATGTATTTTCTGTTTTTTCTTTTTTTTTTTGTTGTGGTTTTTTTTTTTTCCCAACTGACCTGAATGTAGATATTACACTTGGAGCTATTACAGGACTGTGAACTTGAATACAGTTTTGATTCCATCTATCAAAGTCACCCGAAATCAGCAGTTATCCCCCCACGTCTGTAATCTCTTGCTTGGACTGTGCACATAGAAATCTCCTTCCTTCTTGAGGAAAGACTCTCCCACCCTGTCTCCACACACTGTCAGCCTGCAGAGTGCCAAAGCATCAGGAAACGCAGGAATCAGTCCTTAAGAGTTAGGAAGGATACTGGGCTGTGTGGGGAGTGGAGGGCTTGTTTTTGCCTTTCTTTCTCCATCAAACCACAAACACAGATCATTTTGGTCAGCCGGCTTTGGAATAGCCGAGAGAAAGGCTGGGAGATCCCCCCGAGCAATGGCACATCAGCTCTCTGCTAAATCACAGAGCCATCGGCTACGTGACAAATTGGCTCTCACTCCTCAGTCTTCTCTAAAGAGCTCTGCGGTTAAAAGAACAAAGAGCATGAAATAGTCTTGAAACAGCTCCAGTGGGTAAGCCTGGCAGCTAGGAGTGACCTCCAGCACAGGGAACAACACAGCACCCTCAATAATTCTGTTTACACTATTCTTGGGCTGCCGCTCTCCAGTTTTTTACCACTCTACTGATTTAAATGTAAAAAAAATTATTAAAAAGGAAATATTTTAAGTAATCTATAGATATTAAGTATTTCTTGATCACTCATCCTTCTCTGAGAAAAGACTCAGTAAAGTCATCACAATAAGAACGTGTTCTCCTTTTTTTTGAAGACGGGCTTATATCTCTGCATTAATTTCTTTCCTTGTATTCCACAGATAATTAATAGAAGATACTGGGAAGTGCTTAACTTTACTTCAACCTATTTGAAGTTTATTACCCTTGTGACTCATACATCACAACCACCAAAAATGGATAAATTGTAAAATCTACAATACTAAATCTTCACTTCAAGGACTACTACTCCCAAATCTCCTAGCAGTACATTTTTAGACTGCCCTTTCTAATAACTCAGTTTCCCACTGAGTAAAAAGCTTTTAGTATGTTGAAAATGGAGCAGTGTTATTCTTAGCTACTTGATTCTCAAACTTCCAGTTCTGCTTTGGTTCAAGTGGCAGCTCCTCCATACCCTCATTCAGCAAACCATTTTTATGGCATTAATATAAAACATTCCTTTGTGATATGCAGTAATTTCATCACATTTTCATTTGATTGATGTGATTAAAATATATTTGACTTCATCTGAATTCCTATACATCTTAAACATTGAACAAGACATTTTGAAAATGGCAAGGAATTCAGAAGGCTTAAACACTTTGCTACTTCTTTACATTTAATAAGGAGTGCTAATATTTTCCTGCATTGTAGGAGTACTTGAAATACCCACATGCAATTTACTTGTTTGAGTTTGAAGATGAAATAACATGGCATTTTCCATGAGCTCTGAAGAGCTAGCTGTCAGAAATTATTGGGTAGGTGGAAATAAAACTGAATTTTAAAAGTAAAAAACCCAAAGTTTGAAGATAATTTTGAATAAAGAAAAGTTTGTCCATAGCACAAAATGAGAAAAACTTTGAATGTGAGAGGCCAAAGAGAGCTTTAGCAATGGCTGAATAAAATTTAAATTCCAAAGTAGACAGAAGGTTAACTCGTATATAGTAGGCTTTTTACCTGTTTATAGATTTTAAGGCCTGAAAGATGGCAGTGATCATTGGTTCAGTCTCAAATCAGTGCTTCCTACATGACTTCTACATATGCACACTCCCCAGCTGGATGGGGAAAATGTATCTGTTAGAATGGATTTTCAAATGAGCCAAATGCTTGGAAGTTTTAAGTTGATAATCATCAGAATATGGAGAGTGCATGTGAGATCTATGATAACAAAAATCCAAGTTTATAGCCCAATTTTTTAATACTAATTTTCATGTTGGTACTTCAGCACTGCACACAGGCACATAGTCCCTGCAAATATAGAACATGTGAGCAAATGGCCCAAATATATTGTGTGTGCTGAAATGTGGTGCTGTTTCTCACTCCTTAATGCATTCACTCCAAACCACATCCATACACTCAAATTATTGCTGGAAGTCTGCTGGAAGCAGTTACAAAAAGCTCTTCAGCAACACCTCCACTTGCATTAGTTTCGTTTAAAGGAAATTTGTGATAAGGAAATCAAATGGTGGGGAAATGAAGAATCAGGAGCTAACTAATTTGATACCATTCAAGGGCTTTTCTGTGTTTAGAGTGCAAATGACAGTAACTCCTGGTCATCTTCAAGCTACACAATTTGTTTAGCAAAAGCAATTTTTGAACAAATATGAGAAAATACATGTCCAGTATCTTATATAAAGTGGAACAAGCATTCAGAGTTAATGACTCTTGGTGCTAACTCACTATAAACAAAATAACTTGAGAACAAATGTGACCTCTCTGTGAAATAAAAAAAAACAGAAACAAAAACAAAACCAACAAAAAACCCCATTTAACAGTGATTTCCCACTAACTTTTGGCATTTCCTTAATAACATTTACGTTTATATCACTTTTAACCAAAGTGATTTATTCCTTTGAGGTATAGACTCAGATTTAAAAGACACTGTTGTACAATGTTTGTACAATGTCCCCAGGTTCCTTCTGGACTCTGTTACGCTTCTTCTAGAAGAAGATATGCACTTAGAGTCCTACACAGCCTTATCTCCCACTCTGAAAAACAGGAAATCCCTTCAGAAACTGCGTTCAGAAGTTTAAAAGCTTCTCCTTTTCCTTGTGTGAATATTGCCAAGGGAATTCAAAAGAAAAGGATTGTGGCACCAGTGTTCTGAATCTCGTTATATTATTTTAGATCATATTTAATAGTATATGGGGAGTTCAGGTTGAGTGGTTCTACTTAACTTATTCTCAATAATGCACGACTTATTAGAAATTATTTGCAGGACATGATCCTTTTCAGATCAGATTGGCCCAAAGCCAAGTGTCTTTAAAGCAAATGGCAAGATAAATAAATAAAAGGGGAATGATTCTCCACAAAATTAGTTCATCGCTTGTCTGTGATATTTTTACTCAGCAAATGAACTGAGTTGTTCTTCCCCTCCTTTTGTTTCATTGCAATTACCGTTCCAACTCTGTTCTAACTCAAAACAACTTGCCAGGAAAACAGCAAACAAGGCATGACTGTCGTCCCAGAGGAGCACAAGTTTGTGGAAACAGTTTATGTCAAGATTTTACTTTCATAAATGTTGAGCCCTACCTTGCTGCACTGGTACTTTGGAGTGATTTTATTCCTGGATCAAAGTACTGCTCAGCATGAACAAATGTCCAGAGACTGTTTATAAGAAGATCAAAGCTATAAATAAGCAGGGCAAACGTATCAGGTTTAATTGCACCAGGGAGCACAGCTTAGAAAGGCCCGGGAGGCAGGCTGGGAGGCTGAGGGGAGGCAGGCTCAGCACGAGTGGTCCTGTGTTGCATCCCCTGCAGCAGCACCCATCCCAGCTGTGCTCTTCCATGACATGTAGGCACCAGGGAAAGCAGAAAGAATCCCAGCAGAATGTCTCTCCTTTGATGCTGCTCTGATCAGGTGCTTACACATAATCCCAGTATTTGCAGTGTGCTGATATTCTATACTGAAAACAGTTTCCGTTCCATGGAATTTACTTTGCATTTTTGCTTTCCTAAATTATTGCCAGCCGTCCTCTGCTAGGATTTACTTTAGACATGGAATAATTTCTCTTTGAGTTGGAAATGTGCTGTGCACTGAGGAGTTCTGATTACAATTCCAGGGAGAGGAGAACTCCCGTGGAACCTGCTCTGAAACGTGTGATCCATGCAGAGAGCAGTGGTGGGAACAGTGAGGGATGGAAGCTGCACTGGACACTGGTGAAATCTCAGTCCTGGGCTGGTGTTAACAGCAAGAATCCTGGATGCAAGGGATACTTTCAAACACATAAAAGTCATAGAATCATTGGAAAAGACCTATGAGATCATTGAGTCCAGCTGCTCCTCCAGCAGTGCCAAGCCCAGCACTGACCCATGTCCCCAAGTGCCACATCCACAGGGATTTTGAACCCCTCCAGGGACAGGGACTACAGCACTGCCCTGGGCAGCTGTGCCAGTGCTTGACAACCCTTTCAGTGGAGACATTCTCCCTAATATTCAAAGTAAATCTCTCCTGGCACAACTTGAGGCCGTTTCCTCCTGTGCTATCACTTATTGCCTGGAAGCAGAGCCTGACCCCCACCTGGCTCCAGCCTGCTTTCTAAAAGAAGATATCAGTGTTTGAAACCAGTTTTTGCCACACATTCTGCTTGCTGGGATAGCAAAAGCAATGACACAGAGCCTAAAGGTGACCTTGGGTTAACCCCTTCAGAGCACACATAGTTCAGCAATGACAATAATCATAATGTTGGTGTGGAGAAGACTTTGCACCCTGCAAAATTTATTTGAAATTTCAAGCCTTCTCCTTGAATATAAAACCCAGGTCTGTTTAAAGAATTAATTTGAAATATGATAAAAAGCACTCAGATAATTTGGAGTTAGGACTGCTCCTAGGAAACAGGGAAGACCCAGCTTCCAGACTTTGCTATTCCCTGTTTTGAACAGTAATTTACACCCTTGGCCATACCCTTATTCACTGTCCTAATTCCCAGGCTGTTAGGAAGTGGATTTTTCCCTAACATCTCAGTCTGTGCTGGCATCTTTTGGCTCAAGTAAGTCGAGATGTAGGGGAAAAAACCAAGGCAGGTCCCAACCCCTGGTTTTACCTGAGCGTATTCCCAGCCAGCTCTACCACGAGAGTCCACTTGTTCCTTTCCCTGCCCCTTGACCATTAAAATGCAGGAATATCACAGCATGAGTTTCCAGTCTTTTAAAATGCTCTGTAGGTGTAGACCTAATTTTTAAAAAGGAAAAAGAACATAGCAGAAACCAGAGCAGTGTTTGTGAAGCACTTCCTTTTCTCCCCCAGCTGTGTTAGTAAAAATTAACTGGGTGTTGGAAAAGGTTGTGGCCGAGTCAGGAGAGCAAAGATGGGTGGTTGTGGGTTGTAACTTTGCAGGAGTGAACCTGTGATAAAAGGATATCAAGTAGAAAAAGTACATGCAGAGACATTGGAAGAGAAATGGGGGGAGCAGGGGAGGAGGGGCAGGGACAGGATGCAATGCCAGGCTGGACTACACGAGTTCCCTCTCTCTGTGGCAGAAGGACGTGGGTATGAGCTTCCTGGGTTTCTCTCTTCAGTGTAATATGAAGTGATGGTCCTGGAGGCAAGAAAAAAAAAGAACTAATGAACTCCAGAGTAGGGAGAAGCCTAAAGCTGGGTATGAGCTTTTAGGGAGTGAGTTGGAGTTTTCTGTTAGCCTGAGAGCAGCGAGCCTTTCTGTCAGACAGGAGAGGTCACGTGTGAGAAATTCTCAGCTGGATCAGAGCTGATTTTAAGAGCTATGGTAGAAACTGAAATTCTTCTGACACACACGACATCCACTCTTAAGCAGAAACCAGACTCACAAAGCAACAGCTAACAAAATCTCATTTGTGAGGGATTTTTATTACTATACCTATACTTTTAATCCTCTCTTAGTACAAAGGGAAAACAGCAGCTCCTTACCACAGCTAGAAACATGGTGGTTATATTTTCCTAAATGTGACTGTTTTTTTTAATGTTACTTTTCTAAAAGGAATGTGTAAGTGTAGAATTACTGGAATGTGTAGGTGTTCTGTGTGGCTGTTCTTCACCAGTCTCCCTGCAGGTGAAATTTGCTTCTGTGCTTTCACCATGAAGCACAACAACACTCTGGGCTCTGCTCTGGCTGGGGTAGGGAGCAAACATGATGTGTTTGTAAGCACACGTGTTCCAGACACTGAGGAGTGAATCAGCCCTTGAATTTTCAGCCATGTTTGAAGTTTGTATTTGTGTGTTGCTGATAAAAAAGGCAGGAACAAAGAAACTAAAAAATTAAGTCTGGTCCTTCCTACCACCAATAATCATATACTTTACGTGTGCAATTAGCAAACCAGTTGCATATCCCACATCTTTTGTTTACCTCTTCTGCTCCAGATTGGCATCCAGGACTGTGTTTGATCCCCAAAATCCCTTGCCTGTGCTGGTTGTGCTAAGATTTGAATCAGTAATCGAGCCCATTAAATCAGTCCATTAAGCTTCATGATCTTTAGAAACAACTTTAGTTTGTCCTGTCCATATTCCTTGATTCCTTAGTAGTGCTATAGGATGAAATGATGCTGAGGATTTCTCTTTGTAGAGCATGGGAAAGACAATTGTTTTTACTGGCTTAAATTTTACTAATTAAACTTAGTGTTTAATAATTGAAATTCTGATGGAAGCTGGCTTCACATTTAAACTAAAATAGTGTGTGGTAAGTTGGAAATTCAAGCACTCACATTGGAACTCTGACCTACCTATGATGGGGAAAGGAGAGGTTACCTAAATGAAGCAGCTGGACAACTGCAGGTGAATGGGGTCTCTTTCTTTCCAGGCTTCACATCTCATAATGTAAATTGCAAAAAGGAGGAGCTGAATTTAGAAACTTGGGAGAAATTTGTGGTGGGAAAAAAAGCCTATGGAAGGAGAGAACTTTCATTTAAAGGAAAGGACAGATTATTGGTTTTGAGAAGATCATTATAATATATCAATTTGGGGTATAATTAGAAAAATTATTTTATTGGTTGCATATAAAACACAGAGTGGAATCTATATAGGTATAATTCCAGCATTAACAAACATACTGATGAGTACAAAATTCTGTTTTATGAGGATGAAGGAAAAAAAAAAGTGCAAGAATGTTGTTTTATACATTTCAGTCTTCCTTTTGAAGGTATGTCCCAGATAATACAAAACAAAGTGATATGGCCTGAGCTGGGAACCTAAAGTTTGAGTTTGGATTCAAATCTGAATTTTTGAAAGTATGGGGAGAAATCTCTGAACTGAACTTTTAGGGAAGGACGGAAGGAAGGAAGGAAGGAAGGAAGGAAGGAAGGAAGGGAGGAAGGGAGGAAGGAAGGAAGGGGAGCTCTTTCTTTTTGCATTACTTATTCAAGCCCAAAATTATTGAGGTAGTGACATTTATTTTTTTTATATAGTGCTATACATATGTGTGTTACATTTTACCACCCTTACTTTCAAAGGTGCTACAATAGACTTAACAAAAACAACAACCCCAAATAAATGTAATTCTCCTTTAGAGATAAATATGTTATAAGGAAAAAACCATGAGAGATATGTGATAGTGGATGGCATTTCTGAGGGCTACAAGATTATGACCCTAATATTAATTGAATGCATGCATTTTCAATTTTTACTTTGTCTTTAAATTAATAGTCAGATTTTTAAAAAAAACCTAATGATATGAGGTGACTTCTTTAAAACTCTGGTTCAACTGTTAAATTCAGGAAATTTTGGAAGACACATTGAAATTGTTTTAAACATATATTTATAAACATAAATAATTACTTAGGAGAAAACATTACAGTTTCCCTTGGCAGAATCCAAACTGTCCACCTCAGGGTCCAGTTTCATGGTCTGCTTAAGCTGATGTAGCTGGAGGGCTGTTACTGGAAAGAGCAATCCTGATCTCCTGGCCTCCTTCTCTGCTGCTTGCCATAGCCTGAGTAAAAACCAGCCCATGGAGAGGGTTGGGAGGAGTTCCCAAACAACTATGATTAGGGCTGACATGCTGCTGACAGCAGAAGTGAGGAGAAAGCCTTCAGCCTCAACATTCCACAGACACAAAACTCTCTATTTGGACAAAAATAACTTTCACAAATACATTGTGAAAGAAGCTGTTTGTATAATATTGAAGGCCAGATTCTTAGTGCCCTCTCTGCAGTATAAAATGAGACTTTCCCTCAGCTGATCTGTTTCCTTCCAGTAAATTATTCAGAGGGTTCCATGTGAGGATGTGTCTGCTGTTAACAAAGGGCAGCAGGAGATGCTTCCGTCCTGCTTTGATCGCAATCTCCTCAGCTGGGACCTGAATCTCGGGTCTCTCTGCCTTTGTACAGTCACTCATGCTCACACAAGCTGAGTTTCAGCAGTTAGGAAATGTCTGTGACAGGGCTGGGTGCTGCTCTGGGCAGCCCTGCTCCCAAAGGGAGAGGAGCTGGGAAGGGGCTGGAGCCCCAGGAGCGGCTGAGGGAGCTGGGAAAGGGGCTCAGCCTGGAGCAAAGGAGGCTCAGGGGGGACCCTGTGGCTCTGCACAACTCCCTGACAGGAGGGGGCAGCCGGGGGGGGTCGGGCTCTGCTCCCAGGGAACAGGGACAGGAGGAGAGGGAACGGCCTCAGGTTGAGTCTGTCCAGTGCTGGCACAGCTGCCCAGGGCAGTGGGGGAGTCCCTGTCCATGGAGGGATTTAAAAACCCCGTAGTTGTGGCACTTGGGGACAGGGGTCAGTGCTGGGCTTGGCAGTGCTGGGGGAATGGTTGGACTCGATGGTCTGGAAGGTCTTTTCCAGCCTAAACAATTACCCAATATATGGTAACAGCAGTGTGTAGTAGGACAAAATCACTTTATAGGCGGAACTTCTGGACAAAGTACCAACCCTGAAACAAAAACATATGGACAAAAGGCATCATTGCTCTTCTGGGAGCAACACCTTCCATCCAGAATCACTCTGACTTTTCATTTTTTCAATACATTCAAAGTATTTGTTATTTTAATCAGCATAATCAGCATTTTAATAAACTGATCTTTATTTCAGAATATTCTTTTCAATATTTACATAGCCATATTTAATTATTCCCTGTTATACTGAATGGTCTTCCTTTGCTTAATCTCATCTCAGGCAATGATAATTCTGTTTAATGTATGAAGCTCACTCCTGTTTTATGTCAGTGGAGCTGTGAGGAGACGTGGGGGTTCTTGGTGCCCTTCCATTTGACCCGTGGTTTTGTCAGTGATGCCTGGCCAGAATACAAACTCTGATGCTCTTTGGACAAAATGTTGAGAGCATTAAAGAGGGTTCCTTGTGTCTGAGACTCTGCAGTTAACAAGTGAAGTTGTTCCCACAGAGCAGAGAATGTGAATTGCAACAGAAGGCAAAAGATTTCACTGTTGTGTTTGAAAAGGGGAATACCTAAATAATGATGATTTAGTTTGGGTCATATCAGAGGCCCTTGATACTCTCTGAAGAGGAGAAGCTGATTCTTGTTGAAGGAGTGCAACAGTAGCATATTAAAATTTCAAATTCAGTATTGTATGTGGGGTTTTTAATTCCTGTTAGAAGACAGTGGATCTGTATTGTATTTATGCGGCATTTTCTTTGAAGTATTTAACTCATCGAAGTATCAGTATCATGAATTAAGAGATAAACTCTCCAAAGCAAATGTTTCTCTGCCTTTTGATTGCAGTCAGAAATCTTGTGTCTTCCCATAATATTTGCTAATTATGGCAAAGTTTTTTGTCTGTTATCTTATCTGCTTATGGAATTTTGCTATGGAAATTCACACAGAATCACAGTTCTGTGATGGTGTATACACACACATTAAGAGATGACAAGTGTAGTAAATAACAGGGAGAGCTTTGCTGATGAAACCTACACATTCAGAGTAGATTTTTGATGACATCTCACTTTTACATTGCCTTTAGGTATGACCAAAGTCCATGAGAGCAGAATGTATGCACCATGTATCAGGAAATACTTTGCTGTATCCTAACAATTTTATTTTTCTGCTTCCCTCTCCTGAAGTTTAAGCCTTTCCAATTAAGCTTCATGTGCACTCTAGTGATGCAAACTCTTGTTTTGTATTTCGTAAAAGTAGATCAGGGAATGCGATATTGTTCCTTTGGCAACCATTAAGAGAAAATGAAAATCCAGAGTTTTCATGCAGTGAAATTCCCTACACGGGGAGCCACAGCCTGGTTGCAGTGCAGGTCTCCAGCTCAGGAGCACGTAGGGAGGTGTCTTGGGTTTGGTTGGGACAGAGTTAGTTTTCCTCCCAGTAGCTGCCACAGTGCAGTGCTGCTGGTTTAGAAAGAGAATAATGCTGGTAACACACTGATGGCTTGGGTGCTGCTGAGTGGTCAAGGACTCCTCAGTTTCCCACGCCCTGCCAGCCAGGAGGGATCAAAGCCAAGACAGCTGACCCGAACTGGCCCCAGGGATAATCCAGACCATCAGTCAGGGAGGGGGTGGTGAGCAACTCTATTGTCAGTAGTTTGTCTTTGTTGTGTTTTATTTATTTTTTTATATTATTTTTTCTGTTGTCTCCCTTTCCATTAAAATTACTATTATATTTTACTGTAAAGAAGATTATGTTTTATTTTATTTCAATTATTAAGCTGTTCCTGTCTCAGCCCACAGTTCTCACCTTTGTTTCCCTGCTCTGCTGCCGTCCCACGGCAGGGGATGGTGGTGACTGCGGTATTTAGCTGCCTGCTGGGGTTAAACCACCACAGCAGGTGAGACATTTAACATATGTGAGTACTCCCTTTGAACTAAATCAGATTATTCACTTGTGTAAAATTGCTCAACTGCCTAAATGTCTGCAGGATCAGGGCCCCAGACTGCAAACAGCAGCACCAAAGCAATATCCCTCTCGCTGTGCAGCTCAGCCCTGCTCTCCCATTCCCGGCAATTGAAGGAGTGGATGGACCATTTTCAACGCCTCTGTTCCATTATCCGAGCCATAGTGGGAGGACTGGGTTACATAAACACATTTTTTAATTATAAAATGTAGTAGTTGAAAACAGCTCTGTAGCAAGTAAGATCATAACGTTAAAAAAAATAATAATAATAAAGAAAGAGGAAAATCACTGTCCAAAGCTTCAGGGCAGACTGGGGATCAGAGAAATCCTGGTCATTAAATTCCTGCACAATTTCAAATGACAGGGTTTTTAAAGGGGTGATATCATCTAGTGCAGGATCACATTTAAGTTTGTATGCAAAAATGTTTTTGAACGTAAAGTCATCGCTTAAATAATAAAAGAAAAGGAAAGAGCTCAGCAAGCCCAATGAAATCCACGTCTTCATTAGCTCCTCCTGCATAACCTTGTGATATCAGCTGGGCTTTCAGCTGTTAGGAGGTGATTGATAGTGCTTGTTAAGTCCTCGTTATCTTTCTGAGTGCATCTTTTGACATTCTAAATATCATCATGATAAGATTTGCAGGGCAATTGAATTCAGCATCTTTGAGACATTCACGGCAGTAACTTAGAAACAGAAATGACCGTGCTTTAGTTTTGAATTTTTAACATTTGGGGTTTTTCCATCCTAGGATCCCAAAGGCTGCTCAGATAGATTTTCTAGCACATACTAAACATTCTGCCATGATTAGTTTAAAACAAGTTCTTTGTTACAATGAAGATCTCATCTCAGAAATGACATAAAGTTTATCACTGTAATTTCATTCTGCCTTTTCCTTGTGTACCAGTCAGTAACTAATCTAATATCTGCCTCAGAAAATGAGATATTATAAGTAGAGAACATCTCCTTAGGAGCATGCATTCTATAATCCTTTCAGGCTTAGTTATTTTTGAAGTTCATGCCTATATATCTTTGATTTCTATTTAGAGGGTTTGTGACTATTTTATTATTAGTGAGAAATATGCAAAAAAAAAAAGTTATTATTTCCTATTCTCGGAAGTGTGGGCTTTTTAAAAAAGGTTTGCTGGGTGTATTAATTAATTTCAGTCAGTTCTCCACTCTGCCTGGAATGCCTTTCAATGAATGCATGCATTTCCTAAATACACAAATCATCTTTTAACACCAAAGTGTAAAAAAGTCTGTCTTTGTGTAGGCAGGTTATTGGAGCTCCTGAAGTAATCTGTCAATAAGATCATGTTCAGGGAGGGTGCTCAGCTGAAACGAGCAGTACGGGAGGCTGTTACTCCTCGGTGTTCGATCACCGAGCATCTCTGCTACACAGGTGACAAACTGCAGCGAGATGTGACCTTCAGCAAAACCCCGAGGTGTGCCTGAGGGGTAGGACAGAGCTGTGTCCATGCATGCTGACCGCCTGCCAGGACCCGAATGTGTGTGACCGTGTGGGTGCTGGAGCTGGCCCTGTGTCCCCAGTCTGTTACCATGGCACCTCCTGTTCGTGACAGGGCACCTCGGTGGCTCCCTCTGAAAGAGCCCAGACTTCGGCTGCCACAACAACAGATGGGACCACAGCCATGGGGCCTGACGGAGCTCTGAGCACGGAGGGCACCAGCAGCTCTGCTAAAGCCTGCTGCTGGCAGGGCTGGGGATGTGCCACGCCGGGCACGGAGCTGCTCCACGGTCATGGCGATGCCGGGGGGTGCCCGGTGCTCCGGGGGGAGTGTGCGGGGTGATGCTCAAGGACAGGCAGCACGGGAAATGGGTGCTCAGATGGAAGTGGAACTGATGGCTTTAAAGCAGACAGACTTCACAGAATTACAGAATCCCAGAATATTCTGAGTTGGAAGGGTCCCACAAGGATCATCGAGTCCAGCTCTTGGGTGAACGGCCCATACAAGGATCGGACCCTCAGCCTTGGTGTTATCAGCACTGAGCTCTGACCAGCAAATCTGAGAGTTCAAATCTTATCAACTGCCTGGTTTCGAAATGTGCAGTGACCACGGTAGGAGCCAAACCCTGCACAACACCATGCCTCAATACCCACCTCAGGAGGGATGTGCACACTGGCACCACTCAGTGCCTGTAACTCACACGTATCACAACTACTCCTGGTTTCTGAACCAAAAAATTCAAGAAACTTGTCTCAATTTTCATATCATAGCAGGAAAGAAGGGATATGCAGGGATAGTCTGGATTGCATACCAGAGTACCAGAGCTCAGAGATTCTTTCCTGTCCTTGAATCTGCTCGCTTCTCAAAACAATTCACCTTGGACAAGGGTAGAGGAAAAGGACAGAGAACACTCCACTTTCAAAGACAGAACACACTAAATCTCTAAATCAAGATAATAACCTGCAAACATCCTCTAGTTTCTTTTTTTCTTTTTCTTTTTTTTTAATGCATCCAACATGATTAATTGTCTTCAATTGTTTTGAACCTTGGAAGTATGTGTGAACAATAAGATTGGCATTTGTGCTTTTGCAGGCACTGAAGCACTTCTAAAATGCAAATCATTGATGAACTGAAATTATTTTATAGGATTTATGGAAAAAAAGGCAAAGGTTGATTAAATGTTGAGTCTTGGGTGGTATTTAATTGGTAACCATTACGTTAGGAAATAGACTTACAATGATTTGTACCATACAAATGGGATACAGGCTGCAAACAAGGAATGTTAATTAATCTCAGTGTGCACCAATGTGTGGGCAACTACAGCCTGCTTAGAGGGAAGGGAAAATATTGTTTCACTGGTGTGGAGCTAAAAGTGAAAATGAACCGTCCTTTGTAGGAAATGTTTTCTTGTCTGTCCCTTTGCTATGAGCTGTGCAGTGTTCTCATCTATAACTTTAGTTATGCTTGTGCTAAATATAAAAGGGGTCACATTAGCCTCCTTAAAACAGAGGTGAGGGAAGGTGTTCCCTGCAGTGAAAGCAGCTGGGACAATGCTGTGGCCTCAGGTCATGGTTAAAAGTGCCTGATTTAAGAGTTCACAACCTGCTCCAGTGGTGCTGTGAGTAACTTTAGTTTGCCCTTAATTGTCTTCATTTAAATCTTTGTATATCTTCTCACAAATGAATCTTAAGAACAAAAAAAACAAAACCCAACCAAACAAACAAAAAAACCAAAAAAAAACCCAAAAAAACCCCAACCAAAAAATCCCACAAAAACCAACCATAAAACCACATTAAGAAAAAGGAAAAGATGAAGACAGAAAAGAGTGAACTAATGAAGCAAGTAAAAAAATAAATCCTATAGAAAGCAGTTTTCTCTGAAATGAGTTGCTTTTAAGCCATGTATGTATTTGGTTTGGTTTGATTTGGTTTGGTATGGTTTGGTTTGGTTTGATTTGTTTTGAATTGGTTTGGTTTGGTTTGGTTTGGTTTGGTTTGGTTTGAATTGGTTTGGTTTGGTTTGGTTTGGTTTGGTTTGGTTTGGTTTGGTTTGGTTTGGTTTGATTTGTTTTGAATTGGTTTGGTTTGGTTTGGTTTGGTTTGGTTTGGTTTGGTTTGGCTTTGACCATTCCGGTGTTAGGTTCCAGATGGATTTGGGGCAGCGAGAAGCACACGTGATCCGTGACAGCACCATGGTCCTGTGGAGCCCTAGTCCCAGGTGGCTCAGAGCACCAGGTGAGCACTGTGGTGCCATCCTGTCCCACACCAGGCTGTGCCACTTGTTTGCCACTGTTTGGGCTTGCGGCCAGAAGGCCAAGGAGTGCCTGGAGTTCCTCACATCTGGAAGCTGTCCGAATCCTTGCCCCGAAATCACAGCACAATTAGTTCCAGGAAAGACTCACACTCTGGTTGTGCTTATTAAGCAGAACTTCAGCCTGGTGGAAGCTGACAGGAGTGCTGGCCTAGCTGTTAATGGAATTGAATTTTCATCCATTGTGCTGGAAAAATAGGGGAGGGTGAGTTGGAAACAGTGCTGTGGGTAACAGTGAGGATGGAAACTGTCCAGGTGAGCACAGGAGAAGCCGCATGGGAGTTTGGGTGGTGAGGGACAGAGACTTTGATAGACGAAAGTGGGACTTTTCAAGCTGCAGCCTCTTCATGTTGGACAATAAACTGCTCTTTTGGATTCCTACTTTTCTAAAACCATACAGGTTAACGCAGAGCCAGCAGTTACCTCACAAAGAGTCAGAACTCTGCCTGCTGGGCTGCTCTTGCTGGTGGTATCAGCTCATGGGGTTCCCACGGCTCAGGGTTAGTGTGAAAACAAGGAGAGATCGAGCCACTGAAACAGGGTTTAATAAAGAGACTGGTGAAGGGCAGGAGAGAGAAGAGGAAGGGGGAAGGAACACATAGTGTTTATCCAGAACAGTGACATTTCCAGGCTTCCCCTAGATAATTCATTTTTCCATTACTGCGAACGGTTATTCTGACTGCAAGAATAAGTACAGATGGCTTTTTTAAGAAGCTCAAAATATGAAATGAGCAAGTTACACTTTAATAGAATTGAATCACTTCAAAGTGTACATTCAAAGCCTGCTGGCAAATTTCTCGGGTGGCTGACTACAAACAGCAAAAATCCCCCATTTGTGGAGGTGTGATTTAGCAGGCCACTTCTCTGTACTGACTGATGTTTGTGTATTTGTCACTTCAAAGGTGATGAATTAGAAATATCAAGCGTCATTAAAATCAATGGGAGTTTGCTCTTGACCTTACTGAGGCCAGGATTTTACCCATTATCACTGATCTCTTTGTTCTTCTATTTTGGCACTTCGGTCTGCAGCTGTGAAACTTTTTCTAACTTATGTTTTATCTCCTATGTAGAATTGTAATCAGTACAGGATTGGCTTCCAGGGGAGCTATTCTGTGCTTATCATGTTGTTATCAGGCTAAATTACCCTTAATATGCTGACTTTACACTGCTTTGAGAAGTCCTGTCACTGAGTGTTTCTCACGGTACAGCAGATGGAGATGACAAGACCATGTTGATACACCTCTTACCTATCTTAAAATATAATTTTGATCTGTTGTCATGTGCAGATCAGGATAAGCATTATACAGGGATGTCTGAATGCACCATGTATTTTAGAGCAGCAGGAATCCTGGGGACAAGTAGTTATTTTCACAGAGCTGATGACAAACAAGCCTAGGGCACCCAAAACATAAATGGCTGTTGGTTTTGTTTTCAATACATCTTCCATTGTTGTGAATGAAATCAAGCTTTCTCTGGGAAGGTGTTGGTTCTGCAGAAAAAAAACCCAAACAAAATCCAAAATCAAATCACAAGCAAAGTTTAGTTTCATCTCTGTGCCGCAACTTAAGAGCTAGAAGAGAAGCAAAACTCTCATCTCTTTTAGGACAAAAATTAACTTTCCTGAACAGATTTAACCCCAAAAAGCATTTTCTTTCAGCTGCTGTTTCTTCTGGTTTCTCCAAAACCACATCCACTTGTAGTTAGGCTTTTTTCCTGGGAAGTAATCCCTCAAAATGGCATATTGGAGGTGGAAAACATGATGCAGCAATTTGTTAGTGGAGAGTATATTTTCATTATGTGAGAAAAATCACTGATTACGTGCAGTGACAAAGGTTCAGGGTCTTTTAAGCCTTCTTTCTGTGTAGTGCTAAGTTTTTATTTCAGTAGGAACTGTAGTAGCTCAAAGTCTTTCCTTTTTAGCTCCATACTGAACCAATGCAATCAAATGTGAAATGGAAAATGAGAAAAGTAATTAATATTACCAATGGCAGTTGTTTAAATGTTGCTTTTCAAAAGCACTTTAATTACAATATGCTTTTCATGTTGGTTGAGTTCATTTATATAGGGAATACAATCATTAATTATCATAATTAAGACACCTGAATTCAGCCTGACTGGCATTCCTTCCACCCTGAGTTGTATTGTTGTTTTATCTCTGACAGTTAGGTTTTCAATCAGATGTTATCTACTTTTTCCTAATCATTAAGAAATGCTTTACTAATTAGCACATGAAATTCATCCTACATCAGACTGAATTGAATCAAGGTCTATTATCTCGAACAGTAAGACACTTCAGAATTCACAGTAATAGGGCATGAATATGTGATACAGTTCATACACATTTCATGAACCTCCACGTTGCCGTTATTTTTCCAAGGCTCTGCAATTAGTTATGCCATTTTCAGGTCACTTAATTCCCTCTCACTGTTTAACAGTCCGGGAGATTACAATGCTCTAAAAGCCTGAGTTAACTCTTCCCATGCCATGAGTTGTTTCTGTTCTGCAGTAAAGATGCCTTTCTGAAACCTTCCCTCATGTCCTGAGAAACCATCTGCCATGTACAAAACTTTCCCAGAATATTGTTTATCAGGAAAGGAGGACATATTTTCAACTGTTATGCCAGTTCTAACTTTAATTCCATGTACGTGAGTCAGTTCTTGCCTGATCCACAGCTATTGTGCCAAAATTTAGCCATTTTCCTCACCTGATCTTCCACTGAAGATATTGTCATCATGGAAGGAATAGACCCAACCAGCTTGGGACCAATCTAAACCTGATTAAAAGGTTTTAATCCTGTAAACTGTTCTAAATGCAAGGGAGGACATGCTCTTGCCCTTCTCTGTTCTCCAAGGCACAGCTCTCTAACTGTGATCAGTTTTAATTTGCTTTGATTGAGTAAGGGAAGGGATGTTGGGTTTTAGATTTACTTACAGGAAGTTATGAAGGCCAGGCTATAGAACTGCACCGAGAGATTAAAATGATCAAGACGTCTCATTTATGTAATAAACCTCACAGTGTTACAGTCTTTATATTCAGATACTTGGCACGAATTTCAGACAGAATCTCCTGTATGTGGATTTATTTTAAATACGAGAATTTGTATCAGCCTGCAAATATCTACTCTTTCATGGCTCTAAAAGGTACAGGTTTCTCATTTAGGCAAGATAAAAGCACAGAAATTTTTTGATCACTAAAAAGTAGAATAATGTTATATAAATCCTGGGTACTTTGACATTCTCACAAGGCCTCATTTAGGTACACAAACCATAGCAGCAAGTGGACACCCTGCCCTTGGCTGGACTTCCTGTGCAGCTACACACAAAGCACAATGGATTTAGGAGCTGGTTTCTGTCACAGCAGACCATACCTGGGCTGTTATTCTGAGCCATATCTAAATAAACATTCCACAATCTTGTATATGCTGTGAATGGGATGCATTTCTGGATGGTGACAACTTTTTGAGGTGGAATGGCCAGTGTGGCTTTGAGCTGGATATTTCTGTATTGATCAGATCCAGCCCTGTGTATTTTACCACAGAAAGTCTGGGATTTTCCTCCCTGTGCTGTTACTACTGGGAAGCAAACCTGGTTGTGCAACACTGGAATAGGGCCTTCTGGAGAGCACAGCCCCTATTTTAAGAGCTAGAGGTAAGAAAAACACCACCAAATTGCTGAGGGTTTGCAATACAGAGCCATGGATGCCTCTCAAGCCATGTGCCAAGATCAAACTGGAGCTTCTGAGACACAAGTGCACTGTTGTGGTGTGTGCCTTAAAATTGTTCATCCCTACTTCATATCAGACCAATTATTTGATGATGGTTTTTCAAAGCGTGGCGTTTCTGACTCGCAGGGGTTACTGGAGAAAAATTCTCTCTTTTTCTGTGTAATTGTACCACAGGTTTATGAATGAAAGGGCTTGAACTGGCAACCTGTGAGTTAAATGGGAAGTGGCTGGTAGCAGAACACTTCCCCAAGGGGACTCATGGATTTAGGAGCCATTTCCTAGCCTGCTGCCTTAGACATCAAATTTCTCGACCTTAAGGATAGGCTGTATAACAGGCTTCTGTTTCTCAGGAAAGAACTGTCAAGCTTTAGTGCTTTAAGAATTTAGTTAAACAATTTCTTGTTTAAAAGTTGAATTAGTGGCTGGAGTTTTACAGGTGCTGACTCTTTACAACCCCATTATCTTCAAAGTAACTTTTGAATGAAATGCTCAGACTGTTACAGAGCTTCTGAACTTGCCAAAATAGAATTTGTACCAGCCCTAGTTGCATCTGAAAATTTGAATCACTTGGGCACAGTGAAATGGCTCTTATTAGATCTTGGTGGCATGTGTAGGATTGGGCCCATGAAGATTAATTTGGAGTATCATTTCCATAGATTTTGCCCTTTAATTTCAGATAAAGATGGTTTCTAAGAATTTATTCTCTTTGGGTTTTCTTCTGTAATAAATCATAGCTGATGCTGTGTTTCCATACCAAATATTCTGCTAGGAGTGTGTCAGCTGTCCAGGTCAGGAACTACCTCTTCCCTGTTTTCCCTTTTTAACAGAGGGTTAGTGAACCAGCTTATAGGAGGCACATTCAGTGAGGAGCAGGAAAAAAGATACCTCAATCAAAATCGCTGTACTGCTGAAAATGAATGATTACTCCTGGGGGAAGGAAGTAGGGTGGGAGAAGAGCTGCATCATACAACTCAATGGGAAATAAGGTTTGTGTGGAAGCTGGAGAGCAGCATAAGATTTCCTTGCACATCCACACCGTGCAAGTGTATTTTTGTAGCGCATCATTTCTCTTTAGCTGGTGTGTTCAGTTACTGCTCATCTCCCTGAGGCATTTTTATTAGTACTGAAGGAGACTTCACCTGGAAATGGAGTAGCCTGAAATTTGACAAGTTGGAAAAATACTTACATTTTTATCTGAATGAAAAAATGCAGTATTAACAAAAAACAAAAGGCAGGGGAGGGGGAAGTAAACATGCATTTCAACAGTCTTAAATGGTTACTGTGCCATTTATGGAAAACAATGTAATTATGACACATAATTAATTAGTTAATTACAGAGGTATTTATTATTTTCATATGGGGAATCATACTGTAAACAGTCAATTAATCTATCTGTATCCATTGAATCCGAGAGCAAGTAAATAATGTTCTTTCAGTTTGTGATCATTTATGCTTTGAGAGAAAGCATTGCCAAGCTGCTGCACAGCTCTAGAAATGCCTTTCCAAGAAGGTAGGGATGCACCTTTGGGCCTGGAAACTCAGGATTTGAGGGGGAAAAGGTGAAGTTTATAGTGGGATCTAAGGTATGTATGAAGTTGAGGCACAAAAATAGGTTCCAGCTAACTATGCTATGCCTCAGTGGTGCTTTCACAACAAGGCTGTGTCTAACATGGATTTCAGCAATTTAGTGAGCATAAAGTCACTTCCAGAAGATCGCTGACCTTTGTGTTGACCCAGCAATGAGAATATTACTGGAGTTTATAATATTTCTGAAAAACAATGAATAAATTCTTTCTGTGGTAGCGTGTGCTATTCCTTCCCCACATTTTTGTTTCATCTTCCTGTTGCCTGTTTTTCGTACGTAGCCTTTTGCTTTCCATGACTCACCTGCCTCCTACCTCTGACCAAAATTCTTGTTTTGCAGAAGACCATCTTATAAACTTGTGTGTTTTGCCTTTAAAGCTAAATGTTGGAAACAAACACGTTCTAAACGCCAATGAAGCAGAAAGATGTCTTCCATAATGCTATGAATTCCCACAGCGGAAGGGAGATGCAAGCGTGCAACACAGCACAAAGAGTGAAGAAACAGCATCCAGCTTCTGAGCTGTGGCACCGTGATCCAAACTGGCACTGTTTCCAACTCAGAATTCTCTGTGTGACGCCAAAGTCTCCTTCTTTGTGCCATCTTTCCTGCAAAACAGCAGCTCCCCCCTGGCAGCATCGGGAGTTGGCAACGCACGACAAATGGTTTCACAGGGACTTGCTGAGCTGGGAATTGAGAAGGAGGGCAGAGTAAGCCCACTATCATTTTCCTTTAAAATTCTTTTGTTCCACTCCTTCCCAGGGGCACAGGCAGCCCCAGTTTGGATCCAGGGGGATGAACTTACATCCTGCTCCCACATCTCATGGCTGCAGGCAGAGCCGTGCCCTGTCTGGGGACCTGTGCCTGCCACAGAGTCAGGAGGATAGGGGACTTGTAGCACTGGGCTGGTTACATGGGAAATTCTCATCACAGCAAAAGGAGTGGGAATTGAAAGCAGGCTGTTGGGCTGCCACTCTCTCCTGAACCTGCACTCTGACTCCAGCCTGTCCACAGGGAGCAGCTGGGACAGGAGCTGACCTGGAATAGCAATCACACCCTGCCCTTTCTGCCGGAGCTTGTCTGTGGTCACTCATGGCTTGTGCCGCTTCCCATTCCTGACAATTCCCTCAGGACAGGTGTCTCAGTCTGTGCTCAGAGCTCGTGTCCTGCAGGACAGCTCTATCTCCAGCATCCCCACCGGGATCCTGCTCACAGGAGACGCAGAATCCAGCAGAAAAGTGGCGTCTTCTCCCCTGCAAGGACGATGTGGCCATGGTGCCACATCAGTGCCACATTTTATAGTGTTGTTCTCCTTCCTGTTGCTCCCTGCCTCTGAATGCATGACTTCAGTTTTCTGCCTTAGAGGCTCCACGAGCTAGAATCCATTCCGAGGGAAGGAGAATGCTGGAAAGCAGCAAAAGTGCTGCCTGGAATGGCCTTGACTTGTGTGAACACATCGACACCGGGTGTAAGACAAGAAGTTGGAGGATAGATGATTGAAACTTCAGCTATAACAGAGCTTAAACTAGAGTTGTTTTATTCTGCAACTGCAAGGTGCTGTGTGTAAAAACAGACTTACAAGATGAAAAGATTGCAAAAGGAAATTGCTTATGCCCCAATATTTCCCGGGTTCCTTTCTCAGCTCTCTGGTTTCCACCCTCTCCTTACATACATACCAAGTTCATTTTCTTACAAGTAGTTATTTTGTTTTGGTTTTGAAATAAGAAAATAGAAGGCTGTAGCAAGAGTAATTTTCATGTATTCCCCATCTCATATTTTTCTGGTTTTCTTTTTCCCCAGCAGTCTGTCTCTCTCTCAAAATCTCTGCTATTTGTGCTTGTAAAGCAACCCACACAATTTCCAGTAGTATTTCCACTCTCCAGGATAATGTTTTTTGGACCGATATATTGTAATATTTAAGAGGAAGAAAACATCTTCTTAGAATTCTTCTTATTTTCACCTTTTGATGTTCTCAACTGCTTTTTTTCCTGAAATCTGATGGGTTGCAAGACAAGATTTTAAGTATTTACAACCATCTCTAATAAACCGTTTCATGGATATTTATGAGGTGCTGTTTTAGCAGGCTGTATTATAATATTAATCAAAATCAAGGCTGCCTCTTGGAAACACTCCAAGAGTTAGATCTTTGTTGAAATCTTTCCAGGTATCTTTATTTTTCCCATTCCTTTTGTTTTTTGTTGTTGGTAATTTCCAGTTAAGTTATTTATCAGATGATATTTGAATACATCTGAATATGGTTTTGACAGGAACTCAGAGAATCCTGAAATTAATCTTTGTTTTAATGTTTATTCAACACTTTTATATTTGTTTTCTGTTTATTTTTTAAAGGAAAGGAGCAATATTAGCACCCTGCTGTGCCACTAAAATTACATTGTACAAGTTCATTGCTTGCAAGCAGAAATGTCCTGGCATGTTCTGAAGACTTGTATGAATCCTTGGTGCAATTTTCATATCCCTCACTTGGAGGTCTGATGAACCCATGAGGACACCAGGTACAATTTCAAGTACCTGTTTCAGGTTAAGGGTTGTTATTTCTGAAAGCTCAACTTGAGACCCAATTTTCAGGGACATTAAGTCAGGCTGTCAGTGTGTGGTGAATGTTTCAAACCTCCAAGAGAGCAAATAAAATGTAGTGGGGATTTTTCAGATTTAGTCCTGAATGATTTTCAGAAGTTCACAAAGGTAAGGCCAGGCCAGCTGGGCACAAAAGAAGCTGCATTTCCTTGTTTATGTGTGCATGTATTTCTAAGCTGGATATATCACATCCTTCCTTTTTATAGCATGTTAACTTGAAAGCCACTCTAGTGTGGTCAAACTGGATCAAGATCAGAAATTACTTCTATTGTGCCTGGCTTTGGGTTCAGTACATGCCTGACACTTTGTGAATCTTCAAGAATTGTTGCAGAATAGTTGGGGATGGGTCTAAACCAGTTCTTAGTTCTCTGCTTTAATGTTATCATTTCCCACAAAATAATTGCTCCTGTATAGAACCACACAGGAAAACTCCACAATAAAACAAAAAATCTACAGATGTGATTTAGGAAAAAACAGTGACTTATAAAATACTTATACAATACAGAATCACAGCAAAGCCATGTCAAAGAATAAAAGGTCAATCACGAAATATATTTAATTTCAAAATGTTTTTTCAGCTGTAATGGTCTGAGATATTATCTCCAGCACAAGTCATTTGAAACCTGCAATATTGTTTTTAGTGCCTTTCTCATTGCCCTTGTACCACAATCACTGCAGTATGTGAAGGTGCTGTTAGAGATTACTGAGGGGCACTGCTGATCAGTCCTAATTAAAACATCTCTCATGTGTTTTATTGATACATACTCAGCTTTGGTCAGTGGTTTTAGGGAATATCATGGTAAATGTATCTGAGGGGAGATGACAAAGTCTGAGAAATAATAAATGTTAGTGTTCGAACATTCTTACAGGCATAGTAGGAGTTGTCATGGTCAGTCTCCAGCTCTTACAAAGCTGCATTTTGTCCATGATGAATTCAACTCTGAGGGCCCAGTTCCCCACTCCATTGCACTGGTTTGATGCTGGTGTAATCCCATCGACTTTCACAGAAATGGGACAGATGAAGGATCATGAAACAAAGTGGCCTTCAGGCCTGAAGTTGTACAGAGAGTACTCAATCCACTGTTGCATTTTGGAGAGCTGAATGACTTGGAAGTGTTACTATTTTTATCGGGGTGATAACAGGCCGTCAGTCCCCTCTGCAGCACCATCTGAAGTCCAGAGCCATAACAGACCAAGTGGATAAAAATCAGCCGTGAGGGAAGAGGAGGTCTCCAAAAGATTGGTGGAATCCTGAGAAGAAGAAATATTTCTGTCTTTATCTAAACCTCGAAGGCTTTTTACTATGGTTGAAATCAGGATTTTCTCATTAATGTTGTGAAATCAAGTCTGACTGAAATTTGGGGGTGAGGAAGAGGTTATGGAAGTTGCCCTGAGAGAATGTGGAGGCAAGCAGAATGTGCTTGAGGGCAGGAAGGAGGAAGATGCAGGGACAGATATTTTCTGTCAGCAGTCTGAATTCCCAGCAGAGGGAACTTCTGACCATTAGAGCCATGTGGAGTCTTCTGTCAGAGACCTTGTGTTCAGTGATGCCCCACTTTGTGCACTGGATCATCTGCACTAGAATAAATAGTCTTTAGCCATTAGAAATCCAGGCTTCTGTTGTTCAGAAATCTCTGGACAGGGTAGTTTCATGCGGCCAAATCCACTTCTACCTCTGCAGGCTCCCTTGTGATGTGCTGAAATGGCACAGGCACCCTTGTGCACTAACCTGAATTCCATCCTAATAGATTGAGTGAATAATTAAACTTTAATTTGCCTGTGCCTACATTCCCAACACTGCAAGTTTGCAGAGAGGGCAAACAAGACATTGTCAGGGAAGTTATATGCAGAAATCTGCTCTGATTGACTGAGAGTGCATCAGCCTTGACACATTCTTGCAATATTTTTCAGCAACAGAAGGAAGGAAACGGATGCATTACATCAATCAAATTAACAGGGCAAAAAGGCAAATGCAAGGCAAATGTCAGCTCACTCTGCAGATACAGTTCTTGCCCAAGTTAAAAGGAGGGAGTAAGGTGGGCCATTGTACCCATTATTGGTCTGCCATACAAAATAGGCAATTACTTGTGTTGCTTGAGACAGTTTTGCTGTTTTCCTGCCCTGAACTGCTGTGCTCGGTTCCAGTGTTAAACAGTTCTAGCTGGTGTGCTGGAGAGAGCAAGCAGAGAAAAGGCTGTATGCCTGAATTAAAGCAGTACCCAGTGAAATCCATTGTATTTTGATTCATAATTATGGAAATTCTTTTATCCAGTGTGTCAAAGTGATTTGAAAACACCGAAGCAACTCCACAGCATAGGTATTGCTCACTGTAATATGATAACAGCTCTTGGAAATTTACCTCGGGTACACTTAAGCTGACAGCCTGGAGGTCAGTGCCAAAGAGGCACATTGCCTGGATTTGCATTTTCCCGATGCCAAGGAATGAGGCAATGCTGAGGGAACTAAGCCCTGCTGTATTTCGGAAGCTCTGTGTACACTCGGCTAAGAAACCCTGAGCCCAAGCTACACATTCAAGCTGCTTCCCCTGCTCCCCGGCACAAAAGACAGACAGTGCCTGATTCCTTTCCTGGGGGACTCATCTCTTCGGGGTTGGATGAGTGCTTTTGCCTTTCCGTCCCCAGTGGACCTGCCTGCAGGCTGCAGCCTGGACATCACAAAAAATGGGGAGGTTTTTAAGCAGAGGCGCTGCCTTCCCAGACTGCCTCTCAATAATCACAGCATGAAAACCTAAAAGCAGACTCCCAGCAAAGTACAGTTCAGGGAACGGGGGCTGGTTCTTAACCGGCTCCTTGCTCCTCTGACCCAGAAGGGTGTTTAATGGGAGAGGCTTTGGAGTGGATCTCCTGCTGAAGGCGAGGCTGCTCAGGCACTTCTCCAGCTAATTTCCCTTTCACTGCAGAGCACATTCCCCCTTCATTCAGGAGGTGCCTGCCTCGGTCAATTCTCCCGAAAAGCCATTTGGAAATTTGTCCTTTTTTTGCTTAAACGCCCTGCCACAACATCAGCCTTTTGCACAGTTCAAATATCAGTCTGCTGATGCTACAGGGGTGCTGCTTCATCCTTGATGAGCTGTTAAAAACAGGTGCTCACCCTGAGGGTTTGACTTAAATCCAACAGAATTAAGAAATGTTAAAGGAGGATCTGCATCTTTCAAGCAGACCCATTGTGTCTTGGTGCTGTAGATAAGCTCCAGTCGGTGTAAGAAGAGGCGAAGTTTCACTCGAGTAAGAGCAGTGCAATTTGAAATGTTGGCAGCTGATAAGTGCAGGTGAGGATAAAGGCATGTCTGCATCAGTCACTTGCATTTCACTCAGAATATATATTTCTTTGTTGGAAAATCCTGCAGATATGTGCACCCATCTGCTTCTCAATCCACATTATCTTACTGCTAGTGTGCTTAATTATATCCTTCCCACAAAATCCCCGATTTTAATATTCCTTGGAAGTATATTCTACACCTTCTTTCTAAAATAAAATATCCTAAGTATCTCTTCAGGCCTCCAACTTGAGAGACCTGAAAATGCAAATGAAAATATTTTTACTTCTCACTGAAGATACCTCTAGACTCCAAGATTATGCAGAGTCCTGTCCTTATATCAGGATACCTGTATCTTGTGCTTCTGAAAATATTGACCCAAAGGACCTTTGCCCACCTCAGTTAAAACAAATACAGGCTGAGTGAGAGCTGAACATGGGAAGGTGCGATTTGGAAACATGCTATCTATTCACTCTGAGAAATTCTCACACTTTCCCAAATAGATTTCGTTCGTTTTTCAGTCATGCAGGCAGACAATAGAGCAGCAAGCTTTCTTTTGCACTAGCCTGAGGTCCTGTCCCTTCCCACTTGCATTATTCTGGGATTAGGTGCCACTATGTATCTTTAATTTCACTTATTTACATTGAGTCGTGTTTAACTCCTTGATAATGAGATCCTATTCAAATATATTGGATTTATCTCTTTTGATTCTGAAAGTACAAATAATACCAAAATTTCAGTTGAACTTTCATAAAGCTGGTGCTGCCCTACAGTAAAGTCAAATAATCACATTGGTTTTCACTTGGCATCTAGACTAACTCTTAAGGAATATATGTGGTAATTGATTTGCATGCTAGAGTTCCTGCAGGGTTTATTTTCAAAATGAGATTTTGGGGTAGGTTTTTTTTTTGTTAATTAAATATATTTAAAAGGATTTATGTTCTCTTCTTGTTCATATAGACTGAATTTTCAATGACTTCTACCAAAATGTTGGGTGATCCTCTGCAGTAAATAAACCTTTGTGTGAGATAATGCAGGAGTCTGAGGAATCCTTATTTCTGTATCACTTCTCCCAAAAAAAATAAAATATTTCAGTTATCATTCAGGACAACTGAAGTTTTTAGTGACATTTTAAAGACACCACACAATGTTTTAATGAGTAGGGCTCCCAATTTTTTAGTTTAAGTCTTAAATTTTGCCCCTTGTTAAGCACTTCTGCTTTTACTAGAATCTTTTGAGCAAAAATGACACAGATTTCATTGGGAAGCAGCCTTAATATCATCACCCCTTCTTATCACTGCGTCTGTCACATGGGCTGCAGGGTCCCCGAAGGCTGCAGCTGGTGGAGTTGGTGCCTCTGCCCCGCCACATCCCGACTTTTGGCACTTGTCCCAGGGAGAGGGGAGGGACGGAGCTCTCCTGGGGCCCGCAGGAATTGCAGACGTGGAGCCAAACACCTGGTCATTCACTGCAGAGCTGGGCTGGGCGGCCCTGGGGTGAATGCTAAAAGAAAATCTAAGCATGTGGGATGGGATTTTCAGATAAATTTAAGGCCCTTTTTAGTGACCTGTCAGGTGTTTTGGATTTATTTTTAAGTGATCGTGAAAGCTCTCGGTGCAGAAATCAGTTTTTTTCAGAGACATGTTTAAGAAGCCAAATTTATGAGTTCTGACAATGTTACAAAGCAGTTGAGAAACTTAAATGCATCTTCCAGCTTTTATTGCTCTGATCCTTAGCTCAAGAGGGTCTCAGTTGGATGGAAACACGCTTGTTAAAACTGCAGTCTCATCCTTCCTGTGATAGCCCTCCTGTATTTATCAAATATTTCTGTGATGGTTTCAGGGGATGACAGCACACGAAAGAGATGACATCTAACAATTGATTGATAAATTGGACTAATTTTTGAAATATCTGAGTTCCTGCCCCTGATTTGCCAGACTTCATAATGGCTGCACAAGTAATTTGGCCTTTTTGATCTTCTGTCACTCACCTTTGATGGAAGCAAGAGCGTTCTTCTGTCTTGGGGAGAGGAAGGAGGATATATCTGCAACACAGCAAAGGATTAAACCAGGTAATAGGAGAATAATAGTTAACACATGACTAAAATAACAGAAAAGCAGGTTTTTAGCTGGGCTTGCAGTGGGCCAACAGCCATTGATGTATTTGGAGGTCTCTTCAGGGAGCGCCTGTAGAGCTTGTCATCTTCAGCTGATACACACGAAGCAGGGCTGTGTTCTAAGGACACTTGACATTTATTGAGACAATTATTTAGTCAACCAAACCTCTACCTACTTGTGCAAGGTAATCGACCCTTATCTCACTCAGGGGGCTGCAAACACACACACATCCCTTTGCCTCTGTCTGCAGAGAGAATTAGTGACAAATCCAGCTTTACAGGGCACAGGAGGGTTCCTGGCCCCCGGTGCTGTGTTTGGGCTATTGATGACATCAATCATAATGAAGGCACAGCGCAGTTGCCAACCCCACTAGGTATTGCTGGTTTTTAAAAGTATCCAATGCCAAATCACAAGCAGTTGAGCTTCTTTGCAGGAAGCAAGAGGCCTGGCCTGCGTTCTGTCACTGCTGAAGAGAAATGCAATGCATTTATCACAGGAAAAGGGTGTAGACTTGAGATTTAGTCATCTCACCGTGTATAAAGCTTTGATGTATGTTATTAGAAACTACCTGCCTGGGCTGTATTTCATTTAAGCTTTTAGAGCCACCTAAATCAACTTCTTTAGCTTTAGGAAGATAAAGATTGTAAAACAAGTTATCTGAGCATCAGGAGGACTACTGAGTTGATTTATACCTGCTACATACAGTAGCTGTGTAATTCACTTGTAAATCACCAAGCTGATGCATATTTTCAGAATTATCTGGGTATTTGGTTAGTGCAAGTTTAACTGAAGAAATGTGAGCACATGCTTGCTCTTTGCAAGGCAAGGAAGAACCACGGGCGAACAAAGGTGTTGAAAATGATTAAAGGTACCAGGAATACCAAGCTACTATTATGTTGTCGATGCTTAGAAAAATGCCTGCTGAAGCATTGTTTGTAATAATAATATTTCCTCTGTAGATCAGGATGTCTTATCAAGGACAGGATGCATTTGTAAGGTGGTGTTGGAGAGTCAGGTGCTCTCCAGCTGATGGGAACTGGACGTCTGGAATGACTTTCCTCACAACTCAGTTGCATTTGCATGCATGAGAATTATTTCTTCTGAAATACTCTTCCAGAAATAAGCAGGAGCTGTGGAGAAAGGTAAAATGACTATGCCATTATTGGCCATTTAGATAGAAAAGTTGTCTGAATTGTGGAATTTATTTAGCTGCTGTACAAGATCCCTTGCCATGCTGACTCAAGACCAAATATCTGCCTTGGCTGGAGCAGAGCTGCTCAGCCTCTGGAGGCAGCAGGATGGCAGGAGGGGATGTGGCTGGAATCACAGCCTGTCTCTCTTTCATTGCCCCAACTTCAAGGCAGCCATCTACAGCTGCTCTTGTTTTAGTGCCTTGATGACCAAAAACCTCTTTTAAAAACCCTCAACCCAGCCCAACCCAAAAAATACTCAACCCCCCCATGCCAAAACAAAAAAAAAGCCAACAAAAGACCCTGAGAGAGACATTAGGAGCAATGGGTTTAAAGTGGTTGTTTCCTTATGACTTCTATTTCTGTTTCTAAAAGAAACTCTTGATGTGGGGGGAAAGGAGAAAGTGTGATCATTCCTTTACCCCTGGGAATAAGGTGCTAGACAAAGCTGTAGCAGTATTTGTTCATACCTCAATTTCTTCTCCTCCTTAATGAGCTTGGGTGATTAAGTACTTCTGGCATTGTCTGTGGAGCTGTTTGTAACTATTCTCATGATTCCCTGTTCGTAGGGAAATGATGCGGGGGGATATTTCTGTGTGTCTGTGCTGTCTTACATCACCCTTGGAACGAGCCCTCGCCGTTGTCTTCCTTACACAGCTGTTATTCTAGACAGCTGGAAAATAACTGAATTCTGCATGGCCAAATCTCTCTTTTTAAACAAAAAAAATGAAATTAAAGAAGTGAAGCTGTGCTTTAAGAGTTAACATCTGAGTATAGTAGGGTCTTCATATTTCCATGGCAACAGCTTAACATGATCAGTAAGTAGAGTGGACTATTTTGCTATGAGGCATCATTAAAAGAAAGATCATGCTGGGAAACACACATGTATCATAGAATAAAATCTCTTCTCCCTGGTTTTGAAAGCAGACAATTTCTTTGTTGCTCCATATTGATACATTGTTTTGAAATTGCTGTTGCATTAGAAATGCAAACAGTAATTTACTTGGCTTTTAATTACAGTTTTTGTGATTGCAGTGATGTAAATTTAAAGGAGCAAGTTTACAACAGAGGTAATCTGACAGCTGCCACTAAACCACTTATTTACAATATGTATCACCACATTTTTTACAGCAGGTTTTTGTTGGTGGAGTGCTGCACAGCTCTCTGTGGTGGCAGGGGTGGGCTCAGCTGCCGGTGGAGCCATTTCTATTAAGAATATATTGATAGCAGGTGCACCAGCAGTGGCCAGCCTTTCCTGCCAAATCCATCCTTTCTGCAAGGTCAGAGGTCTGCAGTGGGTGTGACGGGACCTGTTTGCTGTCCCTCTGTGCCCCGTGTGCTGCTCACAGGCTGTCACAGGAACACAAGGCCTGTCATTTTGTTCTGGAGGTTCTTGCTAATGCTGGCTGCCCCCGTCCTCCTGCACGCTGTGAGAGAAAGCAGAGCTCTCAGAGTGCTAAACTGCAGTTACTCCTCCTCAGCCTGCCAGTCTTTGGGACAGGGTCTGCATGGAGACAGCATCTGGAAGTTCGGGCAGATTCTCTGCTGTCAACTTCTGTCCAAGTGAGGGAACTCTTCCTCATTTGAGGGTGTGCACCAGCCCAAGATGTCAAGTGTTATTTTAACATCCTGAAATAAACTAACACTGACAGACTGCACCATCTCTACAGGCTCTGCAGAGGGATCTGGACAGGCTGGATCCATGGGCTAAGGTCAATGGTGTGAGGGACAACAGGGCCAAGTGCCAGGTCCTGCCCCAGGGTCACACCAACCCCAAGAGTGCTCCAGGCTGGGGCAGAGGGGCTGGAAAGCTGCTGGTGGGAAAGGCCCTGGGGGTGCTGGGACAGGGGCTGGACACGAGCCCAGGGGTGCCCAGGGGGGCAAGAGGCCGAGGGCAGCTGGGCTGTGCCAGCCCTGGGGTGGCAGCAGGAGCAGGGCAGGGCCCGTCCCCTGTGCTGGCCCTGCTGAGGGACCTCGAGGGCTGTGTCCAGCAATATGGCCCTGCTTTGAGAAGGAGGCTGGATTAGAAACCTCCAAAATCCCCACCTTGTGAAATACTTCTAGAGCTGTGTTCAAGATCCTGTTCAGTACTAATTATTTCTTTCCCACATATAAACATAAAATACATTACAACACTTGGTCTCATTAAAAATTGTTTAGTGGAACAGAATCTGGGAGCAGGTTTGTTTGGTGATAAGAAAACATGCCTCGTTGTGTTTTTCCCAGGCTGGGGCATTATTAGTGCCAGGCTGTGACACACAGTGTGAAGGAAACATCAGGAGGCTGCAGGAGAGAGAAATCAGCGCTGATACAAACAGCGGGAAAATAAAGGGAGCAAGACCAGATACAGATTGAACCTTGCATGTCAGTCATGATGAAAAAGTCTTCCAGAGCTACTTGAGCAGATGAAGAAATCATGCATGAAGATGTCAGTGTGTCTTTGACTGTAGAACATGAAAATCCATTTGTTTTAACCTCTCTTTGCCTCACTTGAGTATTTCAGCAATGAATGACTCTTGGCAGTAGTACTTTACTATGCATGCCCCAGAGAAGACCTAACTGGGCCTTCCAGGTACTGATGTCATATAAATAATATTATAATGGAGCCCATTTAATACAAGAGTCAGAATGTGGCAAATGGGGAAAGTTATATTCAGCAGAAATAAATAATATTATTCCCACTGCCAGGGAAGAACTAGCATGTCAATGGAATCCATAAATCAGGCTGTGTCACTCTCACTTAATCAAATTTACCTTGACATAATTTTACTAAGTATCACCCATGTGTTAGCCAACGTCAGCAACTATTTGCATCCTTATGCATGACAGTAATGCAGGTGACATATAGAGCAGTCTTGTCTCTCAGGCTCAAAATATATTTGCCACATCTTACTGCTGTCATTTGGCACTTAATATCAGGCCTATTAAAGTGTAACTCTTATTAAACACGATGTTAAGCTAAGGAACATACACTATTTCCAGCTGTATCATGAAGGAGTGAACAGGGACGTTGCAGTCTCCTTGTGTATTACAGCTGTGTGTGCAGCAGTGGTAAATCCAGAGGGGCTGGAAAAAGTTTGAGGGTAGGATTGTACACTGAACAGAGCACTGAATTGGGTGGGAACCAGGTAAGCTCAGTTTTTCCCTTGATTTTGCATGATATTGTACAAGCCGTTTCATCACCCTAACACTGTGTATCCCTTTCTGTGATTTATTTGTTTATCCAGTTAGATTGTACCTTCAGAGGGTTTGTACCATGGCAAGGACGATAGCTGAGAGTTCTGGAATGTGCCATTGTATTTATAAGGACAAGCAACAGTATAAAAGTTTCATACAGACTTTGATAGGCCCCAATTCATTCAGGCCCTGTCAACTTCTGTGAGGGATCTTTGCTCAGTTCTTCAAAAGTAAAGAAGCAAGATGAGATTTTTTTTATTTTCACTGGCAGAAAGCTCTCTGAACTTCCAAGTCTGGGCTTGTTGATTTGAGCCAATTTTCTTTAAAAAATGAAGACTGATGCTTTTTTCCACTCTTTTAAAAATGAAGCATACAAGTATTTCAGTTTCCAAGCCAAATTTGAATGCCTTCTAAAAAGCTGTATGCTGACCCCAGGTCTATAAAAAACTGTTTTATGTAGGCCATCATGTAAGGGACACACTGCTTTTTGTAAGAAAATAAAAAAGGAGGCAATAAGTTACAAATCCCAAAGCAGCTAAGTGAGAGTGGAGGAAAGTACCTTCAGTTTTCAGAAACTGTAAATTGTGGTTTAGTGATCCTGCTGGAACCTCAGGGAAATGAAAAGAAAAATTGGTGTTAAAAATATTCAAGAGGGAAAAAAATACAAAGAGTTGGGAGGAACGGGTTAAGGGTGATAAGAAATTTCTGTAAGTTCTGCATGTAAAAATAAGTGTCCATCACTGTGGGCATTCTCAGCACCTCTGCAAACAACATCAGACCCTTCCTGGAAAGGTCCTGCAGCAGGGGGGACCTGTGACAGGAGAACAAGGAAACGAGATGTGACAGAATCAGAAGGTGACAGCAGGCAAAGCACGAGAGGGCCCCTCCTCTGGACGTGGAGTGAGGCAGACACAGATGAGACCACGCAGAAAGGGGCTCACGGCTCTGCCAACGCGGCAGAGGGACAGTGCAAGCCCGGCCAGGGCTGTGGGGAAGGGCTGGCTCAGCTGGCCATGGCAGCATCTCCTACAACACCTGAGTGCCAGTGTTATCCCTCACTGAGCACACCCCCGTGGCTCCAGGAGTGAGCCCAAAGCCAGGGTGCTCCAGAAACGTGCCCACGGAGGCTCCTGATGTACAACTTGCCATTGCAGGATGTGACCTCCAAACCGCCTCTGGTTCTCAATTTGCATTTCATGCCATTTGTTGAATTTTATTTCTGCTCACTGCTTCTGCAATGTTGCCTTTGAAAGTGGTGTCTACTTGTAACAACAATTATGGAATATTCAATTTCTGCGTTTTACAATTCTGCTGAATTTTGTTCAAGAATATATTTCATACAGTGTTGTTTTTCTCTCTTGATTGGGAGATCTGGCCTATAAATCATATTTCCAGAACATCTAATCATCTAATGAGCATCAGATTATAATTTGTGGAAACAGGTGCCCTTTCAGAAGGAAAAAAAAATGACATTTATGCAAATATTTCTTCTAAAAATGAATTTGCTGTCTATTCATAAAAATGCAAGGAAACTTTATCTCTGTGGTTTCCTTGTTCTAATTCATTTCACAAATAAATTTAAGACAGCTAGCAAACTGAGAAAAAATTATCCTTGTTGAGGTGTTATTTCATTCAGTGTTAAATATTAATGTATGATGTTGCATCGTTATGTAGCACTCTTCACAAAGATGATATAAACCATTTGTTAAAGAAAATATGAAGCTTCTGAAATGTCTGCTCATAAATGTTTACAAGAGAGATCATAGGTAGAATTATAGGAAAGGCAAATGAAGAATAGATGAGCCTAGGGAATCCTGGGATAAGACATGGTTGGCAAGCAGCCCGAGCTGGATTTCTAAATGATGACCTTTTCTTCCTTGAAATCATAATATTTTTGCATTTCTAAGCCACACAATTCCATGATCAAAGGACCTGTACCTTGAGTCCGTATATGAAGTGAATGTACACAGTGAAATACAGAAAATCAGTAATCAGAGTCACAGAATGGCCTGGGTTGGAAGGGACCTTAAAGCCCATCCAGTGCCACCCCTGCCAGGGGCAGGGACACCTTCCACTGTCCCAGGCGGCTCCAAGCCCCAATGTCCAACCTGGCCTTGGGCACTGCCAGGGATCCAGGGGCAGCCACAGCTGCTCTGGGCACCCTGTGCCAGGGCCTGCCCACCCTCCCAGGGAACAATTCCTTCCCAATATCCCATCCAGCCCTGCCCTCTGGCACTGGGAAGCCATTCCCTGGGTCCTGTCCCTCCAGCCCTTGGCAATTGTCTCTCTCCAGCTTTCCTGCAGCTCCTTCAGGCCCTGCAAGGCCACACTGAGCTCAGCCCAAAGCTTCTCCTCTGCAGGCTGAACAATCCCAGCTCTGGCAGCCTTTCCTGCCAGCAGAGCTGCTCCATCCCTCTGATCCTGCTGGTGCCTCCTCTGGGCTCACACCAGCAGTGGATGGAATTTCTCAGTGTCTCTACTGCGATTTGGAAGAGCTGCAGATTTGTGAATTCCTGAAAGCCCAGACTGGCTGTGGCTTGGCTGGTGGAGGTGGCACACATGGGGTGCTGGAACACGGGAAGGGTGTGCTGAGAGCAGAGCAGAGAAGAGGGACGGCACATTTAGGCTCCCATCCCATGGTTATGTTTCATGGTGTGGAGTCTTTGCATCCTGTGTGCCTTATTCCAGGTGCCCTTCATCTCCCAGAGCAGCCAGGCTTGCACAGGCAAATCCTGACTCAGTCTCCTGCTCTCCGGGGCTGCACAGACTCCTCTGGCATGGCATGCAAAGCCAAGGCCACCTTCCCTCAAAATCTTAATAAAGATGCAGTGAATTGAAGTCTGCTGGGAAATTCACTGTGATAGAAACAAGCAAGTGGATTTTCTTCCCTGTTCCCTTTGGGGAATGGTGAGAAAACCCCCCACCCACATTGGGGGTTTCTGCTTGTTTGTACCCTGCTCACTGAGTTCACCCTGGTGCACGGAAACAGCATCTCACTTGCATAGCTCATTGTTACCAAATAAAGATTTTATTGAGTTTTCTTAACTAGATTTGGGCTTTATTATCTGTTTGCTGAATGACCAGCAATATTAATGCTACTGTTTTCTTCCAACATACAAATTATAGAAATCTATTTAATTTCATTACAGCAGTTGAATTAATTGTGTATAATATGATATTGAGGGTTTTGCTACACAGGAAGAAAAGCAAATTAAGGTGGCAATAAGCATAATTGAAATCCTCTACTTGTTTAACAATTAATTTTTTGCATTCTCTTTATATTTGCTCTTCACAGTTTTGGTTGTCCTTTTGTTAATTTCAGCAAAAACAAGTCTTCCAGATTTGTAGCTGTTTTGACATGCCACTGTTAGCTCACTGAAATGTGACAAGTGCAGAAGAGAACTTCTGATTGGATTCTATTGCAGTATTATGCTATGCCTACCAGTAAAAAATGCAGAGAAAATTGAATCCTAAAATTATCTGCCTCTCTTCCATTTACTCTCCAAGCCATTTCTTCTATTTTTCAATTATCATCTGGTAATAAATGTGTCATAGTGCAAGGTGAGACCTCCGTGGAACATGGCAACACTGAAGACAGAATGGAAAATTCAAGAATATGCAAACTTGTTTGAATGCAAATTTGGTCATTATATTGCACCGAAAGATAGGAGCTGGAGAGGAGGGAAGTAGTAAAGCTCTAGAAATTTCCTCTGCTAACAAAACAGTCCTCTGTCACATCTGCCACTGTGCACCAGGACATGCTTCTTCCAGAGCATTTTCCTGTTCTGAAACAGGTCAGGAGGTTTATGAAGCGTTTGATTCCCTCTGAGGTTTTATCTGGGAATTAGGTGGGGCACAGTCACTGGATAAAAGCCATGGCCTTTGGAATCAATGATTAAATTTATATTGGCTCCTGTACACAGCTAGGATTTCTGTCCTTATACCAGTCCCTTAAGTGTCTGAATCCCACTCTCCATTGTTTTCCTTACCTGTCTCTGAATTTGTCCCCAGGATTGTCACATGTGAGCACAGTTCCCATCCTGCTGTGAGCCTCAGCCTCTCCTAAGACATTTGAATTTCTGAGGAGAAATCTTGAGAGAAGAAAAGAGTTCTCAGATTTTCAATTTATCTGTAGCCTGGAAGGAAAATGACTGTAAATTCTGGAGCTTCTGCAGCTAATTCCAGGGGGAACAGTTTGCCAGCATTGGAATCATGAGGAACCAGCTTGTGGGGGCTCCAGACGTCATTTAGCCTCGCTGAGCAGAACTCTCAAAGCTCTCAAGAGAACTCTCATATGTTTTCAATATGCTAGTCAAGGCTCTGTGGCAGATACTCCCTCCAAATGTACTTCTGCCTAAAATTGCACCACTATTCCTGAATAATATCGTGGCACTCGAGGGTGCTGCAGCCTCTCCATTGCTTTACTGCTGGGCCTGGACTGTGCACTTATTTTTTGTGGCCACTGTTGTGCCTGGGACACCTCTGCTCCTCTCCTGGCGTCACCGTGCCTTTCCTCTCATCCTTTGTTGACTCTTTAGCTGCTCACTCGGGGAGAGAGGAGCAGGCTTCACTTCCAAAGGTCAGTTCAGCTCCTGAATCTTTTGCTCAATATAAGAAGTTGCCAGTTTCAAGCCAGCTTTAATAACAGTTGGGAGTCTGATTTTTCTGATGATCTCTGGCAAGTGAAGGTGCTGAGACAGTCACAGCCCCTCCCCTTCCCTGATACTTAAGGACCTTTGCTTATCTTTGTAAATCCAAAGATGATGTTCTATACCATCATGTGTAAGTAAGTTCATTATCTCGCTGAAAGAGGGATGAGCAGTGTGAAAAGAGCTGCCTCAGGCCACACATTGCCGTGTGTTTACACTGGCCATGAATAAATCTGAGCCGGAATTCCAAAGAAAGCTCCTCTGTTAGAAGAGGCAAGGCCAGAGGTAACCTACAATGGAGGTTTTCAAACTAATTTGAGGATGTACTTGATAATGGTGAGATAGGTGTTGTGATAATGTGAGAGCAGTGAGCTGAAAATTAGGTGTTATAGGAAGTTCTTTAGTGTTTCTGCAGTCCAAATGTGCTGTTTCTGGAGACTACTCCCAGGTCCAACAAACTGTGGGGATTGACTGGGCAGTGCTAACAGAAACTTGAGATCATGTAGGACAGCATGACCTACCCAATGCACTGGGATGTGGAAATGCAGATTTGCTGGCTCAAACCAGACTCTGAGAATCTTTACCTGCCCTCAGATTTTGGACTGTGTACAACTTCCCTGCAGGGAACTGGCCAACACTTTTCTTGGGTGGTTGCACATGAGGAAAGTACAGGAGAGGAACAAAACTAATATTTTAGTCAAATTTTCTATCACACACATTCAAGATAAATCAAATGAAGAGAACAGTGTGGAAGTGGGATGATGGTAGTAGGACACTGATTTCAGCCTGAATCTTTCTGACTGATACCATGTCAGCAAGAAGAGAATTAATCTGAGACATTTTACAGAATACACTTGTAAGTTTTGAGAAGCTTCAGGGCAAACCAATTGAAGTCCAGTATTTCCAAGAGCAGAAATTTATTTACTTTATTTCTTTCAACACTAGAGAGAGATAGTGAACATGGAATGAGACTCTAAAAAATCCATTATTTCCTATGAATTGCATTCCTACTGATCTGAAAAAAAACCCCAAAACAACCCCAAATTAATTTGAATAATATTTTTCTACTTTATTTCCAGGGGACAACTATTGTTAGACCCACATTCCTAGATATGTAAATACTAGACCTGCGTGTGATCAGTTATTTTTTCTTCCTTCAGAGAGCCTCAGAGCTTTTGTTCATGGCTTCACTACTGAATTTGAGACTCTTCAGGTAAACCCTGAGGAGCCTTGGAGGGCAGAAAGCCGTGATGACAATAAGTTAAGTCACAAAGTGACCCAGGCTTCTTTCCTGTTCGAGTCAGCTGGGTTACCCAGGGGTGCAAAAAAGGGATGTGTTCACTTCAGAGAACACCACATGGAGAGCTGAGGAAATAATTCAGGCTCTCTGGCTTTGCCTTCTTCTGCTGATTGTTAGATGTGGCTCTCTGCTTGTAACCTGGGTAAAGTTAGTTCTTCCTCAACCAAGCTATTTCTTCATTTAGCCTGGTAAGAGACAAGTTAAAAAGAGGCAACCCAACAAAGTCCTTGTCCAACTCTATTATCTGTAAAGGCTCATTGTAAAGGCTGATTTTTATTTCATTTAAAGCTTCCAGCAGGAAAACTTCACACAGCAAGGTTGGGAAGACAGCCCCCTCGCTATTGTTCTCCACTTTTGATTTGCTGTGAAAGGATGCTCTATTTTAAGAAGCATGATTGTCTTCTTTTAAGGGCAATTTTAGGACTGTTCTCTTCAAGCAGAAGTAGATGGAGGTGGAGATAATAAATCCAGCAAAGTACATTATAAAGGCCTAATAAATGTTAGGGAATGTACTTTAGCCTAAGGGGATCAAGACCATTCTCCGTGTGTCTCTCTTACACACACATTCCCTGATCATAACAAGATGAAGAGCAGATTTTATTGTATTTGTGTGACGATTCTAGCCTAGATCAAAAACAGGGCAATGGAACAAATACGCATGTAAATTAAAAGAAGATTTTCAAATGCTTTAGCAAAGCAGTTTTTAATCTGACACCTTTAAGCCACTGCCTCAGCAGAATGGATCTTGAGAGGAGATTAATTTTTGGAATTTGCTACCACACACATCTAATATTGTTTAAATTAGATTTGATTAAATACTTTTCAGGCTTAAAAATAACAGGATTGCTTGTAGAATTATAATTCTAGATTTACCTGCTGTACCTGATTAAGGGGATGGGAATAAAAACGTATGGGATTGTAGTATGTTTGTGGTCACTTTACAGGGAGTGGACTTCTTCCACAGTGTTTTTGAGAATTTCCTGCCAGCCCTAGATGATTCCTCAGCTTTGTTTGCTCTAATTTTTTAATCAGCAATTTACAAGAGAATTTCAAAATGCCATAAATGAAAAAGTAAACTCCTTTCACTTAGTAAGCGAAGTACTCTGTCAGTAAAAAACATGGCTTACCATGCAGTTTGTAACCAGTTTCAGCTTGTACTTGGACTTGTGGAGTGTGGAAAGTACCAAAATTTAACAAAAGAACCCAAAAAACCCCCAACCAAGCCAAAACAAATCAAGAAAACCAACCAAAATCCAAAAATGAAAAAAATCCACCACATTTTGCGGGATTTCCAGATCATGGCAAAATGAAAAGTTTGAGTTCAGAAATATTTCTTTTGTTAATACATTGCAGTCAAATGCATATTGTTCCCTAAAATCATTTGTGTGGAGGATGTTTGCCCTCCAGGCATAAACTCCTTCAGGCTCTTAACAGTGGTGGTACCTTTGGCTTCACCAAGCGGAAAAGTTTCAATTTATTTTATATTATATATATATTTAATAATGTTCATAAAAGGTAATTCCTTTTCATGACTTGAGCAAACTTCTGAATAGAAGGAGCATAAATTTAAACATTTACGTGATAGCCTCAGTGATGCTTTTATAGAGGGAAAATATTCTTAGGAAGTCAGTCTCCAAGTGCCCTTTCTTTCCCATTTATTGCAAGCTCAAGAGAAGCAACCAGGAGCATTTTATGGTACTTGAATGTAACCTTAAAGGCATGAAAGGAATTAGGCTGAGTGGCAAACTGTTTCTAAAGCTGGCGTTTTTGAACGGTTCTTACTGTTTGGACATTCAGTTGTTTGAAAGATTCCCATGATGATATAATTTAGTAAGATTTCTGGAGTCTCTCTATAAACATAAAATGCACCAAACTTTTCACTTTGTTTTCTAAAGTGAAGTTGCGACATTCCCTTCTAAAGTGAAGTTGGAGAGAGACAATTGACAAGGGCTGGAGGGACAGGACCCAGGGAATGGCTTCCCCGTGCCAGAGGGAAGGGCTGGATGGGATATTGGGAAGGAATTGTTCCCTGGGAGGGTGGGCAGGCCCTGGCACAGGGTGCCCAGAGCAGCTGTGGCTGCCCCTGGATCCCTGGCAGTGCCCAAGGCCAGGTTGGACATTGGGGCTTGGAGCAGCCTGGGACAGTGGAAGGTGTCCCTGCCCATGGCAGGGGTGGCACGGGATGGGCTTTAAGGTCCCTTCCAACACAGGCCATTCTGTCATTTTGTGAAATTGAATTATTCTGTGCGCACATCTCACTATTCCCATCCTGTGAGTCCTTTTTTATTCATTCCTTCTATAGGACAGCCTAGCTTTGATACATTTTGCAGAAAGGGATGACAGAAAGGGTACAAATGTCTTACCTGAGCACAGGCGCAGGAATACAAAAGGCTCTTCCTTTGAAGAATGCATTAAGTTGTGAATTAGAGTAGGGAGTACTCTGCTGCCTTCTTCACCATCCTGCCCAGCAGCTTACAAATGAGGATATAAAAGTGCAGGGAAGAAGAGATAGATGTTGTTGTCCAGGAAGATCTGTGCCAGGCACAGTGTTTCCATGTTTGTGCTGTTCTGGGAAATGGCAAGAGAACACTTTATCTGTGACATTTAACTGAGTCATTTCTGTATCACACTGAAATCTTGCTGAGGAAGCCCGTATTTTGTCAGCAGAGCTCAGGGAATGGGCTCAGTGCAAGTGATGAGGAAACCTTAAGGCCACACCAGCTGTCCCTCCCAAAGGGAGGACAAGGGACAGATGAAATGAGGTGTCAAAATACGCACAGGATACACAATATTTCAATCTGGATATCTTTCCTTACTGTCCAGCTGATGCCCTTTTATCGAAGCTTCCCTCAAATTTTTCAGCATTTTTCCTCATCTTGGTATATCAAAGCTGTGTTATATTGGCAGTGTAAAACACACCTGTTAACAGCATTCAGCTTAGCTTTTGCTTTTGTGTGGTGGGAGCATCATGGATTTTTGGTTTTGGGGTTTTTTTTTAATTATTTTTCTTCCCAATCAGGCCACAGATCAGGTGTAAAGCAGGCCTGTCTCCGGAGAATGACCATTCCTTAGATCAAATTTGATTGCCACACAGAACTTGATCTTGTAAATCAGGAAAACAAAACCTCTTTTTCTTTCAGGAATCTACAATTCAGCAGTAAGTGGCTGGGGGCCTGCCATTAATCATTCATGAGTATCAGAAAGAATATTCAATTAGAGATGTGCTCCGGGACACTTTAAGATTTCTAAACATGACAAGTTTCTGGTGACTGTAAATAGTACACAAGTGACACATTCAACTTTAGGCAATAAAACAACAAATAATATGAACTGATATAAAGTGATTAAAGTGGATACAGATTTTAAATATCTCTGAATTAAGTTTATATTCCTGATGTGCTGGGATGAGGTTTGAAATACCATTAGTAGAAGTAAAAGCTTTTTGTTTTCCATTTCCCTTTGCTTATAAAAGTTCAGGTGAAGTGACTAATACTCAGGTGGATGGCAGCTATTCAGACACCCAGATATTCCAAGTATTTAATTACCCATGTGATTTCAGCTTGATTTGGAAGTATCTTTTTAATTTCACATCCCATGTTACTCCTCCATTTGGCAGATTCCTCTTTTCTGGTCACCTCAGCTCCATGGCTTGGGTGTTCACCTTACAGCACCAACAGTGCCAAACTTGGCTGCTTTGGAGTGAAAAAAGAAAGGTGAAATAGTCAGTTTTCAATGGGTTTTTCTGCTTCTGAGGATAATTCTCCTGCAAGGGATAAAATAGTTACCTAATTCCCATACCTGTGATATAATAAGTCTTAAAGATCAGTATCACAAAAGTTGTTTGTTTTCCAAGACAATAATAACTCCATTTCTGGAAAATTGTATCCTTATTAGGATTTTTTAGGAAGCTTGTGATACTGTGGTCCAAGTATTACAAACAGTGGCTTAGTGGTAGATAAATCGATGTTGCTTCTCTGCTCAGTGGGCATAAGAAAGAAATCAAATTCTATATCTGTATAATTAAATGGGAAAATTCCATTTTACCTGCATTTGCACTTTGCTGAAGGCAGTCAGATGTGTTAAATTAAGTTTTTTTTATTATCACATCTTTTTATTTACGTTGTGACATTGGTTTTTATTTACATTATTGAAGACATTTTTCTTTACTTTTTGTTTACATTCCTTAAAAGTATGGCAACGACATTAAGATGTCCTACAAAATCTTCTGGAGAATCCAACCTCCACATTCAGGGAAACAAATTGATCACATGCTCTTAATAATTGGAAAAAAATTGACAACTGTGAGCCATTCCCAACCGTTCTTTTCCTTGAGCCTGCTCACTCAATAAATCCATCTTGATCTTCTTAATGCTCTGAGAAATGTAATTAGTATAAGGCTCCCCTGCAAGTGAAAGATGGATAGGTGTGTGGAGAATTCAGGGAAGGAGCAGAGGAAGGAGGGATTAATGCGGAGCAGGAGCAATCTCCAGCAGCCGCAGTCCATCTTCTGAGCTAAACAGCTGAACATTAAAAGTGTCGGAGACACTCAGATCATATCTGCCGTAGTAAACTCTTCCCACCCACTGAAATTAAAGGCACTTCTCACAACTGTAACATTTCTGCAGTTCTTTAAGGGTCAGAGAATGAGAACGGTGCAAAATCCTCCGACTTCTCGATATTGAAAACCTGGTTTTATTTTGAATGGCTTCTGAACATAAATCATATTGTTTGCAAGAGAAACATTTTGAAGAATTTTATTCCAGGCCATTGGAATACTACATTCCCTAAAGGCAAACACTTCTGTTTCAGTTATGTTGAACAGAAATGTGTCAACAATTAACTGGAAAAATCTACGAGGGTTTGGGTTTTTTTCTGATTATAATAAGCCATTTCAATTGTCTTCTTTTTAGAATGTCATCTCGGTTTCTTGAACCATTTCCTTTAACATTTTGTTTTGCTCCAAGGAACTCCAGGCTGGTGATGGCCTCGTCCATATAAACATGGGCATGCAATGTATATCAGCACATTTTAGAAGGAAATAGTCACTGTTGGCTTCCTTGGGTAATTCTAGAGGCGCCCCTGAATTTTCAATCCCCTGTGTGACTTTGCCAAAGCAAAAAGACTGGGTTTGTATTTTGATGAGACTTGATGTGGAAAATTTAGGGGCAGAACTCAAATCACAGCAGTTCTGGGCATTCAATGAAAGAAATGAAAGTTTCGAAGGAGATCCACCTGGAGAAATGAGGCATTTCCAGGGTTAGGTAGCATCTGAATGAAAAAATCCTGCTTTTTAATTTTATGTTTAGATGCATCAGTTCTGCCCACATCCAACTTTAAATCTGACCCAGAGAATCCAGCCTCCAGTAGGAACTTTCCTCTTGAAAGGAAGCCAGTGGGATGGATCCATGCTGTCCAGAGGAGCTCTCATTTTGAAGGATAAAAATATTGCACACTGACCATTCTAATATTCATTCTTACCAGAACCCTGCCTGGAACAGCACAAACTGCATCAATCATGGAACTTGCACCCAGACAACTTCTGAATGTGCAGATAAAGAGAGTTCACTTGTGCCCTGAGCATCATGACAGTGTTCTTCAACAGGTAGAACGACAGACTGATTTTGTCATGTCAGTGATGGCCTGTTCAGTATTGATGGCAAAACGTTTGTGCTTAATGATGCTCACAAATGCTGTTTTTTAACTTGTCTTTTAGGGTCTTTTGAAGTATAAATATTCCCTCGTTTTCTTTCATTTTCAGAGGCGCAGATAATATTTTGATTCCTGACAAGCACTCTGCCTGTGATTGAAAGTGGAGAGGGTGACAAGGTACTGGTTGCTAGATAGAACAAGTGATATATTACTTAAATAAGAATATCAGCTGATGTTTTTATAAATGGCCTAAATTTCCACATATACGGTTTCAATCCTGCACTTGAAATTTGGTTCAAGCAGTCCCATCATTCTTGTATCTCACTCTGATTTGAGAGTTATATTTTCTATCAGTCCTGCTGCAATAATAGTTCTTCCACTTAAAAATTTAATCCATCTTAATTCAAGAAAATGTCAGTTTAGTGGTAATCTCTGGTTCCATATTATGCCCTTTAGCTTCTCTTTCTCTCTGGCAGGATGACAATGTCAGAATTAAATCATGTCTTTGGCGAGCAGTTTGCCCAACTGCAGCTCTCTGAACGAAAGCCCAGACCTTGTTTTATTTCTCCATGTTGCAGGTGTTTCCCAGCTCATGTGACTTTCAGTGCTCAGGGAACTCAACCCCCAAAAAGCAGTGGATTGACAAGTGGCAGTCACATTAGGTCTGGAGCATGAATCATAAGGTAGTTTTTGGTAAAAATCCGAGCAATGGAGCCTGATTGAGTCTAATCTTTTATTTCCAGTTTGGGTTGTTTCCCTTTTTTTTTTGCTTTGGCAGATTCTGAATAACATCAGGTGATAATAGCCTGAGGGATCAGCTGCTTTATTTAAATGAAGCAGAGATGTGGCCCTGGCTGGCTGACTCCCCTTTCCTGGTGCTCTTGTGATGTTTTCAGACCCTGTCTTGTGTTTTTACACATTTCCATTTCTCACAGGAGGAAATACAGGCAAAGGGTAATGCCGAATATTTGGAGAGGTTTTACTGGAGCCCACATGCTGCTACAGACAGGTCACTGCCCAGTCCCCTCCGCCCCTCGAGCTGTGTGCAGGCAGGAAGAACAGGTCGAATCAGCTGCAGTATCCACAAAAAAAGGTTAATTGCTTCTAAATAGCTGAGAGTGCCACGTCTTACCTTGCAATGTGAGAGTGTCCTCATTACAGAGCACCTCTCACTTTCCTGGGCTCCACTGTGTGTGTCTTTGCTGGAATTCCTGCTGGGAGAGTTGCAGGGTTAGCGATTTTTAAGTCAGAACGTTCCTTGTATTTATTATTGGTGGCTGAATTTAGTTATTAATAAAAGATGGTTGTTGCATTTCCAACAGAGCTTTAAAAATGTTAATACTCCAAACACAGTAATGAATACTCCTTTTTCCTGTTGTCAGTGAAATTAAGGATGCAACCAGAGCCGGGGTCTTGGAAGAAAAAGGAAAGTAGTGAGCAGTCCAAAGAACAGGAGTTTGGACCAGCAGTGGTTTTCAAGTTGTTGGTCAGCATCCTCTGGGAGTCTCACAACCACTTGTAAAGGGATGAGAAAAGGAGAATTAAAAAAAATGAAACACTTTTTTTAGCAGAATTGCACTTATCATATGAAGGTGTGAATTACCATCAGAGGTTTGCAGTTAAAATATGCTTCCTCTGAAACCAGTAGTTAACAATGAATGTTCTTTCTTCATCTTTTATTCCATGCAATGCTCAGAGAAAAAGCTGCCCCCTCCCCACGAAAAGAATTTAAACAAAATTCAGAACCTGAAACATGAAAAGCAAGATGGCTAACAGAGGACTAAATCAGCTGAGAATATTGCTATAATGAACTTAATTACATGGGGAATTTATAATTATTTTATATTGCTTTTTTAAAAATCTGGTGTTGAAGACTGCAGGGAATGAACAGACTCAAAAACAAACTGCTGGTAACATTTAATGCATGCACCCAAAGAACAATTATTGCCTTAAGCTTTTGTAAAAAACTGAGGAAAGAGAAAAACAGAAATAATACACTGTATATCATAATACAGTTGTATGCTTAATTATAATTATTAGGAAGGAATTTAAAATCATCTGCTGTCCCTCTCTGCAGTTTTGTGCACATGCTGAATACTTTTTTGCTGCATTATCTTGCACATAAATGAACAGAGACATTTATCAGCTTTTCTGTGTGAACAAAGGTGGGAATTAATAGCTCTTGTCTTCAGCTAAAGCTCATTTACTGTCTAAATTCAAGCAGGTACTAAACAGTGAGGGGCCAGATTCTGATCTGTGATGCCACTGTAGGTTAAGAGTGACTCGAAGGAGCCAAAAGTGGTGAATCCTCATTTCTCAAAGTGTAGCTCAGGTTTGGATTTGGCCTTGGGTTCTGCAGAGTGTCCCCTGAGTGACCCCTCAGGTAGCTGGCTACACAAATCTGGAGTATTAACCTGTCTCTTTTTTAAAGTTTCCTGTTTTGTCTCTGCCCATGGATTAGGCAGCTGCTCCACTGGCTTTATGGCAATCCTGGGGAGGAAGAGCTGTGCATTTGCTTGCTGCAAGTTAATCGTGAGCTTAAAAGCCCTAGTCCCCATGCCCTTCCTCTTAAAAACACATATTGCAAATTTGTATTCACTCTTTTCCTTCTTGAGTTCTGCATGGGCGTTGTGAGCTTCCCAATGATATCCTTGGGGTTTTGCATCCATCCTGACATATGGCATGTGTGTGAATCTCTCCTCAAATTTATTGGAGTTTGTGTGTGATTGGGAGCAGTTAGCTGGGTGAATTGCTGAATCATGGAACAATTATGGCAGGAATTCTCTGCTTTTGTGTTTTTCTACAAATGATATTGTACTGTGCTGCATTCACTTCAGCTCTTGGCAGGACTGCTGAAAAGTTAAGTTACAGCTGGTGCCATCTGGTAACTTTTTGAATCATGTTTTTGGTGCTTAATAATTCTTTGTTTATTCTTTACCTGCTACCTGATCTGCAGCCTCATAGAAAATACAGTCACCTTTCCTCTGTTGTCTTCCTCTGTCCTTCTGTTAAAGGTACTTTTCTTCAGATGTAGCCAAGGCTGACTTGGGGACAAGGTGCAGCTGGCTCCCCCATGCAGAAATAGCTGCAGGAATTCTCCTCAGATTCTCTGCTCCCACAAAACAGGTGAGGTTGAGGCTGTGCTCTTGCTTTATCCATGCCAGGTGATTGTCCCAGCCACTGCACTTGGTGGGAAATTACAGCATCCAAAGGAAAGTTAACATTTGAGTGGATGTTAAAGGCAACAGGCAAAGAATGTGGGATAAAAAATGATGCAAGTTTATTGGATGCAGACCCCTGTCACAGGACACTCCTGAGATAAAATGATTTGAGGCTGAAAAATATCAGGGACAGCACTGCTGTGAGCCTGCTCGGTGTCAGCTGCCTGCGGGGATGGGACACCAGGTTAGGAAGACCTTCGGTTTGTCTCAATGTAGTTCCCATTATGTTCATACATTGAAAATCAGCTTCTGAAATTGAACTAGGAAAAAAAAGCAGAAATTAAAGAAGAGTCATCTGCCCATCTCTGTATTTAAACAGGCAAGGTTAATTGACAATTGACATGCATTTACAGTGCTTAGGCTGAGCAGGAACAATACTTGAGAACTGCATTTCTATCCTACATCCTTTTAACTTTCTTCCTCTTCTGTTCATCTAATGTTAAATGAGATTTTGGGTTCTTTACACAACTGGTATGAAAAAGTTTCTGCCTCTCTCTGTCTTCCTTTAACTCTGAATTTAACCTCGGCATTCTTACCTGTCCAGTAACATCCTCCTGAATAATGTGCCAGAAGAACATCTCCCCGATGCAGCTAACACAAAGCTGCAATCATGAAAAATGGGCTGCTATTTTGTGGAGCTGAAGACTGGAGTGCAACAGATGATCTTTCTCAGTGTGACAGTTTGCACAGCCACTGGAAACTCTGTCCTCCAGAATTCAGTTAAAGCACAGCAAAGCCTGCAGAAAAAAAATACCCCTCAATTAAGATCTGGCAGATTTACCTCTTAATTTGTCTCGTGTCCCACAAGTTTTCTGTGCCTTAAGTGACTTTAGACATGGGAGTTTTAGCAGTAATTAGCAAGGACTTGTGCCATTAGTCTCTGACACATTCTTTTCAAAGCCACACAGACTTGGAAAACAGGAGCAAACAAATGGACAGCCCAGGAGTGAAAAATGTACAGAGTACAGAGTTCACCTGTGTAAAAGACTATTTCAAAAACTGTCTGGAAGATGGTTACAACAAATTACTCCCCTTCCAAGCCCCTCAGGTAGGCAGACTTATCAATCCGAAGGGTGAACTCCGAGGTTAAAATAATGTGATCTGAACTGCATGGAAGATAGATGGCTGCTTGGGAAGGAAACCTGGGCTGGAATAACTTTGACGGCCGAGCCGTTCCGCCTCATCTGATCCCACACACAGCAGGATCAGCCTTGCATACACATCCTTGTTTACCTGCCCACCTCCAGTGTGTAAGAGTTGCTTCCTAATTTCCATCATGTCCATTTGATCAAATTTTATAATGGTAATTTCCTTTTTCAACATTATGGAATGATATCTTGTTAGTGCCTTTGCTGTTTTATTAACCTGGATAAATGCTGCCATAGTAACAGGTGTTATGAGCACTGCAGTCCAATTTACATAGGAAATTTCCAACCTAACATGGGGGCAGCATGGCTACCCCAAATGCTAATTCATGGAAACACGATCTGTGCTCAGTGTATTTCTTTAGGACCTTTTACTGGTTCCAGAAAGGATGGAAGGTGAGCATCTGGTTCAAGGGCTGCTGCTGCTGTTGTAAGAACCAGTGCTGTTAACAAGCCTTTAAAAATTCTAAGACTAAATTTTATAGAGCAAACAGAGTATAAACACAGGTTTTCTTTGGTTGTGGGAAAGAAGGACGTCGTTATTTCTTGTTAGGGATAAATCAATTTTTGCAGTGGAGAGAGGAAGAAAGGAGAAGGCTATTTTGAGTAAGGAGCAATGAGTAAGCAGCCTCAGAAAAGTGTGTGTGAGTCACTGTGCCTCTCTAAACTCCCAAAGGTGTTATTTTTCCTTCAGATTTAAGCAGGCAGGGTTAATTTGGCTACAGTGTAAGGCAAATGCATGTTTATTTGTCTCCTCCATTTTTCCTCTCACCCACTTCACCATCCTGAAAGGATTTAGTTGTACAACATGTTTTATCCTGCACACCTTGAACTTGTTCAAGCCAGTGACCAAGTACCCTCCTCCCTGCTGTGGCATGAAGTGCTGTATCAGCCAAGCCACCACCCAGGCCTTGAAAGAGCCTGGCTACAGCAAAGGAAAGTGCCACTGAAGGGATAAGAGTGGATTACAGTGAAAATGATGAAAATTAAGGCACATTTTTCTAACGAATTTTCCTAATGAATAATTCATTTCCTAATAAACAAAAGGGCTGCCAAGGACATGACAGATTGGGGATATAGCACTTGAGTTATTGGAAGTGGCAGACAGGTCACAACTTTTATTCATGTTAATAGCTAACCACCTGCCAGATAAATTGGGAAGCAGATACCTCCAGAGCAGAGCCAGCAGGCCCCTCTCAGAGCTGCGAGGAGGGACCAGGAGAAGAGCCAGCCTCGCTGGCCATCGTGCTGGCAGCTGAGAGATGTCTGCTCCTCTCCCTTCTCGTTACATCTCTGTGGGGATATCCACTGATAAAGGAAGCACTGGATATGCTGCTACTGGTTGTGGTAGAGACATCTGCAATCAGTCCCTACCTGCTTTGCTTGTGGCAAACACAAAACTGCCTCTTGAGAGAGAGGTGATCACCTGCAGAGCCAAACAGTGACATGCACAGCTCTGCAGCCCAACCTGGAAATGCATCGGTGCTTATCAAACATTTGGCAGCCCCAGAGCTGCCCTCAGAGATAACAAAATCTGTTATAGATCTGAGCTATCTGGACACCGTATGGCGCTTCTCGTTTTGTGTTTGCAAACTCGCACGGGTCATAAAAGATATTTCCAACACATTTTCCCACTGTTGAAAGGAAGTCCAGAACCTAGTTGAATTCCCAAAGAAAAGAGATGTCCCTTGCTTTGAAGTGATCCCATAGGTGCTTTCAGAAAAGCAGGAGAGTTCTCCATAGCTCTCCACTTAACTGAGCTGATCAGATAACTGAGATAACTGACCCATTGCTGGCACCTCTAATTTCAGTTTCTGCCTCTGCCTGACAACATTTGAACCTACCCTACCATTTAGGACTTACAGGATTGATTTTCATCTTACTCTCCATTCTGTTGAAGCTATTTCACTTTACATAGAATAATTAAATACTCAGTAAGTCCCAGAAAAAGAGAACAAGAATGCAGATTAACCAGCAGCCCCATGATTAGTGCATTCTGATAGAAGCTGTCATCAGCTCCTTGTGCCTACTGCTCCTTTAAAAGAAAGGCCTTGAATCCAGCATTTTCACTTGCAGGTGGTGCTTTAAACCCAGACTAACGTGATGCCAGCTGCCACATCAATTCACTTCCTGGATTTTGGTGAGACCTTGTTCATGACATTATTTCAAGAACAAAGTTCTAGATTAACCACAACCTTCTATAAGTGCCATGAGCGTTTCAGCAAAGACTCTTCTTGGGCACAGAGGAAAGAGCCAGACATCTTCAAAGCACAGTTCAGGCCTGGGGCAGTTCCACTGCTTTCTGAAGGTGTCTCTCTTTCTTCACTCACCATATGAGAGGTTCGGGTATCTGCTGGCCTTTGCAGTAAGGCAGCAGTTGAAGCTTTTTTTTAATATGTTCTCAAATTCTTTCAAAGTACACAAAGTACAGTTGCATCCACAGCACCTTCTTGACCTGGGAAAGGTACTGGGAGAATAAAATCTGTTCTTTCTGACAGTTGGATTTTGTACTAACAGTAATCTTGGAATTTCATTCATGGATTAGTGTCCTACTCTGCATAAAAGGTACTGTCCCCAGTGGCAACAGGTACCCCAGCACAAATATTTAAATAAGTGGAAAGGAAAATCTGCCCCATTGTGTTGTTGTGGCTGTTTCTCAGCTGGAATGCTGATATTTTATGAATGTTACAACATTGCCAGATGATCAACATATTCCCAGTGACACCATTTGTCAGTAAAATAACTACTGCTGCCTACAGAAGTGGTAAAACCCTCAGACTGAAGCACTGTACATAAAATCTCAGCATTTTTGTTTGCTGTTTCTGTGATTGATAGCAATAAACTTCACTTTCGTGGATGAGAGGCTTCTGTGTAAACACTGGCAGAGTATTATAAAAATGAACATGAAATTGTGCGTTCTTCACAGAGGCTTTTTCCGGTTTTTGATATGTGTCCTTATGGCAGCCTGGCTCTGGCATATTCACAAATTCAGATACCATATGTCGTTATGATCGTCTTCAAAACTTCCAAACCCAGGCTTGTTCTCGTCCACAGGCTCCTTTCATTAGGAAGTGCTGCTGCTGGGGCTGCAGCTGCCAAAAGCCAGCGTGCAGTGACTGATCTCATTTAGGGTAATGGGATCTGCAAGGTCACTTGGGAAGGAGATGAAGACACTTTTATCCACTTGGATGCTGCTCCATAGGTAGAGACGAGGCAGGTACATAAAGTGTTGGATAGAGAGCTGTCATGGTCCTCACAGATTTAGAGATTTCTCTGATTGCTCAATAGAATTGGAGACGCTTTCCTCAGAACTGATGATTTAAAACCAAGCAAAATATATTTGTACAATTAGATTCTCTGAGTTCAGAACCTGGTGAAAGAGGTGTGCAGCAGATGAATATATTTGAGCTGCAGAGAAAAGACACATGAGAACTTCCTCCACACCCCTCTGCTTTTGTTTATAGAGAAAGAGGGTGGGAGGAGAAGGTCATCTCTGTAACTATGTGTGTCTCTCTTTCCATCACCACCCCTCAGCCCTTTCTTTCCCTCTGTCCCACAATAAAAAATGGTGCCTGGACAGTGGGTCCAGTTTGTTCATCAGGACAGCACGAGAGGAACACCTGCATCTGCTGATGGCCCTGATGCAAACCAGTTCTCCTTCCTATCCCATCTGGAATAACAAAATCCAAACTGCCTCCCTTGAGTCCTTCCTGGAACTCCTCCTGGGGAAGTAACACTTTGCTTAGGGCTGGGAGTGAATTCTCATAGACTTAATGATTTCTAATTATTTAGCAGACAGGATTTGGGGGTCTGGACTCCTTTGATAAAAAATGCTTTAAAATAAATAGAACTTCTATATTTTAACTGAAGAACGTTAGCAAATTAATGCATTGCTGAATGACTATCATTTGCTGTGTATTGCAAAATACAGATGGAAACAGCACAATCTCCATTTTTGCTAATTGCTATTGTTAATGCTTTTTAGTCAGTACATGAATTTCAGTGTAAATAGCACTTTCTTTGCTGCTAGCTTCACAGAATATTTGCATGCAGCCACGAATTCCTTACTCATAAAAAACCCTATTAAAAACAATGGAAGATAATATGATGATAATACATCAGAGGCCTTTGCTAACAGTAGAGGAGGGCACAAAGGAGAGATGGCAAATATCCTTCTGCCTGCTCATCTCCCTTGCTACACTCACTCTTTCACTTTAGTCTAAGTTTTTAAAAACATTCTCTTTTTTTTTTTGGAAAAGTCAATAACTGGAAACACAATTTATCTGATAAACTTTATGGCTTCTCTCAACACTGAGTTAGTGTGCTATCAGAAATGGATTTTGGCTATGTCTTTTCTGTGCTTGCCCCTACTTTCCCTACAAGAAGTTCCATAACCTTCGGAACAGTTCCTCAAGGTGCTGGAGTAACACAGTCAGGTCTTTAACGGCATTCAGGGCCCCGGAATCTTTTCTGACAACCTCATTTTCGAGCTCCCCTTTCCTTGCATCTTCATCCCAAATGGGTACTCAGTGCTCGCACAGAGTTCGTCAGAGTGGCACCAAATCCTTTTTGCCCTGGTTCTGACTCCTCGTTAGCAATTCTGTAAATGGAAATGATGCTCTAAAGTAGGGTCAAGTCACTGAGACATTGCTATAATTCAGCTAATGGGATGATTATCTAATTACTCTTGTTTGTTCTGACTGCCCTAGTCTCTGCTTTCTGAGTACTGTGTGCAGACTGTTTGCTCTTGTAGAATTAAGGTCGAGGAACAGAGTTCTTTTGCTGGTATAGGAGCAGCCCCAGCACAAGGTATTTTTGTGTTTTGTGTTTATTGTATTACCTGTGATTTTCATTGAAACAGACTTGTGCCTCTACTGTTCTGTCTTTAACATATATAGCACTTTATACCATTTAAATATGAGATATCTGAGCTCAGAGGAGACAAAACTAGATAAAATGATCCCTCAAAGATTCAGAAAGTCACAATTCAGAGGTGGATAATCTCAGCATTTAAAGTTTTTGAGCAAACTGGCTGTGAATACTTACATTTGGAAAGGTAAAAAGATGGATGAGGGGGCATAGTGACAGACTAATATTTGAGACATCCCACCACAGCTTACAAACACTGCACCTAACTACATTTAAATTATTCTGTTGTGCTTCCCTCTGGGTTCTTTTATTCCTGCTGGGACCAGGGAAGCTGTACTTCAGCCTGAAGCTACTTGGTGCATTTACGTTTATTCAGGGTTTGCCATCCCACTTTGGTAATTATTAGAGCCTCCTGTGCTCTCAGGATAACATACCTTGCCCTGGCTGCTTTGGCTTCACCAATTTCTATTCCTTTCAGAGTGTGTGTCCACTCAAAGAGAAGACACCTTTGCCCTAAATGGTTATGGCTCCTGCCTGGCTCGACCAAGCCCAAAATACAGACACTGTGCCCAATAAAATAAAAAAGTGATGCTCCCTCTGAGTTTTGTGGCAGCCTGTTCTTGTCAGAAAGAAAGAAATGAAAAACCCCAAAGCACCATAGTGTCCACAAAGGCCATTGCCAAAATGACAGGCTTTATGTTTTAAATAAAAAATATAAATCTGGAATTGAAATAAATTAAAAGGCCTGATTGCTTGAAAATGCAAATCTAGGACAAATGTCTCCACTTTTATGAATGGCTCTTCAGTTAGAAGTGCAGGCAGTTTTAATAGCTAATAGCTTCCTTTCTTATAAATACTTTTCCATACCATGCAACTAAATAATTTGTTTTTAATGGAAAACTAAACAGAAATGAGTGGAATCTTTGCACTGAGAAATGACCAGCTTAGTATGCAAGGGACAGCACTGTCTCCCCTGCCTCTGAACACTTGCCATCTGGAACAGATGCATTAGTTGTGGCTTCAGTAATGACATGGTGGAAGGGAGGACCTTCCTCACCTCAAGATTTCACTATTACTTAATGGGGCTCTGGTGTGAGCAGGGTCATTGTGGATTCAGCCCAGTGTTTTACTCAACTGTCATCTCCCCTTTATCCCACAACCTCCCCATCTTGCTGTACAGCCTCAGGACACTGCAGCACTCATTGCATGAGAGATGCTGTTCCAAATAAAGTTATACTGTGTACATGACTTGGTGCTGTATTGATATTGAGTGCACTCCTAGAATGGTAATCTCCTATGTACAATATGTGTCTGAGGAGATTATGTCTTCTTTTGCACACCGGGATATCTTTAGGATTGTTTATTATTCATGTTATATTTTAAACTGATGCTGGTCTATGCAGATTTTAAATGTGTTTGTCATATACCATTAGTCACCGTGTGAAATCTCTCAGTAATAGTTAGTTCTTGAGTTTTCTGCGGCTAAGGAGAATTTAACACTGATTGATGGTACATCACATAGCTGCTTGGCAGACTTTCCAATTTACGGCAGGAAAATTGCTCTTTTCTTTATGCTCATTCCTCCTTCTGCAGCGGGACAGTAAGATATATGTGCCAGGGTGCTCAGAACAGCCAGCATCTGATTGGCAATACTGCGAGTCTTTTTTACAATTATGATTTTATCATTTTCAAAAATCGTGCTGAATGTCAAGTATTTCAGATGCAATTTTTAAAACCCTCTCTATTTATCAAATGTTGATGATATATCCCTATCGTATTTCACATGCAAAAAATGACCTAACATATTTTTGCATGAGGAAATGAGTGAGCTGTCAGTGCTTCATCCTTATCTTCTAATAGTCTCAAATTCTCAGTCCTCTAAAGGCTGATTATCTGAAGAGTGAAGATTAGCAGGAGAAACAAAGATATTGATTTGCTCTGTGCCGTCTGCAAATATTTCTCATTAACTACTGATTCAATCAAAAATAATAATAATATATGAGTTGTTCTTCAGTGAAAGAAAGATATGGGATGAATCCCTTTCCCTTGACACTCACTAGTGAGATTTTCAAAGACTATGTTTTAAGATTTTGCACGGAATGCATATGAAGAACTGCTATATGTAATTTTTAGTATCCACTCCCTTTAAAGGAAAAAAACAAGATAAAAATTGTCATGTTTAATACCAGAAAAGTCTACTGAACTGCCAATCATAATTTCTAGTAAATTTAGCAATGATTTTTTGTCAAAAGAGACTTTTCTGTGGGAAGGTGTGCTTATTATTTTCAGCTGCCTGCAAAGTCTGGGAGGAGAAGCCAGTTTTGCCACTTCATAAAGGTTTACAAGTACCAGAGGTTTTAAATGCTGTAGGAAAGCGCTGACTCTGAATTCTGTTCTGGAATGTGGCAGAGGTACTCCCTAAAAACACACACAGGAGGGGAAAAATAATTGCTAAATGATGGTTTCAAGAAGAAATACAAATGATTGTCGTCGCATTGCGGGCTTGGAGCCGTGGAGTGGCGCGGCAGTGACACCTCTGAAACAGAGACAGTAAACACAGTAATGAAAACAAATGTGCTCAACTGGGCACCAGGGCCCAATTATGCTCCTGCTCAAGGACTTCCCTGGGATTTCTGCACAGAGTGAGGCTGCAGGATGGCTCCCACAAGGAATGAGGCAAGGAAGCTGTTCCAGCTCCAGTCCCAACAAAGCCATCGTGTGCGGAGCTCGTTTTCAGCAGCTTCCCCCACGTCCCACACTAATGGCAGGCCAGTGCTGTTACAGCTTGGAATTTATGCAAGCTCAGCCATGTAATGAGAATTATACCAGCTCATAATTGTTATCTTTTATTACTACAGACACTGTGTGGGGTTCGTAGAATTGCAAATCTAACAGAAGAAATACTTGGCATCCTCTTTTTAAAATCAAAATTCTCTTGATTTGTAATGCTGAAATGAAGAAAATGGGAACCAGGACAATGGAATCCAGCATTAAAAATAGAGAGGTATTATCTTGATTGAATTTTTCTATTCTGTCTCAGCCAGCTTCTGCCCATTTCTTACATTTGTGCCTGTCACTATCTTTTCTGTAACTGCTCCTGGAATAATATTCATTAGACAAATACCTATTTCATCAAAAACACATTCTTGGCATGAAGTTCATGAGTTTTCTAAAGTACATTTATGGCATTTCATCTTTTAGCATAAAATTATCTTGATCTCTACAGCATGTAAGGACTCCTACACTTCCTACCAAGACTTAAGAGCAATTGTCAGCTTGCAATGGAGCAGGTCAGGAGTAAGAACTGATCTCTGGCCACTCCAGGTGCACTGGATCTAATCACAGGGATGACAGACAGGTTAAAGTCACTTTCAGCTGCTCAAATCTCTGAAACTTAGTCTGTGGTGGAAAAGGCAAAAATCAGTCATAATTAAACCAGACCAGTCTTTCAAAGAAAACCTTACTGGCTTCTGGAAAGGTAGGAGGTGAAGGATGATTTGTCCAGCAGAAACTAACACCCTAAATCCTCATCTGGAGCAAATAGGCTGGATTGCAGCTATCCAAACACAGGAAAATATTTCTGTGTGTATTGGGTGGCCAACAAATATCTTTGATGGTCTGCTTGTCCAGACCACCTATTCCTGCACCCAGGATCGCACAATTTCCCACTACCAGCTGCCAGCATCTTTACTGCTCATGTCATGCATCAGGAAAAACCTGGAACCAATGATAACTAGAAAGGAGACTGTGCCCTTCGTAAAAACCCCACCAAACCCAAAATCATAACACTTGCCAAAACATCTTGTCCAGTAACATCAGTTATGCTGTGTTTTGCTTTATATGGCTGTATTAAAATGATGGGATTCAGCCAGATATGATAGCTCAGAAGTTGGTATGACAAGCTCAGAAATGTTAATGCAAGAAAGAAAAAGCAAATCAGAACCTTTAAAAAGTATTTTATTCATTTGATGTTTGCACAGTTCTGGAAAAGGCCAGCTGTGTCATATTTGCTAAGAATCTAGTTCCACATTGGCTCTAAGTTCGCAGTTCATTTTTTGGAGAAGCCTACTCAGTGTATAAATAGAGAGCCAGACAACCAGACAGACAGATCCTCAGCTTGCGGAGTCTGATGCAGCTCCAGTGATGCTGACTCTAGCACACATTGGAAGAGCCAGTCCTCAATTTTCAATGCCCATTGACCTAAGGATCCAAATATTTCATATATATTATAGCCATGATGATCTGGATATGGAGGAAAACCAGGAGTTTCAGGAAGGAACAATATTTTTTCATTACAGTATTTTCATTGGGCAAATTAAATAAGAAGAAGGAATATTGCATTGCACATACCTTGCTATAGACTTATCACAACAAAAGACTGAATCAGCCCAATATCCTCGACTTTTCTGCTGTTTAATGTTTTTATTATTGATTTTACTGTATTTGTCAGCAAGTAAACAATAACATAAAAAATAGCAATTCACTGAACTAAGACAAGCTGTTTTCTGGCAGGATCAGAATCCTTGCAAGACAGGCTCTGGGACAGAGGTAGGACAAGCCCTGGTAAACTAAAGGATCCTAGGCCAGGAGGAAACTCGGTTTAAATATTATAGTTTTACTCCTCTGAATAAGTGACCTGGTAATTAACAGGTAATTTCACATGTGGACACTTGGATTAATTACATGTATTAGCAAAATTGAAGTTTGATCATGTCCATCAAATAAAAACACACATCCTCAGGTGGCTGAGTTACTGATCATAAAACTTGCTGGTCTTGACTGGTCCTGTTTCTTCTATGATCCGCTCACAGCCTTAGTCCAGATCCTGAAAGCAAGCTGTGAAAAAAAGAGATATCTGCCTTAGGGAATACTCTCAGGATAACTAAGTTAAGAAAGTCTATAATGAAAATTGTGAGGGTTGGAGATGAAGCTTTCTTAAATGAGTAGCAGCACATTATGGAATGAGCTGTCAGAACAATTTGTATTTGTCGCCGTGATTTTAGATCCTACTACAAATAATTTATGCATCTATTCACAGAAGAAATCTACCACCATCACACAGATAAGAAAAACAAACAAAACAGAACGAGGTTTTATTAATACCAGTTCGAGGTAGAATTCTCTGCTTGTTTTTCTTTGGCAGCAATCTGATATATTGATTTAACACTCAGACAGCAAAAGTATCAAAATCTGGATACTTGTCCAAACAGTAATCCAAACCCTTTGATGCCAGTGCTGTTCCCATATTTGAGAGCCTCAAAATCAAAAATATCAAGGTCGTTTCCTCCATAAATTTACTTCAGCAAAATGAAGTCATAATTTCTCTTATTTTTTTTCCTACAAAGTTAGAGAAAGTATTTTATTTGTAATGACTTTCCTCTGACAGTCTATTAACTGTAATGAGTACCTGTGTTTTTCACATCTTCAGACATGAAACTTTGATACTTGTTGAGCTTCTGATGGGTCTCTGAAGCAAAAGTGGCACTCCAAGGAGGTATTACACTATATTAGAATAAGCACTATGAAATCATTCTTCAAAAGTATATTAAGTTGCACAAGGCTGAGTTTGCAATACTCTAAAATGAGAAGAAAAATCTATTCAAATATGAATAAGTGAGAGATTATCTGCAAGAGAGGGAGAAGTTTAGCTACAAGCACAGGTGCTTTAAAGCACAAATCCACACCATTAAGCTCTGGCACAGCTGTTTCATAATAAATAAAAAAGAGAAACAAGAGAAACACCCATTAAAGTCTCATATGAACCAACCTGTAAAGACAAAAAGTCATTTGTTTGTAAACTACTATCACATTAACAATGGATGCCAATTGAGAAAACCTCCAGGTCTGACAGGATGATTTTAAACTAAGAGTGTGGAATTGTTTATTAAGACTTTGAGTGACAGTCTAATATATTAAATCAGTTCAGAAGATTGTAAAATGCATTAGCATTAGCAATTTAATACCTCCAACAAATTTAACTGTCACTCATGGCATATCTGTCCTTGTTAAAGGGAAAAATCCTGAAGCGCCATCTTTGTCTTGACGGACAATAAAGTGAGGAGAGGCAGAAGCCTTTCTCTGTACACTGGTGATGAGAGAACTGTGTTACATTTATCATAATTAACTTTCACAGTTGGCAGCATTTTTTGGCAAATGTGTTATTTGCTCAAGCTTGTGAAAGAAGTTTTAAGAACTAATCATTGGAGCCAAGCCTTCGCTCGCAATCGTTTCAGGGCTGGATTTTAATCAATTTAGAAACGTAATTACATGCCAAATGTGTACACAGTTACTTTGATTACACACAGAAATTGGGCAGTTTCATAGTCAACTAACTGATTGTAAGCAGTTGGGTGCAAAACATCTCGTCTGAACGAGCACTTGTTAATAACCTTGTCTTGCAGCCATGTGGGGAACAATACAGCAAACTTCTTCAAAAATCCAGGATCTTTAAAGGAAATATTTCCAATTTCTGGTTTTATTCTGGTGGACAAACTTTCTGTGTTATATTTGCTTAATTTTGTCACTATTAATAGAGCAAAAACTAAGCCAAAAAAGAACTAAATGCAAAAGAGGATCCCTCAGACATTCCGAGTGATTCCTTTGCAGCACAGTAATGAAAAGGATCCCAAATGTATTGTCCAGCAGACTCCAATACAGGGTTTCAGCACAAAGAGCTGAGCAGAACTGTTCTGATATTTGAAGGAATAGACAACAGAGTGCCAGAGGATTGACATGAATCACTGGATGAACAGAGCACAGAGTTTAGGCTGCTGCAAATAACACTCCTGTGTTCTTCAGGAGTGCTCAGACAACGGCTGCATGTCTGTGAAAATGCTCCTGAATCCTAATATTTGTGTGACATCCATATCATTAATTTCATTATTAGTGTCAATTTTTGGATGGTCCCATATATGAGAACTTTCCACTCAGGGAGCAGCAGCAGAATCCCAGTTCCTTTGGGGAGCAGGGATGGAGAACACAAGCAACAACAGACACAAAAAATGAAGAGTTTGCTTAATAATAATCAGGATTGACAGGTTAATAAAGTCACTGCCTAAAAAGAAGTCACATTTGTGACTATAATTTAAACAAATTCTTTAATTGCCTCTTAGGATAAATGCTAACAACATGAACAGAGCTGGAAGAAACAGGAGTAATATTAAATAGTTTACTTAGTGTTTTTCTACCAAGATTTTCAGACTACACTTGCAAAATTATATCTTGGGGCATTTTGTAGGTAAAACACAGAAAAACAAGACCTGAAACGCTGAGTAGTGGGAACAGACACTTAGAGCAATAAGCAGTTCTCACCCTTCCTGTGCAGTGGGAAATCATGGGAAGCAGTGCCTGCCTGGTGCTGCTTGGGACATGCCCCATCACGCACTTTGCAGATAACGAATTATCCCATCAGTTTCTTTTTAGTAATATACTGGATCAGAGATATCCCTAAAACCAGCTTTTACAACTAAAAATGTTGATTAAATATTTATGTTTTCTTAATCGTTTTTTTTTTCCTACCAGCAGCTAAACACCGAGCAGCGAGTGAAATTGTGAGCTGGCAGGATTGTTGCTCAGCTGTCATTTAAAGGATCCTTCCAAGTGTAGCTGTTTCAAATTCCTGCTGAAGCCCCCAGCCAGCTGATTGCTGCAGGAAAACTGGGGATTGAAACCCTCCTTGGGAGCTGTTTAGCAAAACAAAGGCCACGGCACGCAATTGGATGTGGTGCCATTTCTGAGACCCAAGGAGCCCTCCCAGCTGGTGACAGAACAGGAAACACTTCACAGTTTTCCCTGAAAAGTGTGCCCAGTGTTAGGTGCTCTTCCTGGCGGTGCTGCAGTGGGTAACAGAGGCAGCTTCCAGCTGGAGAGCCCCGAGTGCCTCCGGGGGCTGCTGGTGGAACCTGGTCCTGCTGGGGCAGGACTTGGGCTCTGGGCAGGCTCCCCTGGGGAAGGGTGGCTGTAATTCCTTCCTTCCTTCCTTACACAGCTGCTGCTCCAGGAGGGCTCCCCAGGCAAACCCAGCCACCCACTTGGGTGTCTTTTGTCCCTTTGCTGAATGACCCCTGCTTATGAGTGCACACAAGGAGTTTGAGTAGTGAGGGGAAATGGGGAGCTGGAATAACAACAATAATAACAAAAATTATTACTGACTTTGTAACCTCTGTGAGCCAATTGTCCCTGTAGTACCAATACAGTTGTCCTGGCTCAGCTGAGGGCACAGCACAGGGCCCTTGTGTAAGAAAGGGGCAGAAATCCACACAGAAATCCACGTGTAAGACAAGGGACAGCCAAAGTCAGCCCTGCCCCTGAGGAAAACGCTCATCAATCTTCAGCCTGAAAAGGGTAATACAGCAACCACTGTTAATACTGAAGAGTTTACATTTCCAGCTGATTTGTTTTCCAACTTCTCTGTCATTTTGCACCCTGCTTTTTGGTTTATTCTGAAAGTGCACTGAAAGTGCATTTACTGTGCTGGAAAAAAAGCCCCTCTCCTTTGCTCATTCCAGTGCCTTTTTGGAAGAACTACTGTCTCCAAACATTCCCATCTTGGATACCACAATTAATTCTTCACACTGTCTTCCCTTTTCATCTAGCACAGTGGAAAGGTAAACTGTAAACAATGGTTTATTTGGAAAGCAAAACAACAGCAAGTAAATACCATTAACTGCAATTTAAATCTTTAATCAGTTCTCTTTTCTCCTCTGCTCTTCTCTCTTTTCTGCCCCAAAATATCGGATTCTTTTCAAGTTTACCAGCCCCTGTATGTAATGCGTGTTCAAACTCTGGATGAAATGAATCCCTAAGAGTGGTATGAGAACCGGGGAATAGGAAATCCTTCCTGCAACTTCCATTTTGCCATCAGAAGTACAAGTCTGGCCTCTCCTTTCAGTTATAATTACAAATTGTCTTTCTTTGAACTGGTGATGTTTTTTCCCTTGAAGAACATGGGAAAACCAGGTTTACTCATTGTGAAACTACCTTGTATTTAAAAAGGTGTATACTTCCTACACGACTTTTTAATCAAAACCACCATTAAGAGGCCGTTTAGAGAAATGATGACTTTTTATAACTTGGTCTTCAAGCTGAGCAAAATCTTCAGCAAAATGTAGATATAAAGAGCTGAATAATTCATTTAATCTGTGAAACATGATTGAAACCATGTTTAGAAAGAGCTGCCTTGGGCCTCCAAGGCCAAAGGGAAACTATTACATTTGAATCAGTTTGATTTTGTACTTCCTTGAAACATAAAGTGTCAGCGTGAGTGCAGAGATAACAGCAAACCCTCGCAGGGGGCTGTCGAGATAAAGCCCAGAGATTGGGAGGTGCTTTGATAATTCAGAAATAGGGGTCAAAGAAGTGCCTAAGGTAGGGAGGTACATCCAGAACAGAACACCTTTAATATATCTTTTAACTACTCAGCATTTCTGGCCATGTGGTGAGATTTCAGGTGGTGGAACAGCTGTGTTCCAATCACAGGAGCTGAAATTCAGCTTGGAAACTCATCCCATGCCCTTCACTCGAAGGTGTCAGAACTCCCAAAAATCATTCTATCAGCAATGAATGAAAAAATGAAACAAATTAATTTCCATCCTCCAGAATAAAAATGCTCAGTGTTGGGGGTATTTTCCAATTATATATACATAATACAATATAATTAATATAATAAATAATATAATATAGTGTAATATAATATAGTAGTATAATATAGTAATGTAATATAGTAATATAATATAATATAATATAACATAATATAATATATAAAAGTAATTGTAAACTATGTCCTTCCCCTCCAGGTCCTTTTCTCTGCTGCAGTTTTAATTCCAGGTCATGTACAAATAGCTGATCTTCTCTACACTGCTCCAGTCCCTATGATTCCATCATTCTCTAATTAACAACTTGGTGGCTTGGTAACAGAAAAATATTGAAGTTTATAGAAGTGTTGAGTTTATTCCTCTTACAGCACATCACATTTAATTTGCTTGTTCTGGAAGGTAGAAGAAATTGAATGTGCAACGTAACTTGGTCAAGCTTTGGAAAGTGAATATTTGAGTTGCACTCAACTGCTGGTTATTTTTCAGGACAAGTTAAAATGCAAAAAAAAAAGCAGCACAAGAACACATTGTTTGAGATCAGCTAGCAAGTCTTAAAAGAAAAAATAAAAGAGCATTAAAAGGTACTTGAAAAGTGAAGTGTGCTGAGTGTGCAAGGTAACTTATATTTTCCAGGCTTTCTTGATTGAATAGTATAAATCTAACATTAATCTAAGGAAAATTGGTGTGCTACAAAGGCTTTCCTCAGTGAGAGGTGATGAATTTTTTTTCCTTTTTCTAAAAAATGCAACCAGAGCAAGCGTGGTTCCAAATGACCTTTTCTCGAATGGCCTTGTTTTCTTTTTGAGTAGTTTTGTTCTCCTCCTATGGACCGGGTGCCTTAGAGAAGAAGTGGCATCCAAATAATACCAAAATTCCTCATTACCCACATTCTGCTGTTAAACCAGTGCTAATTGCTTCTGCAGACTGAACATTCAAGAGCAGTCAGTAAGGTCTGGGAGACACTCAGAAATCAGAGAAAACCTCAGATTTTCAGTGGTATGCAATATATGGAGACACTGCAAAAAATAGTTTAATGGCAGTTCCATTAGTGCATGAAACCCTCATACGAAGGTAAGTTTGGCTCTCATAAAGAAAAGCAGGATTTATAACCATAAAATATCCTAGCTACAAACTGTATTTGAAATATGGAGCTTAAGTCCACGTGATGGAATTCAGCAAGTCCCAGAGTTTGTTATGCCTCTCCACTGGGCTCAGCATTTTGTTCTCAGGGGGAAAATGAACATTGTTCAGCAATACCCCAAAGAGGAGAGGTGCAGTCGTTTATGCTGTATTGCTGTGTGTTTTCACTTCAAGCGTTGGAAAAGCCACCCAGTGCATAGGATGTGCACCTGGGGAATATTTTAGCAATCGGAATAAATGAGACAAAACAAATACCCTTCTCCACCTGTGAGTGCCTGGTGTTCACCAGTGAATATTTTCCATCAATTTGCTGTGGAGTTAAATCCCCCTGCTAGTCAAATGCTCCTCTGGAATTATTTTTGTTTGGATGAGAAGATATTTTGTTGTAGTTGAAGTAATTCCAAGGAAAAGCTGCCTGCTCAGAGAGTCGGTGCTCCACAAGCCACTCTGCAGAGATTCGCCCCCAGCAGCACGGCCACCACAGACCCCGGTGTTATCAGAGACCCCCCGTGGTATCAGAGACCCCTCATGGCCTCAGCCCTTCCAACACCTCCATTCTGAGCTGCAGCATCTGCCAAAGAAATCTCTGAATTTCTCCAGGTCTGTTCACCCCTCCCCATGTGCAAAGCCTGTGGTGCAGCAGCTCTGTTCCCCCCCCNGGGTTTTTAACCAGTATTGTTGTTCTAAAAGTGTTCTTCCTGCCTGATGTGTGTGGCTGCACAAAATGGTTCCAGTTAGATTCTGGTGGCAGTAAATAGCACTTTTGTAGTGTTACTGACAAGTATATATCTTTTTCTGGGGGTTGTTGTTTCCTAGAAGATGACTTTCAGGCAACCACAGATAGTAAAATATAGCAACACAAACAGATATTATGGATTTAATTCAGTGGTTTGAAATATATCAGCCAATGTTAATTCCCACATCGCTTTCCAGTCCATTAAATACTCTATTTTTTAATTGAAGTTATAATATTTATTTGCTCATTCTCACCTGTTTTGGTATGCTACATTTCTTCAGTAATTTCTCTAGTGATTTGTGCTTGGATTATTTTATTCCTTCCATTATCTCTGATTTAATTGTCCCCTATCATATAGAAAAGACTGTGTGCCAATTTCAAGTTGGTGTTACATAATTTACATTCAACTTTGTTTGGAAAGTTTCCCAAGCAATGAGATTCTCATTATTTTATAGAAAATATTAATAACCGTACCATCTTATCAAAAAACCTGCCATCAATAAACAGGAGATGCCAGCACTTAAAGTTTTATTTCAGCAGTTTAGAATTTAAAACTTCTGTCAGGAAGGAATTTATTCTTTTCCAATGAAATATATATTATCAGCATATTAGGGCAATCTTTCCATACATTGTAAAATATATCACTTAATGGCTGAAATATTTGTTAGTTGAAAAGTGCATCCAGCCTCAACACGATGGGGCTTTGGCTGTAAATCTCTGCTTAATAACAGTCACTCAGGGAAGGAGGTCTGGGGTTATATATTTTCATTTCACTGATTCTCATATTTGCATGAACCATGTGAGGTGATCTGAGCTCGTAAGCTTTAAGTTGATGCTTTAAATTCACTGTTGGTTGCAGCAGTAATTCAGCTAGGCAGGGCATCTGATCAGACACCCAGAAGATGCCACAAACGGCCAGGTTTGCATTGTGGGGCACAGAAGCCACTCCGTGCTCCAGCAGCACAAAGCAGAGTGTGAATTGCCCAGGACAAGGCTCACCTCCTGCGAGCAGCAGCCAAAGTTCAGGCTGTGCTGTTGTCTCAAGGCAGCAGTGCCACGTGAGGAATGCCAATGAGACGGGGATGCATCTGCAATCTGCCCACACCTGGCTGCAGCACCAGCCTCTGGCCTTCCCTGCAACTGGGAAATGCTTTTTACACCCAGCCAGGCACCCCTGAGCCATTTCATCATCAGGGGAGGGCAGGGGAAGCACTTCTGCATGAGCATTCAGGGGTTAAGGGGTTATGACATCAGTGCTCCTAGAAAGGTCATCTTTGTTTTATGACTGTCCTAAAAATCAAACCAAAGCGCTTCTTCCACAGCAAGATAAAGCGAAATTATTTTCAGTTCTTGGGAAACAAACAGGAGTGTCCTCTCCCCCTCGATGCTGTTACAAACAGTCTCTCAGAATATGGCCTGTGGGCTGACTAGATCAAACACAGCTGCTCTTTGCAATCTCAGTTACTCAAAAGAACTTGAAGTGCTAATTCTGCCATTTGAAATTTACTGCAGAATTTAAATCTGCTGCATGTTGTTCAAATCAAGGGCATTTATACAGATTTCTGTAAAGCCCGGGATGAGACCGTAATATTCATGTAAGGGGATGATGTTACAATGAATAGACTTACAAGGAGAAGGTGATTTAAGAAAAAGGCATGTCATGTATATATCCACATCTACAGGGGAAAGTTAGTTTCCTGTGTTTTGACACCCTTTCTAACACAGCCCTGAATAAATCACCATATTTCAGTAACATCTGCAAATCCAGGAACATTGTAATTCCAAACTGACAGATCAGTAGGAGGCTAAAAGAAAATAAGAACAATAAATTAAAAAGGGAGACATTACAGAATTGCACCCGATCCAGATTGTAGGCACTGTGTTGAAGTGAAATCTCTGCTCTGGATTCATCGAAGAGATGGCAAGCAGGGCTTCTGCCAGTTTTACATTGCAATGGAAGAACAGTACCTTAATTTGTCATGTTGAGCACCAGCACTGGGCCTTGTTAAACCTCATGAGATTCCTAGGGGCCACTTCTGGAACTTGTCCAGGTCCCTCTGGATGGCCCCGTCCTTTGGGAGTGTCCCTGCACTCCCAGCTTGGTGTCCCCTGCAAATGCCCTGAGGGGGCCCCCAATTTATGTCATTGATGAGGATATGAAATAAATGCCACTGGTCCCGGTACAGACCCCTCAGGGACAGCCCCTGGCACTGATGTCCATCAGAACTGAGCCACTGACACCCTCTGGATGTGACTGCCCAACCAGTTCCTTATCCATCTGATCCAACTCTCTCCAGTTTAGGGAGGAGGATGCTGTATGGAGTCATGTCAAAAGCTTTACAGAAGTCCAGATAAATGAATCTGTAGCTTTCCCTTGTCCACTGGTGGAGTCAGTCCATCAGAGAAGGGCACTGTGTGGGTGGGAAATTGCCCTTGGTCCTGGAGGAGCCAAGAGTGGACCCCTGAGCCCAGGCATGAAATGGCAAAGCCCTGCAGAAGATCCACACCTTTCTGTTGCTGCCCTTGCCAAAACAGGCTCCCTCCTTTTCTGTCAGTCTGACCCCAGTGTCTCTGGATTACTGAGACAGAACTGCCAAGGTGAAAAGTGATCTGGGAAAGGCTGTATAGCCTGCAGTCAGAATATTTGTTTTTCAGAGATTTCCATCAGTTTTGTGGGCTCCAAAACACATCATTTTCCTATGGAATACAAACAACCCCAGTAAGTTGTTCTGACAATGAATGGAGACAAATATCAGTTTTTTCTAGGCAAGTGAGTTCCAAAGTTTTCTTGTACAGAGAATGAACTGCCAGCTGCTGTTTCATCTTGTAAAAGTGGGATTGCAGCTCAGGTATTTCACTGTAGTTATCATGGATGTAGGTCAGTACAAAGAAAACACTATCACTGACCAAAAAGAAAAAGTCACATAGGGATTTAAAGATCAGATTGCAACCCATCAAAATTCTGCTTTCAAATCTTCTGATGACCAGGATTCCTTAAGTTCTTATTAGCAAATAACCATTTACTTAATGCTCAAAATTTTGTCAGATAAATCAAGCCAAGAAAATAAATCCCAGCAGTATTGTGGATAACTATGTTTCCAGAAATTTATGTAAAGATATGATGCATTCTCTTTCACTAAGACTGCATGTTTCTGAAAACTTTATTAGTTCAGCCACAGGGGTTGAGAAAGAAGGTCAGACTGACCTCCTGGTGGTTTTTTTCAGTAATAAAAATTGTGAAACTGAGAAAATATTTGTAGAACTGGTAAGAGATATGTCTGATATCAACCTGTCCTTTGGTAACACAGGCAATCCCTTCCGAGGGACTCGTAGATAAGTGGGTCTGTAATGACTAAGGTGAAAAGCGAGGGAGAACTGGTTTTGATAAATTAGGGAGGCCACAGGAAGAGGCAAGAGAGTCACATTAACATTGAATGGATGTATCAGTGGAGGCTGTGGAGCAGAGGATCACGGAAGACCAGAATTCATCTGTTCAGACCGCTATCACAATATTCCCCAGAGCACGGAGTGCTGGATACCACAGTTAGTGAACAACATAACAAGAACAGGGGACCTCTGAAAGAGAGAGAGTGAAAATAAAGGACTTTTGATGAGTCCTGTAGTGGATATCTATTTTCAGTTTAAAACTCAATCTGTGTTAATGTATGCTGCTTTGTAATAACACAACTTGTGGTTAATGCAATGCCTTTTCCTTAGCACAGAGACAGCTGTAGGTGTTTGAATTGTTCTGCCAGCCAGTGCTTTCATGAGATAGATTTCGTGTGGCACTGTGGAGTGATTTATGTGTGTAAGCAAAGTCAGGAGAAAGTCATAGATTTTAGTATTCTCTAGTACTTTCTTTAACTTGAGCAATACTTTCTGTCCTGTTTCTTTGATGTACTGGATGCTCGATATTGCTGGCAATATAAATTCTTGCCTCAATCTTATTTACATAGACAGAAGTTATGTAGTGACAAGGTCCCTTCAAGGCTTGAATGGTTTGTTAATAACATGTACTAAATAGCATCTGGTATCAATCTTGTCCTACAGACATGCCTGTAGTGATTTAAAGCTTTCATTCTTTGAATTCAAAATCTAATTTTTAATGCACTTTCTGTCAGCTGTCTTCACAGCTTTTAAATGAGATTCTGTCATCTTGACATATTCACAGATACACTGAAATTTAACCAGAAAAAAAATGAAATAAAAACTTCTCATGTCTAAATAAAATGCCTATTCATGCTCATATAAATATTTTTGATTGTTATTGGCTTTCAGTTATTTACCAATATAGAAATCAATACTATTTCATTTACTGAATGGTAGAAAGAAAGTAACTGCTTGTGTTATTTGGACATGACTACTTAATTGTTGTTACTATTAGTTAAATAAAGAAATAGTCATAAACTTTAGTTTCTAGATTAACTTATTTGTAGAGCTCTCAATTAGCGATTTTACCTGCAAAGCCAGACAGCAAACTACTCCATGGATCCTATGCTTCCTTTGTTTTCTACTCAACTGCAAAATCCACATATCTAAAAGCAGAAGGAGGGTGACGTTAGAATATCTGTCACTGGAGGATGCCCATGGGAAATTTTGTTTCAAACTGATACCTTTCTCCTCACTGACACTTCCATCTGAGCAGCCATTTTAAAACCACTTTGATATTCAATGAAAATTAGCCAGCATCAGTTTGGGAAAATCCTGAGCTGGAGCTGTTGCCAGTTTTGAACCTGTGCAGCACATTTGGGTTTTGGAAAGAATGCCTTTAGGTGTAATTAAACCACTATGAATATATCCTTGGCAATGCTGGCGATGGTTTTTTTGAGTTTTGAGTATTTCAGTTTAGCCGTGCACATAGACTAAACTGATACTTTGTCCACACTTAAGGCTGGTTTCAAGGAAAAACAAACACAACATTTACCTAAGGATCCAGCCTTTAGGAAAGGTGAGGAGAACAGAATTCCTGGATAAACTAAATGAAATAGCAGGTATGAGACCCAGGGGAAGGAAACTCCTTAGTGCCTGTACCCACCCCCAGCTACGACCTGACATAAACTGGAAGGAGAAACACTGGGAGGATTCCCTTCCCTCTTTAGTTGCCTTCCAAGTCTTTTGTCCAGCAAAGATTGGCAGCCCCAGAAATGACACCACTTGCCAGCTGAGCTCTCTGGCATGCCCCTGAGAGGAAATTTAGGAGGTCCAGTCTGGGTGGTTCATCCAGTGGCAAAGGCAGGGCTGGGCAAAGAAGTCACGCCCTTGCCAGTCCAGCTGCCACAAGTGAAGAAGGGCTCTGACAAAGGTCTTCAGCACAGTGGCAGTGCCAAGAAGGCTTTTCCTGGAGTTAACAAAGAGGTGGACACATCTAAATCCCATTGCTGAATCTGGTGGATGTGGAAAGGGAGCTGCTTGGAGTCTTGGACTTGTTGGTGATATTTAATAGTCAAGTTAAGTTAGTTAGTCACCTTAATATGTCATCCTTCATTGTAGGGTATCAAAATGCTTTACAAACTTTTATTATGTCTCAAAATAGGCTAAGGAGCATGATTTTCCTTTTTACAGGTGACTGTATGTAGCAGCCACACAGTCACAAGACCCAGTGACAGACTCAGACTCTGAATGCTACAACCTGATTCTCATTCATCTCTGATTACTGAAATACACATTCTCACTGGGTTGAAAAAAATAAATAAGTTTTTGTTCTTACAAGTTAGTGTTGGTCTTTGCTTTAGTTCACATTACATATTGTATTTACTTGCTTGTTCTGCAGAACATTAAAACGCAGGCAGAATGAAAGAGTAAACCAGCTGGATACAAGGCTGCTAATGCAGATTATCAGAATTGACAGAGAATGTAAGAGTAAGATACAAATAAGGCCATTGAGAAATAACAATGAAGAGCAATATCTTTATTTTAAATGGATTGTTACAGGAGAAGCCAGAGGGACCCTGAGGCTGCTGAAGGGATAACACGGGCGAAGGGATGTGAGATGGTTTCCTAGGATTACCTTCCGCACGTCATCCACACTGGCTGCCCTTTTTAGCCCCACGCATAGCCTTTTGGGGATGCCACACCTAATCTGGTAGAGACCTTTTTCTGAGATGATATATATGCATTTTGGGGACAGATTAAATCATATTATCTGGGAACGCTTCCATTTTCTGTCTGCCTCATCTCCATCTCTCTCTGTATCCTGTTGAATTTCTCTCAATGCTTCAGACACTAATCTGAAGTTTGTCCTGCTTAACTTAGCACCTTTAATTCTTTAGTTCTTTAGTTCTACATTTTGTCCCTTCTTATGTGTGTGATATCTAGAAAGTGTTGGGAAATAATTGCCTTTTTGCCATTTACATGGACTTCTGTCATGCCCAGATCTCCTCTGTGAGGCTCAGAACTCGACCTGAAGACATCCAAGAGATTCTGGTAGCTCTGAAGAGACCAATCCAGCAAAGCATCTAAATGCCTGAGCCTGGCTGAGTTCCCCATTACTAAATTAATTCCCCAGAGTTACCTGTTTTAACTTTTGATATAATTTTTCCAACACACTGTAATTTCTAGAAATTTTTTTTCCCTCAAGTGTAATTATTCTATCTCAGCTGGACTTCCTCTGAAGTCTCTTTTGTAACTGCCCTCGAAAGTTCACTCTGAACTATTCTCTGTAGTTATGGCAGACAAATAAGAAAACACTCATATAAATTTCACTAAAGAGTAAAACTTTAGTTAGGCTTTTGATAAGGGTGGATTAGCAGCACTGGTTGAAGCAGTAAATCCTGCATTACTGCAGACTTTTAGGGGTGAGTTTGATGGCTTCAGTCTAACTTTACCTTGGCAGGGGGGTAAGACATCCCCTCTTATATTATGTTACTCTAAAAAGGACTGTGACAAATCATCCTTCACTCATTGAAGTCTCATGCAGATTTCTCTGTAGCACTCCATTGTACAGATCTTCCAGGAATCCTCGCCCTGATATCATTCCATGCATACAACTTTAACTGCACAAGGCTTTGCCTCTCCTACCCTGTCCTGTCTTCTTTCTTTCATCTGACAATAAAGCTCCTACAATAACAAGGTCTTTTCTTCTGTTGTGAATTTAAATTCTTTCTTTTCCAGCTTTGATTTCACACACAAACGCTGCCTTTTAGCCAGGGCTGGTCCATGAAGAAGGCAGGTATGTGAAGAGACTCTGTCTTCTTATTAAAACTTTGAAGTGTTAGTGGAAAATGTGCTTTGTTTTTGAGAAAGCCATAAAAAAGTTATAATTTAGAGATTAGCTGCTCAATAAGGAGGATGTGGAATATTTCTCATCTCTCATCAACTCAGTATCAATTGTTATCTCTTCAATATCAATTGTTATCTCTTTTCCTGCACTTTCCATTTTATGTGTAATTATTATTCATCATAGTTATGAAGTGTGAATTATGAATTATTCATGAATTAATGAATAGCTTAAAATTTGAAATTTAACATCCAAAATGCATTAATTCTGTGTTGCTCATTTGCAGCCAGACCTCTGGATTCTGTACTGCTCTTTGTCTCCTGTTTGTCACACCAATGTCTTGCTGCTCTTGTCTTTGTCCTTGGTGTGGTTCAACACAAATAATCCCAAGAAAGGATCCTGAAGTCTTCCTAGGGAATTCTGCATGGCTTAATTGATGATGGTCAGATTCATTCTAAATAAACTTTACAAATGATGAGAAAGAATTCATGAAACTTCACTCAACAGAAAACGGGAATTTTTGACTTGATATTCTTTTCTGTGTTTATTTCAATTCAGAATTTGCTCTTGGAAGAGAAAAACAATCAGCTTTTTATTGGGCTTTACCTGGTGGAAAAAAATGGAGGATTCAAAGGTAAAGGAGTATTCATATTTTATTCAAGTACAGGTGAAATATTTAAGTCCTGCAGCCTATATTTAAGATTCCCTTATCATGCATATTAAAGCCATTTCCCTGGTTTATTTTGCTTAGAAAGAATTTAGCAATGAAGATTAATTTATCCAAGTACATAAATGTGTTTCAGGTAATTCTCCCAGCAAACCAAGCATCATTAAGATCTCCAGAGCCTTATCATTAACTACTCTTCTCATGGTGCTGAGCTTACCACTATGAACTGGCAAAATTCGGGTAGGCTGAATAAAACAAACCCATTTGTCTAATTTTGGATCAATACCTTTTGTTTTGTTTTTTAGCTCGATAGGCATTAATACTTAATCATTTTCAGACAGGAGATGCTTCTATGGCTCTCATTTGGTGTTAAGCAAAAGAACATTAATTATTGGATATAAAGCCCGTTAGATTTTCCTTCCACAGTATATTCCTGAGGGAAGGCTTGGAGCAAGAAACATTATTTCAGCAGTTTTACCATTGTGCATCCTTAGTTTTAATTGCCACAATCCACCATTTACAAACTTACATGGATCATGCTTACAGCTGAGGAGCTGTGCTTCTGCCTCCTGCACATTTACAGTTATAAACTTCCCTTTCCAACTGTCTCTTGTGCAATAAGTAAATTTATTAACTCTGATGAATTTCCACTAACTTTTCTGTAAGACAGCACCAACTTTTTCCAGAGAATTTTCGTAGTGGCAATTATCACAATTTCTGATTACTGTGAACTTGTATTAGCCTTTTTTCAGTATAAAAATGAAATGAAAGCCCTAAGGGATGCACATCTAATATTCAAGATTTTATCACTTTAAAGACTTGCTACAAATTGTGTAAAAGGAACCTCTGCACCTTCTCAAGGCACAGAGTTTTAATCATTTTTATATTTCTTTTATGAAGAGATTTTCTTTGCATCTAAAATAACCTTAGAGTCTCCAGGATCAAAATGACTTACTTTTTGCTTCCCTTTCATAACTATTTTTAATATTGTGTTGTGGTTTGGTTTTTTTTAAACTATATTAACTGCAATTTTACAGGAGCCAGGACTCTGGAGTTCCTTAAGCAGCTCCTGTGTGTTTGGCACAGACAGACCCCATCAAACACCTTGTTCTACCTCCCATTTTAAGGGCTGCACAGGGGCTGCTTTGACACAAGTGCCACAAAAGCCATTTCCTTTCTCTAAGACAGAAGCCCCACAGAATAATTCTGGGCTCCACCTCGGGTTTTTTTTCACTTATTGGGAGATTTGCCAAAATCAGAGAGGAACTAAAGCTACACCTTCACCCCTCCTGATCAAGCCACGCAGTTTGTAGAGTGTTTGGCACCTGGCTCTTTCTTCATCTCTGAACATAATTTTAAACTTTATTCTTAATTTTGCATATTATGAGACTCTACCAAGAAAACTGCTAGAACTATAATGCAGGTCAACTCACTGGCATATCCTACAACAATTTTATTGTTACGTACATTGTTATGAAAAAACATTCTCTATTAGTGTCTAGTAAGAAGTAATTTTAAGTATAAATGGCCTTTTTAAAGATGTAGCATCATCTTCTTTTCATTGCCTGCCATACTAATAGGAGAACAGCAGATGCTCAGGCAAGATTCAATTCACCTTAATTTGTTCAAGCTTAATTAGCAGCTGGGATGCATCTGGCAAATAAACATGAAAATAGTGACAGCCTGAGTTAAAGGGAAAAAGTAAAAGGCTTTTGTTCATTAACCACATGTTCTTCGTTGTGAGCATTATGTGCTGAAGGCAAAATCATTTTTAAACTCCTTTTTTTATGTAAAGGATAGAAACCCTCATACCCACAGCTTCATTCCTGGTGTTCTTGTGCAGGTGAGCCATGTGAAAACAGAGCAGTCCCCCTATGAGATGCTCCTGCACAGGTAAATGCTTGTACCATCACAGCTTAAATATATGGCCCAAGCTTGTACAAACAGAAGAGAGTAGTTTCTTCAAGAATTAGGTAGGCAAAATGGACCCCTTGAGATGTAATTAGGAGTTATTTAAAACCCTGAATAATGATCATGCAGTATCTTGCACAAAGCAAAATAAGCAAAGGCAATTCTGAAGAGATCCCTGCTGCCATTAAATATGTGACTAACTAGCAAAATGAGGGGGCATAACGATAAGAAATGTGCAATGTAGTCTCGGTTCCAAAGCTCCTGCCTGTATAAATTCCAAAGTTGGGCATTAGTTGTTGCTGAGTAAGTGATGAAAGTTGCAGGGTTTTTTTGAAAGTGGAACTGTTGAAAACATAAGATTCCTTGTGTTCACTTCAAAGTAGGATTTTTGGACAATAATGAAGAATAGAGAAGGGCCAAGATTAAACAGTGATAAAGGAGAATGTGAATCAAGCTAAGCAATCATTCCTAATGTAACCCAGAAGAAGGCTTTGGCAGATGAGAAAGTGAGAAAGAAGGAGACTCTGTGCAACCTGTAGCTTTAATTTCCTAAACTTGGCTGTATTATATAAGGAATTAAAGAAGAAATCTTTGTTTCTTCTTATGTAAAATCAGCCATGCCATCTTCTGCCTAAAAAACCCCCCAATCCACTCAAAATCTCAGATTTCCACTTCCATATTCTATATTGAAGAATCCCATAAAATTAAGAATCAAGGAATCAAAGAATCCTATGGTTTTTGACTCACCAGGATGAAGTAAATCTTAGGTTAATGCAATGCTAGTGTTGTCTTGAAAGAAAATTATATGAACTCTGCAAAAACAGGCAGAAAGATTTCCCTAAGCATGACGGCAGTGTGGTAGATGGGGCTTGGCAGACCACTGAAAGGGGGAAAAATCTGAGTAAAGAAAACTGCATAACTGTGGGGAAAATGGCAACCAGGTAAGTGCTGGCCACTCCCACACTCCTCATGTTTTGTTATCTCTGTAGAGAGCTCTTTCAAGATTGGTTCAGGCACTACATTTCTCTGTTACTCAATGTTGCATGGCTCCCTTCTGGCCTGTACATGTCCAGGATGGCTGGGCTGAACAGAGGCTGTGCTAATTTCTACTACATCAGCCAAATAGGTGCAGCCAGCATTTCTGCTGCATTTTCTTTTTTTTTTTTCCCCCACAACAGACTGCAAAAACCATCTGTGTTTTAGAGGATGTTTAACTTCACTTGGAGTGTAAAGACAGAATGTCTAAATGAATGGCTGAAAAGGCATCAAAGAGACAGGAAAGAAGCAAGATTTGGTGCAGGACATTTTATTAGCGTTTATTGGCTCCTGGTAATTTGATAATTGGGCTTTGCTGAAACTCCGTCAATGGAAAGGAGTCAGATGTGTGATTAGTGTTCATCCAGGCATGGAGGCCCTCAAGGAAGGGTTGAGAACTGGGGTGCCATCCCTGGGAAGCACAGGGCCTGCAGTGGCACAGGGATGACACTGCTTTGCCCCCAGTGTGCCCCAGCCAGGGGAAGGACAGCTTGAGGATGTCACGGGTGGTCTCAGACTGAGACTGATCTGAAATACTCCTCAACCCATTTCCCTGACATTTATATTTATGCTGTTACAAGTGCACACACAGCTTAGAAACACACCTTTTGAAGTGGCACTTCCATTGCAGCCCCAGCCTGCAGCGGTTCCACCGGCGTGGGTCAGACTGCCGAGGTGTGTGCCTGCACACGTGGGCCCAGAGGCTGTGCTGGGGATTGATGCTGAGTGCTTTATCCCCCTCTGATGGAAGCCACAAGCAAAGTTCTCAGCCTCCTCAGAGGTGCAGAATCAGGCCAACAGTCAATTTTGAGATATAAGTGTTTTGTGAGCAGAGCAGATGCTGATTGATTAATTATTTATAATGGCACATTCTGGAGGATGAATACAGATAAAAACTCAGCAAAAGCTATTGAAAATGGAGTCTAGCTTTTTTATAAAGTACCTGGGGATATTACATTTCAAAAGAATTCTAGAAGTAAATCTCAGTATTAAAGCCATTTCCATAAGTTTTTAATGTTAAGCCTCTTTAGCTCCACAATGAAAACACTTAACTTCACAGTTTGACAGAGACGAATATTAGCAGATATCATGGAAGGACTATGTCATGCCAGTAGTTCATTCTCCTTGGAGAAATTATCCAGCAAAGTCTTTATGATTTATGAGAGGAATTGAACCAAAATTAGCAATCTTATAAGTCATTGGCATAATCACTTTTACCCTTGCTTTGCTCAAAATATCCAAGAGTATCCCATAGACATACCAGTGTCTTTTTCCTCATCTTTTGTGCTTTGCTCTCTATAAATAGAGTGTTGTAAGTGTCTGAAACTGGGTGTGTGAAGCACTGATTAATTACACCCTTCTAATCTGATTTTAGTCTCAACAATCCACACTGGAAGTAACTTATGCCAAGTCCTTTTATAGCAGTGACCAAAGGTGTTACAGGGGCAAGCAGGTTTTTCTGGAGTTTAGGTGGCTCCTGAGATTCACTAACACTAAACAGAGATGAAACTTGAGGATCATCTGAGCTAAAGCAACTCAAAGTCAGTTAGAGATGGGAGAGTTGCAAGGAAAACCCCCCAAACCTTCCTAGGCTTGAAGAACCTTTAGGAAATAGCTGGGCCAATCTATCAGGTGGCTGTTTTTAGACAGATTAGCCTTGCTCTGACTTTGGTATTTGTCTCAAACCCCAGTGAGCCACTGGTGCCCACCACCCCGGTAGAAAACTGCACCAGCCACTGTCAGCAGAGAAATAATTCTGGCAAAGTCAAACAGTGTTGCCTTAAGAGGTTCTGCTGTTATTTTATAATATCCTGTTGTGCAAATGCTCCACTAAAATACATAGTCCTGGTATTTTAGGGCAGAGTTAAATATCAGTGCAATTGGATGATGCGAGTCTGATTACACTGAGCACAGAGTCCAAGTTCTGCTTCTAGACCGGTGATTTAACAAATCACCTGGTATTGTATAGAATGTGATCAGGTGTGCAGCCCAGCTTTTGCTCTGGGGGAATATGAATATTTTAACTTAATATCACATTTTATTAGTACTGGTGTTAAGTAAAGCTCAGGCACTCGGGGCGTTCATTGAAAGTAAGTCAAAAAAACCAATAAATGTAGTTGAAACAAAAAATGACCTCTGAAAGTCAGTCTCAACACACCTTTTCCTGTCAAAAGCATTTCAGCAAGTGAATTCTTTGCCTGGCTACTGAAATGTCTCAAAGATGGGTCTCTATAACTTTTTCCCCCCAAGCTTTATCCATCCAAACTCCTCTTGACAGCAGTGAAGCACGGACACTCTTTCAGTGCATGGACTCACCTTCAATGGAACTATGCAGGCTTAAATCAGCTAAAAATCTAATAGTCAGGGCTGCTCAAAAGGGGAAGGATTAGGCTTTACCTGGGTGACAGGACTATGCAACCTCCTGGTTTAGTGAGGAGAGCCAGCCTTATCAGAAAAAGTCAATGCTCAGGAGAAGTAAAAAATAGAAGAGGCCACCTCCATCAATTTCTGGTCTGAGAAAAGCAGGAGGCTGAAAGGCAGAGCAGTGAATGTCTTTAACAGCTATAGATTAGAGAGGGAAAGTGGATCTGAAAATCTGACTTTTTCACAGAGATGTTCAATACCTATCCAGGGAGGAGATTGAAGACTCTTAGAGGGATTAAACCAATGATTACACAAAAATGGCACTTCCACTGAGAAACAGACTTCTAAACCATGGAGGTTGCAGGAAGGGCAAGAAGAGCAAGCATTAAGAGGGCTGATGCCAAAGGGCAGCAGCTCTTGGGAAGCTGGGGAGGAGGTTGGGGTTTTACACCAGCAAGAGAGACAGCTACATGTGAGGAGTTTGGAATGAGGCTGACAGCTGGCAAGGCAGAGATAATGTTAGCAGGATGTTGGTGGAAGGGGTAGAAAACGGAAGAACTGTTTGTTCCTTGGTCATAGAGATAAATTGAAAGTGTCCTGAACCTCGCTGAAAATTTCAGCAGGTAAATTTAAGTCCTTGCTGCCTAAGCTTAGTCACCAGAGAACAGAGTGTGATGTACAGGCAGTGTTTGGAGCAGAGAGAATAACGAGACTAATGAATAAATACAGCCCACAGCATGGATAAATATGTGCATGACAAATGAAGACACCACGAGTTTTTAAGCATGACATCAGAAGTATGGCAGCCTGCATGTAATTAAATTGCTCTCTCACTCTCTCTGTTTCATTTAGCTCCTGCGGAATGAAATATTCCTCTTTGGATCTACATCTCTGCATTATGTCATGAAGTTTATTCAATGGTAAAGTTTATAGAATGGTAAGGAAGAGTTTTATTTTTTTTTCATACTTTAAATGCCCGGGTGGAGGTGGCCTATGAATCTAATTGCCAAAGCCACTAGCAAAGTAACAAAGGAATTAAGATGGGATTTGTTCAAATGCCAGGTACAGTGGAAGGCAAATAGAGTCTAATCCATTTTGGTGATTCTGGTAGGAAATAAAAACACATAGGTCCAAAGGATTACTCTATTTTAAGAGGGAGAAAATTACATCTAAATCCATTCATTTTGTAAATTAATTGCCTTGGAATGACAACGTCCTTTGGAAAGGAATAACTCTCAGAGTTTGATCCAGGTCCCACCAAAGTCAGTGGGAAGCTCTTCAGTGATTCTACAGTTTTGGTGGCAAAGAAGTTGTGGGAATGGCCTAAAAGATCATTTTTTTAAGAAGAAAAACCCAAACACTTGGAATCAGAGAAGTTCCTGGGCCCCCTGATATGCTGCATTTTTTTCCAGCATGTGGGCACAGAAACTGCACCTACTGTAATTTATATGAATTCAGGTCCTTTTTGGGTCTGGAGCACCTTCCTCGGAAAATATTTTTCAGTTGTCTCAAATGTACAAAAGGGGACTCAGTGGGACTAAATCCAACTAGAAGCTTGTCCCAGGCTTGTAAAGGCCCTTCTTGGCTCTTCCTGACAGGTCACCAAAAGAGCTCCTTCCTTGTTTCCTCCTAAGCTTGATATTCCTTTGGGAAGTATGCGCAGGGAGTGAGTCCACACATCCTTACATGCTGGAAAGGGGATGTGCTCAGGCACCCAGCTGAATCATGAGCATCACATAAAAATGAACATTCTGTTAGGAAAGTCCCCTCCCCTGCTATTGCTGGTCATGCAATCACCATGGAAGGTACCAGTGCAGCATTTGTTACCTTATACTTTTTGGAGATTTTTCATGTGGAAAGCTTTCCAATTGAAAGATACACTGCTGCCAAAAAGCATTTTCAATGAAAAATGCCCGTTCCAATAGAAAAAAAAAAATCAATCATTTAAAAATATCGTAAGATTTTTTCTTTTGGATCAGTTTTTAAGAAAAATGAAAATGAAGTCTTGCACAGTTCTCCACGTCCTTGGCTCTGGGGAGAACACGGTGCCTGCTGGGTAGAGCTGCCCTTTTCCTTGGAAGGGGAAGATATTTTTCTCAGGGATGCCACTGACACCGATGGTTTTTCCCCAGTCAGTCAGAACTGTGACTTGCATCCCTTTGGGGTGTAAGCAGAGACAGCTACTTGCCAAAACCAAACAAATAAATAGCATTTGTGTAGGAAATGTGCCCGGTCAGGTCCTCTGTCAATGTGTTCAGAGGCAGGGTGTTACCTAAAGAGCTCTCACAGATGTGTTGCCCGGGGAATTAATGCTCATGAATGATTATGTTCGGTATTTGGAAAATATTTTTCCTCTTGAAACACCAAACACCAGCTGGTCTAAGCGCAGTGTCCCGGGTGGGAAAGGGAAGACTTTCAGCTCCACTACCGAATGGGGAAAATGGGGAGCAGAAAGGTCTTCGGGGCTTTTTCAGGTCCTCACTGTGAACAAAAGACAATCTGCAAGGTATTTTTGTTCCCTGTTCTAAACTAAAATGAGGAGATAATGCTGCTTCTTTAAGCCCCAAATGCTCAATAGGAAGCAATGAATAGAGAATGCAGAAACTTGCATTTTAGAGCTACTAACTTAAATAGGGAAGCTTAAAAAGCAATTCTAAACTAAACCGGGGGCAATAAGTAAAATAAGGATCTGAGTGACTAGAAATTACCTCTATTAGCTGGTCCCTTGGTTAAGCATTTCTGTATCAGTTATGTCAACTTTTGGTTTGCAGGGGATTTGCAGGGCTGCATTGAGCTTTACAGCCTCAGCATTCTTGAATATAGAGGAAGGTTTGACACTGAGATCTTCAGACTTCCTGTAGTTTTTCGCTGGTGTAAGAGAGCAGAAACTGTGCCCAAAAAGCTTTTTACACTGCCTGTGGACTGCTGCCAGCTGAATGCTTGGTTTAATCTCCATGCCAGTATCTGCAAAGCATCCTGATTTCAAATGGCAGGAGAGGTGCCGAGAGAGGTGGCTAATTAGAGATTATGAGAGAGAGATTAAAATCCTGTGGGCCTTTCTGGAGGGTTAGATGGCCAAATGACACATCCCCTCCTGTGAGAGGGCAGGGAGTTGAGACACACGCCCTGCAGCTTTTGTACTAAGCCTAAAGGGAAGCAGTTCTAAGCTGCTCCTGGTCGCTTGTCTGCAGGGACCTCTATATCCCTTGATTAGTACCACAATTTAAAAGGGATCAGGAATTTGCCCTCTTCCGCTGGCCTTGGTGCCCCAACACAAACTGTCCTTGAGATGATCATAGCAATTCACCGTGCCTTTTTTTTCCTATTTTTCTTTTTTTTTTTTCCCCTTGTAAGTCTGATTCTAAATACATTATCTTAACCACTTTCAATTTTAAGTAATGAAAAGAGGAGAAATAGCAGCTCTGTGGGAATATTTTAAGGGGATTCTCATCCAATATAAAGACAATAGCAGAAGACGCTGATGTGTAAATTGTGGCCAAGAGGTAAAAGGGAGAGAAAGAAAAGAAAGATAAATTACAAAAAGGTTTTACTACAGCAGAAGACAAAGAACTTCTTGCTAATCTCACATTGCTGTTACTCCGGTGTAATGAAAGGAGGGCTCCTGTGCAAAAGTTAAACACTGCAGGAATAGTGTTTGCCACTATGCAAAACCAATACTGGTCTTCTGAGAAGAAAGAGCAAAACTAAAAGAGGGCAAGTAATAGCATTTCATGTTTCTAAGCTGTCAAGAATTTTCCTTTGATCAGTTTTATCAAAAGCTGTACTGATTGTCTTCAACTGGGGCTGGTTTTGAAAACATTAACTCTCCAGGGTTCTGTTTTGTTTTCTTCTAAGTCTAAAGGAAGTGTAATAAAAGGGTCATTGTAACTGGTGTAGATAACGTTTTATAGCCTGATCCTGTGAGATGCTAGCTTTTCTCAAGGTAATGCAGTTCAAGGGTTCTTAGCAGATTTCTCAGAGCTTAGGAAACACATTTTCAGAAAGTTGGTGAAATCCATCCCTTTGAAGGCATTGAAATGAAATGGCCAGATTGACTTGTATTCTACCTTTGCAAATGTTCAGTTAAGAAAAAGCCCCTCTGGTTGATGAAGAGGAAAGGTCTGTTTCCATCCTCAATGCACTTTGTTTCCCCATCCCAGGAAGGCTGAAATAGAAGTACAGGTACAGACATGGGTGACAAAGAACTCCATGCTTTGTGTCCAAGGAGAGGTGAAATTAATAATTTCAGCCCAGAAAAAATACACTGACACCAAAATACAATGAAGGCAATGATGAAACTGTGGATGTTTGGGAGGGAACCAAAACCTGGTATTCACTTTATCATGGTAAAAGAAGAGGTCAGCATCAAATGGAGTTATCCAATGGTAGGAGTCAAAAAATGAAAACAATGAAACAAACACAACAATAATAAAACCTCTCTGTCACAAAAGCAGATTAATTAAACTCTGGAAACTCATTGCTGCAAAATAGAATTGTAACAGAGTTTAAAGAATATCTCGACAAACTCCTCTATGTTAGGACTCTTAATACAAGTTGTAATTTCCTGCAGCCGGGAAAGTGTATTGGAGGAATATTACTGTGTGCTTTTCTTATATGTCCATCAAAGCTGGAATCGTGAGTTAGATGCACTTCTGACCCACTACAGCCACTGATATGTTCCTAGGAAGCCAAGCAACATGTAGTGTTGCTTGGAACTTGTCTGGAATGCCTTTGCTAAAAGGAGCAGAGTCAAGGATGATGTTAGAACCCCTCATGGACCCTGAAAGGTGGGACCATCAGCACTCCTTCCTCCCCATCCAAAAATGTCAGTTTTGTGCCATCAGATTTTTGTGTCTTTTCACCCTTCCCATTATAGTATTTGCAGAAATTATTTGATTCAGAAATCCTCTGGGAGGGTGGGCAGGCCCTGGCACAGGGTGCCCAGAGCAGCTGTGGCTGCCCCTGGATCCCTGGCAGTGTCCAAGGCCAGGTTGGACACTGGGGCTTAGAGCAACCTGGGATAGTGAAAGGTGTCCTTGCCCGTGGCAGGGGGTGGGATGAAATGATCTTTAAAGTCTCTTCCAACCCAAATCATTCTGTGCTTCCATGTCCTAAGTATTTATGCTGAGTGCTGCCAATATTCTTGTACAATTTTCCTTGAGTGTCATGTTCAAGGAAACAGAAATCATGGAATAGCTAGGGGACAATAGCTTTAACGACTAATGAGAGATTCATAAGTCTCTTGGATATTAATTAGGAAGCTCTGTGAATGTCTGCCCTGGGCATATCAGTGTTTGCAGTTAACTGCAGGTGGGCTGGCTCTTTGCCTTCAAGAGAATTTCTGTAGCTGCTGCAATTTGAAGCAGAGGATAAAGTTTGGCTTTGCTGTTGGACTGGCAGGTTCTGTAGCTGAATCATTGTGTGACCTTTGGCAAGTCATGTCATGAGTCAGCTGGAAGTTTTGTTCCTGAACGGGAGAGGAGTTTAAACCTCTGCTTGTACTTAAATCCAATATACAGCACTTCCTGTCCTTTGCCACATCACGTGCACAGAAATATCTAAAGCACTGGATAAAAGTGCTGCCAGGTACAGACTTGCCAAGGATTGTGGGCACTAACATTTCCTTGCATTCTTGGCATGGAACAAGGACCAAATCACTCAAGTTAACCATGAGGGCTCTGTCTCTGTCCCTCATGAAGCAAAAGCCTGGAAAATCCATCTTCTCTGGTAATAGGACTTGTCTCATGGTCAAAACCGTAGCAGAACAAGCTCTTCCTAAGGCAAGAAGATTATGCTATAAATTCAAGGCCTCTTATCCACAAAGTGGAAATTTTCAGATATACTATGAAATCTGAGGGGTCTCTGGCTTGTGTTTCACAGCTGAAGCAGTTCAGTGAAGGTTATTCATCCTATGTGGGGAGACCAGACAAAAACAGCCCCAAAGCAGATAAACTGGGATTTGACAGCCTCTGTCCAGACTGGAAAACAGATGTTCAACAGGATATCAGGAGAGCAGGGATTGCTAATTTTATAGTTAGAAAGTGTTTGGTAGAAATTCAGTATGGACACCATGTCAAGGTGCTGTCAGGAGCCTCACACCCTCATCTCCACGACTTACAGAAAGTGGTTTCAAAGCAAGTCCCTGTGTCACCATGGGCAAAGGCTGGCTCATGCTCAGAGCTCCAGCATCCTTTAGGAGGGGGAAACCAGTTGCTACAAGGAGAAGCTCTTTAAAGGCACGTGGGACTCCTAGTGAAGCTGATCAATTGTTTTAACTCGTTATTGTACCTCGTCTACAAAGCAACGTGCTCACTGCTTGAATCAGAAAAGCTCTGCTGTGTGCAGACTGGTTGAAAGCGTGCTTGGGTGAGTGCTTGGGAGCTCACACTGGCAGCTGTGGTTGACTTAAGCTGCACTGAAGTCATTCTCACACAGTTTTCAGTTAACCCACACAGCACCGCGTGGAAACTGCCCGAGAATGCTCTTCCCATGAGTGTGTCCTTGGGTAAAACCGGCATGTGGTTAGGAATAGGTATTTTACCATAAAATCTCACATTTTCTGTATTCCTTTGCTAACGGAGCACCTGGCTCGTGGTTTCCAGTGGAAGATCCCAGTTCTTGTGGAGCCCTGCACTGCCAGCCTGAGCTGCTCAGTGAGGGCACGTGTGGAGTTACTGTGTGAAACAACACATGCAGAGGGTTTGCTTTGGGAAGATCATTTTTGGCAAGTGTGTCATGACGCCTGTTCTGGGGATTGCTGCAGCCACACGTCTGGAACCCCCTGGTTTCTTCAGGGATCTTGAAACCCGCACAGCCCAAGGTAAATAAGATGGATGTGTAGGAGGTGCTGGGTGTGGTATCTTTAATCTGCTTCCTGTGCCTGATGTGACACTTTCTAAAGGGTCCCTCACCAAGGCAGCTTTCAGATCTAAATTTTCCATGGAGTTGCTCTGAGATTTCCTGCAGGTTCTAACCTAACCCACTCTGCTCCTTACTCCCTGAATTCCTGTGAGATTGTCACACATCTCTAAATGCTGATGTCCTCTCTGCGTGGCCAGTTATGAATCCTTACCCCCCAAGAGGTATCTAATGCTGGGTAAGAGCCACCTCAGAGCGTTCACACACTTGCCACCTGACCAAAATGCATTTTGTTGCCAGTCTGTTCATTTCTTACCTTGCAGAGTGATGCTCTTCAATGTTGAGATGAATATCTGCAGGTTACCAGTTCTATTTGAGATCAAAAGCAATGGTTAAAAAGTACTTTCTAGGCTGTAACAGGTTTGGTGACAAATGACACCAGCTCTCTCTCTTTGAAGGACACCACAGAAAATAGCTATTTTTTTTAATAATGGTAATTGTGCCTCTAATAAGCATCTTGTTTAGTAATTTGTAGAGGTTGTGTACACGAATTTCTATAAACAGGGATATTTGTTCAAGCTAAGCCTAATTAAAAAAGAAATGATGCAAGAGTTGTTTGGAGGGCTGTGGGATAACAGTCTATCCTGATTCAGTATTTCCACTTGGTGGAATGAGACTTGCAATTACTCCCGAGGAAAAAGTCCTTAGAGAATTAGATGAGATTAGATGGGAATGATTAGGATGATGCTAATGACATATTGCCAATAGGAATTGGCTCATTTAAGTCCCATACAGACAGTCCCATACAATCTGACAGAACCAGAATTTTTATAAAACACAACTGTTGACAAAAAATATAGTAACCCCCCTTATTTAATGCTCCTTTACTTATTTTTAAAAGCTTAAAGATTTTTCTTCACATGAAACCCAACAGATTTTAGGAAATTTGATCCTCATTTGAAGACCAGTTAGTGCTAGTAACAGGATGTAATAAAAAAACCACTTTGGTTCACAAATATTTTGTTATAATGGATTTTTTTGTGAATAATTTTGTATCTCAGCTCATGTAATGTTGTGTTCTTTTAACTGCACCTCTCTATTTTCTTCGGGCCCAAGTTCATGCTCTACTTTGAAAACAGTGTCTTACTTTTTGGCTTCCCTTGGTGTGCCTCCCTCAATGAGATACCTTTTTGTTGGGCACCAGGAGCCAGAAAATTTGGGAAAAACTACTCCAAAGGCCTGAGATAATTTTATATTTTTTTCTGTTTGTGTACTTCCCTGTGGTGATGTCACTTCCACCTAGCTCACTGCATCAGGGCTCCTCAGAGACGTGTGAGAGATTATTTCCATTACCCATCGATTAGCCTGTCACAACTCTGAGAAGCACCACAGTGTAGGCATGGCTCAAACACCTTTAATGCTACTAAAAGATTTCAGTCAAATATTTGTCTTCCTCTCTGCTTTCCACACATAAAATGTTATGGGTTTGAAACCATAAAGAAACCATAAAGAAACCATAAAGAAACACTTGTCTGTAATTGCTCTGTTCCAAAACTCATCACAGCAATTTGGTGAATACTTGATCATCTTTTTCATTTCTACATAATCTTCAGCTGAATTGCTAATTTCTAATTAGATTTCAGGGACAAACATTTCTACACTCGCTGTTAATACTTGTGGAACAAACTTTGCAGGAATTTTCAGGTTTCCTGTTTGTCTGATCTCCCAGTTATGATTGCTGGATTAGCTCTCCCCAGTGCACTGTGCTTGGCAATTTTCTGAGGAATGAGAATTCAGCTGACACCATCTGATTCTACAACTTGCTGAGAGTATCTCTAAAGCACGGGAACTGTCACCACTTTCATTAGGATTTGATGTTACTCCCTGTTTTCCAGAGATTCCCAAGAGTCACCCTTTATTTGTGCTGATACCATATTAAAATAAGTGTTGTGAGAATCATAATTCAAAATTGTATGAAGTCAGTAATAAATAGTCCTAATTAGTAGACAGAAATAAATTACTTTAATCTAAACTCCAGGAGCACAAGAAACAGATGGGCTTAACTGCAAATAATTCTCTTTTTCATAACAAGATATTTTTCCCTTTTTAGTATCTATCACTGCAATACAATTTTTTTACTTGCCAAATATATTTTTACTGAATCACAAGCGACTTGAGAATGCTGTTCAAATTCTCCTAAGGAAGATGTGGCTCTTGTTAATTAAATTAATCTATTTTAATTAATATCTCTGCACCCAGGAAGGAAAAACCTGAGTTTGTTTCCTTCCTTTATTCCTGTGGGGAGCATGAATTCTGTGTATGTAAGGAGGAGTTGAACAAAACAAAACTGTTTTTTAACCAGATCTCCCTACAACACTGCATTCCTAGCAGGCACTTGGTGCAGCATTTCTACATCTCATTCATAAATCAAATCTGTGCTCTGATTCACTGTGTCCAAAGTGTGTTGGGCTACCAAGAATTTGCTGCGTAGCACAAAGTACTTGTAAAGCAGGTCAGATACTTCTGCAGAGCACCAGACCGGCCCAGTGCATAATTGAAATCTGCAGTGTGGCTGCAGAAAGCCTCATTTTTATCTGGGAGCTGCAGCTGTGCACCCAGGCTGCACCAGGCTGTTCATGAGCACACTCCAAATCCGATGCATCTCCCAAATCCCACCTGCACAGAGCCTGGCTGCGCTGTGCCAAGGCATCGAGTTGTTGCTTGGGCAATGAGCTCCTTCCCGGGAGTTTGTCTGATTGTGTCCTGACTCACTGCGTGGAGAGCTCAGCAATGCTCGCTGAGCCTGCCCGGGGAGCCCTGGAACCAGACCTGGGTACAGCTGTGCCTTCTCCAGCGCAGCGTCCGGTCTGCCTGGGCTCTGCCTTTTGCCCAGTGGCGCACGATCACCCGGTCCAACCACTGAGGCAAATGCAAATGGAATTCTGCCACCAGTTTTTCATCCTTCAAGGCACAGAGTCTTGCTCCTCTCGCTCTCTGTGAGAGCTGGACAGCATGGAGCTCTTTTATATTCTGAGTTGTCACAAATAGCACTTAGTATTCACTAAAAAGCTATTGATCCCTCTCCCTCAAGTCCTAAACCTCCTTGTAAATCAGTACATCTCACTGAGTGAAGCACAGGGAAGTAATAGGGAATCCTGGATGTGGCAGTTTCCCTGTAAACTTCCCAGAGCCCTTCCCAGAGCCAGTGCTGTCACCCACTGTCCCATCAGTGCCACAGACAAGGTTCCTGGTGTGATTGAAAGTGTTACCATGTGAAAGATTCAACTTCACCTCGTATTACATCCAAAATGAAATGATATCACTCAGTGCTTGACTCCGTTTGAACTTCCATCTGCTGGTGAACTTCAAAGAGCACAGAAGCCTTTCAAGGGTTTGATCCCAAGGCGGACGCCTGTGTGCCCTTGCTCTGTGGGCAGGGAGACAAGAGGCAGATTTACACAGCCGAGTTTGGGTTTGCAGGTGCCCTGATTGGCTTCTGAGATTTCTTGACAAGGGTAGCTGAGCTTCCAGCACAGCTGCTTCTGAAGTTTTTGCTGGCTGCAAAAGAAGCCTGAGGTCCTGCCTTCACAGATCCCTGAAGTTAGGGGGTGTGGAATGTCCTTCCTCCTCATCTCATTCCCATCTGGGGAGATTTTTCCTTTCAGACAGACTCAGATATGCTTTAGATGCTCTGAAAAACTAATCCTAAATTTGGGGTACCTCAGCTGCCTGATCAAACAGTCCTATATACAGACTGTATCCTGGTGATGGCACCTTGGGGCCTTCCAGACTGGGTTATCTGCTCTGGGAAACTGATCCAAACACTGCCTAGCTAAGATGGAAGTACCACTTCCTACTGTTTGCCCTACCTATAGGTGAGCACCCTAATCCCAGACCAGACTAGTGCACTGGCAAAGGGCTGGTTTGATAAATGTATGTTTGGTGATGCCTGAAGTCTGTCATTGGGCCACTGTTGTACAAGGAGAGAGCATGGAGTCATCCTTTATGCCTGGAGAGGTTCCCCATGAGAAGAAAAAGGCACATTTAAGTCATCTGACCCACTCTGTCTTCCCCCATCTGTTTTCACAGCGTTGAGATTCTGAACCTGCTTCAGCTGGGTGGTTTATATTAATACTCACCTGCTGATCAACGGGGCTGGCAGGAGGAAATCAAAGGGAATGTCAGAAAACAGTAGCATGATTCTGTTCCCTGCTGGAGAACTCTCCTCCTGCCTTGTCAGAGCTACAGACACACGATGTGGGTCGCAGAAACCTCGCTCTACTGGCAGTTGTTACTTTCGGGATTAGATCGATATTTGTCTGCACCCAGGAATTAGCAGAACAACTGCCTGCAGGAATGTATCCTAGAGGTGATTTCCTATCAGTGCAGGAAGCTTCTGAATTTAATTCTGCTATTCAAGGCACCATTTACTTTTTTTAATACTTAAAGCCATATGCACTGCTCACGAGAAATCCTGCAGGTATAGAGAAAACAGAAGAATACGCGTTAGAGGATTAGAAATAATATGGATTGTGAAGTCTTATGTAAAACAGGAAATCATATTTTTGAGATGTTTTGCAAAGAAATTTTGCACTTGGCAGGGTATTTAAGTCACCTGTCATTTACACCTTGAAGATCAGCAGAGAAAACCTAATAATGCTCCCACTCTTAGGAATGATTGTCTTTGTAAAGCAGCTATCTTTGCAGCTTTATACAAGGCAAAAAATGTCAGCTATGTCATCTCCAATAGCTTCTTTATGAATTGCAAGTGGCTTAATTTCAAAGGACCAAGCTGAATAGCTTATTTTCTTTCTATTGCTAAAGCCTTTTCTGCAGCACTCTTAAAGAGAAAAACCGATGGCCAAATATTTTATGCTGCTCCACAGTGAAGGTTAGTTTAAAAAAAGACAACAACAACAACAACAACTTGAAAATGCTAGAAGGAAAAAAGACCAGAGCAAATGGATATCACCATTATGTCTCAGGATATAGTGACTCCTACGAAGGGTAGGCTTTCAGTAGGAACCACAGCACTCAGGATGCAGAGCTGGAGGCAAAGCTAGGCTCAGATCTTTGTTTTTCCTGGATCAGTCTTTTCTAGTCTCTAAAATGACCTTCCATTTTTAAAGATATTTTGCAGTCTGTCCTCAAAAATTTTTGTTAATGGCCTAGTTAAGAAGGAAGAGGATTACTACTTATCTATATTGTATTTATTCCAATTTCTGCTTTAAACATTGTTTTATGTAAATTTACCATGGCATTTAATTCCCTTCATTTATACACTTGAATTATTGCATTTTTACAAATACTTATCACAATTATTTTGAACTACCAGTCTTGCATATTCTTGAGCTACACAGTCTTGTTTATTATTTCTTTTTCATTCTCATTCATTATAGAAGCTCAAGTAAACCTGTGGAGGCAAGGACAGGTAGATTTGAGCATGGGATGAGGTGCTGTGATTTAATTGCCATAGAGCAGGATCTGAAATATTGGAGGAAAAATCAACCCAGGAAGAAAAACGTGCCGAAATTTCATTTTTCTCCTTTGAATACGCCGCGTGAGTGTGTGTTAGCCTTACAGCAGGTTGTTGGGAAGTCTGGCTAGAAGAACATGTTGTGGGCTAATTTAGCTCGCCGCTGAGCCCTGCTGCCCAGCAGAGCTGAATAGATATATCTGCTGTCAGTCTGCACCTCTGAAAACTGCACTGTCAAGTCACTCCCCCAGCAAATGCTTCTTTTCTCTGCACACTTCATGCAGTTGTACAGAGCAACCAGGAACCCAGAAACACGAAAACACAGAGGCTGAAATCTTCCAGAGTATTTAGGCAACAACATCCCATAACTGGTGGATTCCCTAACAGGATGGGCTTGGCCCTGTTGTATTTGTGTGTGTTGTGACACAAAAATGCTGCTTCCCACTGTGCCTGGCAGGGGTTGTGGCACACTGTGGTTAAATCTTTGGAGTAAAGGAGTAGATGCAGTCACTCAACAGAATCCTTCCAGTCAAAAAATGAATCCTTGCACTCAAAAAATGGATCCAATCACTGCATCCAAGGGACTGAGGCTTGGCTCACAGGGGGATCAGAATCCCAGAGCAGGGAAGCTAAGTGGAAATACATGTAGAAATATTTGAGCACTGAAAAGATGCTGAGAAACCCATGACAATAAATTATCTGTTCCACTTCAGTGGTGGAAACTGATTTCAGACATACCTAGAGAGAGAAACACAAATGAGAGAATTTCAGTTCCAAGTCTATTAGGAATCAAACTTTCAGACTGACAGCACCTGTTTGATTGTTTTCAATGATTTTTTGCCATCTGAATAATGCCATTTTTTAAGCAATTTAAATTTTCTTTGCTGAAAGGAAACCTAGAGGACACAGATTGTCCATCACAGAAGCAAATACCTTGGCTGAAGATGAGTTGATCTGTTAGAAAAGAGCCATATCCAAAGGTAGCACAACAGCTGTACTGCGTTTTTTTTCTAGCCTAATAGGGAATTGATATTTCAGCTCAGGGACAAAATACTGCATCACTTGTGTTTGAAGAAATGACTGCAGAACATTTGCTACAATTGATCATTTACTGCTCCCTTTTCTGGCTTTAACACTCAAAAGTCCTAATTCTTGAATGCTGGGTTGTGTGAACAGAATGCACCAGAGTGAGTGGCTGCCTCCAGAATTGGCCTTTGCCAGTGCCTTCTGCACAATGCCCCTTCAGAGTGCACTTCACATCATGAATATAAGGAGCAGAAAAGGGGAAAATGCTTCTTGGTGCCAGTTCTATGGTCTAATCAGAGTTTAAATGTAAAGTTTATTCTCCAGGAGAAAAACAAATGCTGAATTCTTGTGGCCAGGAATTCAAGCGCCACAGGTTGAAATTATAATCTCTGTCTCTAATGCTCCACTTAGAGACTGTGGGAAAGGAATGGCACATTTTCCTGCCACTACTCAGCCACTTTATCTTTGAATAGGAAGAAATCTTTTCCTCTTACAAGCAATCAAGTATTTAGATTGCTCGTGTGTGTTTCCCCTGTTGATAGCAGGTGATCACAGAGGGCAAAGATGAGCAAATGGATTTAAAACAATAATGCCCAAGAAATGGTGCATGCACTAATATTACGTGCTTCGTTGCATCTTTGGTTATTCATTCTTTACACCTGTCCTCTGGGACAAAATCAATGAGACATTCCATGTTATGCTTCAAAGTCATCATAATTGTTTGTTTTGAAGCAACAATTTTTTTCCCTTTTGTCAACGGAGCAATTTGCTGAAGTACCCAATTTCTCAACAAGAGTCAGAAAAAGAGCCAGAAGCCTTTGAAAAATAATTTAAGGTTGGGGGGGAACCCACCTGCAAAAAACCCCTCTGCTGATGTGCTGTGTTGTTTGTTACATGGTATTCTCCCCACAGGGAAATCATAATGAAGAAAACCCCACATAATCCCCACAGCACGTACTTCAAAGAAACACGAGCCTTAAACATTATTTATATCTGTGTGACAACAAGGTGTGTTTGCATAATTAAAGCACCTCAGAAGATGTGTACAGCAAGACATCCCACTGGCAATTAGCTGCTTGAGTGGTCAGGTTTCCACATACGAATCCTGTGTATTACTGCCTCAGCGAAGAGCAGCACTGTACTTGACCTTTTCTGCCTTCCCAAAGGATGTTGCTGTACTGTTTTTTGCTCTGTATTACCTTTATCTGAACACATGCTTTTAGTAAATGCCTGAGCCATAAGTTTAAAAGTGACTAATTAGTCTGATGTTTGTATCTGTCTGAACACCCCGAAGTCCTGGCAGGGACTGCAAAGGCAGTGGTTCCAGCCATTGTACAAACCTGGAAATGAGCTCTGGTGCTTCCCATCAGATGTCAGAACCCTTTATCCTGGATAGATGGGAATGGAGACACACAGCAGTGATGGGATTCCCTGTGCTCAGCCAGGGGAGAAATGAGGCTTGAAAATCAGGCGAGGCTTTGTCCAGGCTGGCCCTAAAATCCTACACCGTGGAGCTTGGAAATGACACCTCAGGTCTCCATCTCTGCAGTCTGTGAAGCTAAACTCAAGGCCTCCTCACTAATTAGGAGATTATTCAGGGATGGCTACAGTCGAAGCATATTTGAGAAAAAAAAAAAGGCAGAAAAAAAGGCAGAAGTGTATTGTTAACATCCCTCTGTCGTAGTAAGTCCCTCTGGGGATGTTACTTGGCTGCTTATAAGTGTATTTAACATAAAGCAGAGATGATTGAAAAATGTAGCTGGTAGCTCCCTGGGGCAGCTGGCCACTCACAGGATGTAGGGCAGCGAGCAGCATGGGCAGGAGGCTGCTGCAGCCCTATCCACCCTGGCCCTGCAGGCAAGGGAAGCCTCGGGTGCACTCGCAGTGTCACTTGATGATCAGATCCCTTAGCACTTGTGAAAGCCACTTGTTTACAGCCCTCACGGAATTATTCGGTGTGCTTTGCTATAAAATAGGTGTTCCTTAAGATTTGATCAGGTGCATGAAGCTGCAATGCGCTCTGAGCCCTGCATGAACACACAGACAGGAGCTGTGAGGCCAAATTCATCAGTGGCATTCTCTCAGAGCTCAGTGGGCTTAGCCCATGGAGGAATTTTGCATGGCTTCTGTAAAATAGGTAAGTATTTGACGAAAATTAGCCAAATCCTCCAGAGCCTAATGGAGAGCTTATGGGTTCTGGCAACTTAACCCAATGTTTAATTTGCACTAATCTAGCCAAGACTGCAGAAGCATGAAATACACTCTACAGGGAGAGCACTGCTCTTTGAAGTTAGTGGCTTAATTCCCATTGTCTCTGATGGGAGCAGGACTGGGGTTTATGTGGCATTTACTCCTGTGATTGTAGACAGAAATCTTTTAAAATATGAATTAATTTGGCTTGTGTTCGGGGACATTCCAGTCTTCTGAATTTACTAAAATCTTGTTAGCTTGCAGGCAAACCTGCATCGCTGCACTTGAGAGATCCATGCAGTCTCCATGCAGATATCATGGGCTGTGAGAAGTGCAGATTTCACTTCTGAGGTGTGTGCAGATCTGTAACTAGCCAGCTCAGAGCAGGGGAAAAGAAAAGAAGAAAACTAAATGTCCTTTAAGGTCCCTTCCAAGCCTTCACCATTCTATCTATGAACACATCTCTTCTTGCAGCTGCATGAAATCAACCACCACACAACCCAACCCTTTCTTTACCTGGGTGGACTCTCTAGGTACCACCAATTCCAAACGGATTCTGTGATTATTTGTGTTCACCTGGCTGTTCGGGGCTGTGGCAGCTGGGGGTCAGTCACCCTCTGCAGGGTCCACTGGCTGCTGCTGGCACAGCTGGGAGAGGGGCTGCGGCAACTGGGAAGGGCTGGTGGAGCACTCCAGTGTGCAATCCCTCAGCCAGGGATAAGTGACTGTTTCAGCTTATCCTTTTGACAAGAGCAGAGGTTTTCTATTTTAGACAGTCACAAAAGGTGAGCACGTAGTGTTTAGGGGGAAGGCAGCTCAAGCAGTGATCTGGGCACAGAGAAATAGGGAAAAGGAAGAAAAAGCCTCTTTGAAATGATCCCACTTAGCCGCCAAGTAACTGTTACATGGCACAAACCCAAATTGATATGCTGCCTTCACAACACTTTGATTCACTCCTGCAGCCAGGTGCTGAGAGTGACTGTAATAACACAGGGTGTTTCAACAGAGCAGCACGTAGGGGAGCAGACAGGCAAGACAGCAGGCAGAAAGCAGCTGTCTGCTGTGCAGGCAAGGCAGGCACTTCAAAGGGAGGAAATCCTTCCAAGGAACTCATTGTCAGAAGCTACACAAGAGCTCCCAGTGATGTTAGTGCCCACTGCTACTACTCCAACCAAAAAGAGTTTTTGTCCTGGTGGGATGACTTTCCCCATGACGGGGTGACAGGCAGACCCTGAGCCTTTTGTTTTATTCCAGTTACTTGCAGATTCCCCGTTTTCTGGCCGATGCTCACTGCTGCTTTGACAAGTTCAAAGTGGCAGAGCCACTGCCCTCGTGTTACAGGTGCAGAGACACACAAAGAGTTTATTTTAGTCATAGGAAGCACCACAGATCCCCACACTTTCATTGTTCCCCTGAATCTATCAGAAAGCTCAAACATTCAGCAGGACTGTGTATAAAGAAGAGGGACTGCTGTTCTCTTTCTGCATCTCCTCTCACTCTCTGCCAGTGGATGCTGACAGCAGCCTACTACTGAAGGGATCACGACTGGCTTTAGATGCAATTTCCACAGCCTGTTTCCTCCAGGCTATGCTGTGACACACCGGTGTCATCCCTTCCTCCAGCAGTCTCTAGCATTTACCATAACAGCTCTCATGTCACAGCTGCCTTTCTTATACTTAAGCTACAGCTTGAGGCAGGTGGAGCAAAATTGACACAAAAATCCTAAAGCTCCTCTTTTCCCTCGCTCTCACAGCTCACCTGGCATGAGGAGGCTGCTGTGGAAATGGGGGAGGCAAAATCTCGCTCAGGAAAATGCTGGAGAGAGGTGATAGGGGAGAATGTTGGTATGTGAGCCCCACTCTCTGACTGGTACGACCACCCTTGCACTGAGAAAATTGGTTTGTATTTGATTCTGCTGAGGTAGCAAACTAAAACAGCAAGTCCGTTTGGGATAGAAAATGGGAAAAAGAGAAGTGATCTCATTTATTAACCCACAAAAGACAGGACTCCATTAACCAAACCTATAGGTGAATCCATTTACTTCTTACACACTTATCTTTATTTTTTTACTCCCATCATCTGGATTTGCACATGCTGTAAACTCCCATGGTGTTCAGATTCCCTTGTAGCACTTCCACGTGGAAATGGACAGGATCCCAGTCTGTTCCCTTAAATCTCAGATGATTCATGTTTGATACAAACTGTATGATGTGGAGTGATTGTTTAATTGTGTTTTCCTATTCTGAGGCAGTTGTATCTCAAAGCATTTTGAGAAATTAAGTCATTTATTGAAGTTTATTTGGGGTGGTTATAACTACAGGAGAAGCCCTTTCAGGGGGAGGCTGCATAAGATGATGTTGTATCCTAAATTCAAAGGCACAAGAAGAAGAGAAATAAAAAGGATAACTTGCAAAATGAAAATGTCATGAATAAAAAGGTTATTCACTAGATCGTAGTTGTATTTAATCTTTAAAACATTTAATCTTTATATCACATTTTCCACTTTAAATATTAAGGTTTGGGATCTCTCTGACTTCTCCTCATACACATTTTAATTAGATTGGTGTAGAGTTCTATATAAAATTAGGGCAGTTTAGGGTTTCTGGTGTCAGCCTCAAAGGATTGGGGTTGCTCCAGCATCAGATTAACCCCATGGAAGACATTAGAGTCAACCAGTCCTTACCCTCTTCTCTTCCATTCTTATCAAAACAACAACTTTCTTTTCAGAATTTGGAATAAACTTCAGAGGAAGAAAATACAGCTTGAACCTGAGCCTGGTCTAATTCTAATGGCAGTGTCTTGCTGCCATGTGCTTCCCAGTTTGGCAGCGAACACCTCCTCTCTGCACACTCCAGTTAAAAAACCTCTCCCAAAATGCTTTGCAAAGAATGCATTTGAAAAACCCCAACACCTCAATTCTACTTGTAAAGGACCATCTGGAGTCTGGCAAAACCAGTGTCCACTGACTGCAGAAAATACATCTTCCCCTCCATCATCCTAATGAATGGCCAGACACAGGCACACAAAATCCCCCTTCAATCAGCACAATGATCCCTCCTGGGTGACTCTGAAGGGCTCCCACCTGTGCAGTCACTCTGCACTAAATGAGCAGTGCTGCTGGGAAGGAGGACCAACACTGTTTTGGTATAAAATGGCCCCAGAAGTTCCTTGGAGGTTGTTATAAAGCCATGAGGCACGACGAGGCTGGCTGTGCTTGGGTGGCTGATGTGGCGCATCCCGGGCTGGGCACCTGAGGGGAGCTGCAGGATCACAGTAAGGACCAGAGACGACCTCTGAGGATTTTTTCAGGGCAGTATTTATTGCTGCAAAGAGGTTCAGCCAAGCTTGTAGACTTTCCTAAGTGAAACCATTTAGTGCTGCAGGTAAAAGAGACAGTTCTGTGAGGTGTTTATTGGTTTAAAGCTGTAATATCGGGGAAGTATCATTTTCCCCTCAGGAGGAGTGAGGTATTGTGTCTCCCTTTGTGTGGGAGGGACATTCCACCTGAGGAAAGGGGAGCGGGGGCTTTGGCAGTGGCAGGGAGGAGTCACACCCTGGCAAGGGGAAAAGCTGCAGAGCAGCTGATTCAGGGCCATGAAGGCACATCCCATCCCCTGCCAGGTGTCCTGGTTAGGTGGAGGGAACATGAATATCACAGGGAAATCCAGTACTCCGTTTCAAAATGCACTCCCAAGCAAAATGAAGCATATTCCTCCCATATGTTTTATTATCTCTATGGACAATACAAATATCCTCTGGTGGCACAGGACTGCCTGACCACTTTAGGTAGCTGATTTTGAGTACCATAAAAATAATGTGGGACACCAAAAACTTATTGGTGATTTTTTTTTCATTAAATATTTAGGTTGCTTTCACATGTACAAATTCAATAATCTCTATATTTATTGCCCTGACTGTGTCAGGTATTCTGATTGCTTCCCTCAACACCCCCTCCCAGAACCCAGGTATTCCTTAAATAACCCTACAGGTTTTGTCTGTCACTTGAGAGCAGGAAGGGAATCTTTTTGAGGATATTAGTGTTTAATGCTTGCCTGATTTACATCCATTTAAATGGCAAATATCTCACAAAGGTTTGTTCACATATACCTGAATAGAGCCACAAATCTCTGCCATTGATCTGCCCTGGTTGTGTGACCCTAGGATGTTCAGAAATATTCTTGCATGCCCATCTATTTACAAGTAACTCAAGTTTTCTAAACACCTTTTAGCTCTAATTTGCTTTTATTACCATCACCACTCCAAAATCCATAGGTTGTGTGCAACCTCCATGGCATCTCCACTCATACAAATGGACCTGTAAAGCACATTTTAAGCCAGCACATGAAAGCTTTCATTGGCTTTGCATTAAGCCAAAGTTTCCAAATGCAGCCATCTGGGTGATGTTCTCAGCCCCAACTCAATCATGAGTCCAAATGGTCTCAGGGACTTGTTCATAACCAGACAAGTTGATGAAAAAAAATCCTCTTGTAAATTTTCATTCAATTAATGCAAATAATCAATTTGGAAATCACAATACATGTAATACTTAACCAAGTAACATTATATAATTCACAAAAATTAACATCTCATTAATATGATCAGCATGCCTGCGAGCAGTTATGTGCAGAAATATGTGCTGTAGAAAGTTTAGGTCTGAAATATCCGTGGCTGTCTCAAGCCCTCTTAAAACAATGCCACAGAACCCAGGAATGTGTGATGTTGTTGTAGAAGTTTCCCTTAACTGGATTATCTGAGGATGCCAGTGATTGTCACCAATATTGCCCCTGCTTTGTGTCACTGAGAGCCACAAGAAACAGAAACGTAGAGAGATTCAGTGACCTCTCCTCTGCCAGCCTGGGCTACATTATTGTGTTTCGACCTTGAAAATCAGTTACACATCAATTAGTTCTTTTCAAGGTTCAGGAAACACTCCCCACCCCTGTTGTTTTCCTTCCTGCTGAGGAAGGGGGACAGTGGTTTGCTTGGAGTGAGCTTTTAGGCAGAGAAAAAAAAAAATCTGGCTCTGTATTTTGCTAGTGAAATTACAGGGTTTGCAATCAATGAATGTTCAAAAGCTGGAAAGAAAAAGATGTTTCGACCTATTGAAACTTCTGGTGGAATTATATACATTACTTAGAGATGTGGGCAGAAATGGCACTTGGCTATTCCGTGTCTTTCTGAAAAAACAAGTGAGATGCTGGACTCCAAAGTCTGGATTTATTTTGTTATCCTATTTATCCTACTGGACCTATTAAAAGAGGATGTCATAGGAATATTTCTTTCATTCCTCAGTTTCTCCAGGAAAATGATTACATGCCCTAAACACCATGCCAAACACTTTGACATTTAATGTGAAACTTTTCCCAAAACTTTTAATTAAATCCTTTTTTTAATCTGAAATTTTATAGCAAACTGTTTCAGTGTGTTGCTTTAATGAGTAACAGAATTCAAGATATATCACCAGTAGGCTGAGTGTATTGCTTAAGAGCCTCTTGGAGGACTTTAATTCAAATAAAGCTTTTCTGAATTTTCCATTGCATAGAAATTCTCAGAAGGCTGGAGCTGCAGAAAAAGATAAATTTGGTGCTCTTCAAACTGAACCAGACAGGGTACTTGAGTTGGTCATTATGGAGAGCAAAAAAGGTAGGAAAGTTGGAGGAGCACGTGACATTTCTGAAATTATTGTCTCAAATGTAGCTCTCCTGGAAAGGTAAACACTTCTTTGTTAGAATACTGAGATGCTGGGATTCAGTCTGCTGCCTGGCACCTGTTTCCTTAAAAAACCAAAAATCTTCATGAAGCTTTTCCATTATTAATTATAGTCTTGACTCTGCAAGCGAAAATGTTCTGATTAGTGAACTTTTCCACAAAACTTCTGGGAAATCCCCATGTCCTCCACCAGATATCCTTCCCAATGCCCAGCACTTTGCAGATTTAGTGTTAAGTGATCAAACAGCAGCCCAGAGCCATTCAAGGTAATTGAATCCCAGGATTTGGGGCCAGGTGTACAAAGATGTTCAAACTAATTATTTAATAATTGAAAACAATAACCAGTGTAGTTAAATCTCTTGCTGATTTTCTAATGTTTATTAATTTAGGCACCTGTGTCTTCTGCACCACTTTCTTTCAAAATGCTTGCAAGGAAATGCATAGCATATAAATTTAAAATGAATGTGATTACCTCAATACATACTCCAGGCTCTTAAGTGATTAGAAGAGCATTATTATTTTAATTGTTATATAGATTTCCTTCTTATGAGTCTACTTATTAAATAGTTGTTTAAATTCCTAGATAGATGTCAAGGTGAAGAATTTTCATTAAACACTCACTCTACCATTTTCCATGACCTTTTTAAATGGCCTGGTAGAGGAAGAACCACAGAAAATGTTTCCTTAAAAATGAGGCAAATACAACATTCAGAAATAGTTAAATAAATGAAAAGTGACATTGGCACCAGCCCTTATCAGCAGGAAAATCACTGCCCTTTCACTGGAGTGATTTTACTTCAGCCCATGGTTTATGCAAACTGCATCAGGACCATCCAAAAGAAAGGAGAGGTATAATTATCAAGAAAAATCAGCAACATAATGTATTCTAAATCAGTTTGTGTCTTCTTTCCAAGGGCTTTGTATGCTAGAGCAGATGTTGCACCCTACCCTTGCTTTACTTAGCTATGTATATTATTTTAATTACCTTCTACACCTTCAAGGCAATTCCCATTATATTATTTTATTTTGCTAATGCAGCTGCTTAAAGAAAGAAAACTGGAAGCAGGGCACTCGCTCAGGAAAGGGAAAAATGGCAGTAAGATTAGGCTTCTTGGTGTCTTTTTCTGCTTCCTTTTTTTCCCCACTCCCTTCACTGTGACTAAATAATAACAACTGGGAGGAATAATTTTACAAGAGGGAGTTATCTGTTATTTTTATTTGGGCCCAATACCACTAATTAACAGCAGATATGAGAGGCCCTGTAAAGGTTTTGAAAACCTAACAAAATCTGGTAAAACCTTCTATTCTTCTTTTACAAACAGCGTTCTTGCAGCTCTATGAAATGGGCTGCTTCAGCCTGAAAGTCAGAGAAAAGAAGTATGAATATAGCAGAATAACAACACGATTTATCAGCATGAAGGAAATAAATGGACAGGATTAACTGTATCATTCCAGCAGTCTACCCAGCAGTCCTAATGCCTTAACAGAATGTGTGAGGGGAAATGAAATGGCAGCATGATTACACTGATTACAGTTGTTGCAAATACGGGAGGCTCCAGTCATGCTTCAGTGGGGCTGTAATTATACTTCAAAGAAATGCTGTGTGCAGCCTGCTCCTTTCTTGGAGTATCCCTGCTGCTTGTTTCCTCTTATTTCGTTCTCAGGTCCCATAGACACTTGCTCGTCGGTGTAACTCTTTGTTTCAGCACTGGGAAGAAAATCACTTTTTATGGATATCAGTGGATTTGGGTATAAACTCTCCCAGACCTTCTATGCTGCTCCAGAAGTGCCATCAAATAATAGGATTCGCTATGTTTTAATGCTATTCCTAATTTCTTACAGAATAAACCTTCTGAGCTTTCATTAAATGAGGTGGTAAAGAGTGAAGGGAGCATAGCTGCTCAATATCAAACATTTCACTTCTCCACCTTGCCCCTAGGTATTAGTCCTGAACAGAAGAAATCCAAACCTTTGTGATTTGTCTTTGATTAGTGCTGCCTCATGCTGCAAGCAGTACTTCAGGAAGAAAGATGGATTTGTTGCTGTTGTTTCTCACTTCCCATTGGCAACCCGTGGCAGCACCTAGCCTAGAGCTGGCCATTATATTTCATTTAAGAAAAGGTATTGAAAAGGAAAATACATTTTGATGTGTCTGCGTTTTGTCTATAATTCAAAGGCACTGACATGTTACAACAGCTTTTTTCTTCTTCTCCCTTCAGATAATGATGTGGCACCAAGGCAGAATAGAGAAGCAGGATGGGGTGGTGTGGGGGGTGCTGTCAAGTCCTCTACTTTCTCTTGCCTTCCTACAGACAGTACCCTTCCTTGGCTGGACTGTTTTGTGTGGTTTCTTACTGTGCCAGCCTGTGATTTACAGAACTTCCTCTGTGTCCCACAGCTGAGCCCAGCTCTGAGTTCTCTGGGTGCAGACCTCTACTAAGCGTGGCTCAGCCGCAGGCTCAAAGTGTTCTGTAGAGCAAACAGCAAGGGCTGAATCATTCGCAAAAATCTATTTATTTGTTCCTTACCAAGCAAAATAAAACCGTAAGCTCTGCTCTCCATGAGGCTCAAGTGCTACTAGGTCTATTGTCATAGAGAAAAGGATGTTGGGAATGCTGAAACCAGAAAAGGGATGAAGCCTCGAAAATCCAAGGAAAACCCAGGATTTTGTTGAGACTTTGAATCTTTGCAGAGGCTCAGGAACCAGGAACAGCAGTTGAGAGACAATCGAGTTGTTTCAAGGGGGAGATGGAGCAACCACAGCCCTGGAGTCACTCTGGCCTCTTGGATCCATCCAACCGTGGTGACTTCAGTGGGGCTGCAGCCCCTGCTCCTGGAGCCTTGGGCCCGTTTCTGTGCATGGGCGTGTGCTCTCCTTTCACAGAACTGCAGGTCAGACAGCAGTTTGGATTTTCGGTATCCTCAGGCAGCAGTCAAACCAGGTGAGCCAAACCCGACTCTCCACCTTTCTGAGAGGGGAGCTGGGCATGGTGCAACCAGAAACTGCTCTGTGCTTGTCAGACACGGTGATATATGAAGGTAATTGCTTCTGTGTGCGTTTAATTACAGTTTTGTAATTAGCAGGTTGCAAGAGCAGATGCAGAGGGTCTTTTCATAGAGCAGACTCTGATAGGCCAGGAAAACTCTCAAAAAGAAAAGGGCAGAGCAATGTCACATTGTAATGCAGCTCTTTGTGCCTGGAGAAGAGGGTTAATTAGCTGATTGCTCCACTCTTCATCTTCATTTCTTAAGGTGGAGGAAACATGGTAGGAAGGGTATTAATTTATCTTCATGAATTTTTAGAATTAGCAAATAGCACCAAACCTTTGTTCAGCTCAGCATCATGGCTTGGGCTCGGTGCTGGGCGGGGACCATGGAAAAAGGGAACAAAACCTCTGCGAAATCTTCACCCTCCCAGGGAAACAGGGGAGCAAGAGCTCCAATCTTTGAGTAGAGCTCATCACGGCAGCTGGAACACCATTGCTCCTCCGGGGGAGCAGGGCTGGCTCTGGGTTAGGGCTGCAGGCAGGGACTTGCAGCTCACCTGCACTTCCCAGCACCTATTAACGGGTTAATTTCTCACACGGTCCCTCGGTGCTCCAGGGCAGCAAATGCCACGCAGGGGAGCTGTGAGGGTCTGGAGGTCACTCACGTCCAGAGCTGTGACAGGGAAATCCTGTGGCTGCCTAATGACAGGCAAGGGGAGGATTTTACACTGGGTGGGATGTGTTTCAAATCCTTTAAGGAATCTGTGGTTTGGTATCTGTGGGAAAGGGAACACAGCAGTGCTCATGTTGCAAAGCACATCCAATTTACCCTTTGTAGTTCAGGGATTGCTTCTTTTGCTTTAAATACACAAAAAGCACTACACTAATTTTTTTTTTTTTCCTATTAAGAAACTTCACATCTTGTTGTGGTTTTTAACTTCTATTATCCCACTGAAGTATTAGGTCCTGGCACCCATATTTATTAAAGTTATCTACAAGAGGGATAGAAGGGCACAGTCTCTCTAAATGCACTTGCAGGAGTCAGTACAAATTGCACATTTAATTATTGTGTACTTAAAATCTGATAATCATAGAAAATCAAATACACAGCCTGGTTGATTTAGAAAGTATTTTTAATAGGGCACTATTAAATTATAGAGTTAAACATTATTAGATATATTTATTCATGAGAGATAATTTGATATGTAACAAAATAAGCCAATACGTGGTGTAACCTCTTGCAGTCTAATTTTCATGGATGAGCTCTTGCATATTTAATATCCTTTGAGGATATATTTTAACCTAGACTAATTACTGCTTTCCTCTTATTTCTGTTCAGTTTGACATCGGCGTTTGGCTAAAATAATGTAATATTGTTATTATGGAGCAAATTAAGTAAATCTGGCTTATTTAATTTAGAGCCATTGTTGATCCTGCAAATGGCCTGATGTATGTTATGACAACAAACATTGTACACAAACAAAACCAACTAAATTCTCTACACTGAACCCATACTCACATTGCATCATGAACACCATCAGGAATATTCTCTGATCTATAGAGCTGTTTTATAATGTCTGTTTCTAATCTCATTGTGGCAAATTTATAAAGAGGAGCAAAGTAAGAAATTAATGGTGATATAAGTTATTCTTAGAGTATTAAGACAATTTAGCTTAAAAGCTTATCAGGCTGGCTGGGGACCTGGTCAGAAACTTTCCATAGGCAGAATACCTGAGCACAGAGGTTTTGTACTTGAAAGTAGGTTAATTAATTAATTGAGAACCCATGTCATGCCTTTGATAGATACATTAATTTTGTGTCTGAGAAAAATTTTAATTAGATGTTTTAATTTTGTTCTCGGTGACACCTTAATAAAATGCGCTGATAGGTCAGGTTATGTGTTTGTACATTTTGGGATAATGCCAGCAGTGTCAGCTGGCTTTAGCAGATCAGCTTTCCTTTGCTTGGTTCATCAGCCAAACATCTTGCTATGCTTTGCTTTCTTTGATCCACCAATTTTTAATGTGCTAAAGTTTTAATAAGTCTGTCTTCTATGAAAATAATTTTTAAAACTATACATTTTGAAAAATAGTTAAGGAGACAGGTTACACTGATGTAAATTTTAATTCCATTTGATTTTAAAAGTTAAAATAAGTGCAATGGGCTGAATGTTTTCTAGGTGGGTAGTGCAATAAAATAGTTCATCTTTGTCCTGAGTCAGTATTGATTAGTGAAAACTGAAATGCTCAGTGCCTTTTGGGAGGCTAAGATCCCTTCTTACAAGTTGCACCAACTAAAAGCAGTAATGACATGACTTTGACTACACACAGATCCTTTATGCTTTTCAGCCTTTTAATTTTTTCACCCATAAATCAACTAAACTTCAAAATAAAAAAACCTTTCTTCACTGAAAAAGAAAAAATCTTTTTAAAAAATATTTTTTAAAACCTCATGTGTTGGATACCTAAATGTTTAGTCATTAGCATTGGCATAAATCAGCTTCTTGTGTTAAAGTGAAGTATCCTTCCAAAAAACCTATAAAGTATTTGATAAAATATCCCATAAACTTCTGGCTAAGGAGGAGACTTTTCTGCCCACCCCTGTGCCTCTCAGCCCTGAACAGCTCCATGTGAGACCAGCTGGCTCAGAGCTATGAACTGATACCAACACCAAATCATTTTTCCCCTCTATCAGCTACCGAGACAGCAAAATTGCTTCTAATCAAAAGCACGGCCCTCCCTTTGCCATTGTTTGCTCAAGAATTTTTCTGACTGGCCTGCTTGATGGGCAAATGTGCAAGGAAATGGAAAACATAATCTTTCAACATGAAAGAATGCCAATGCACTGTGAAGAACTGTTTCTAGCTCACTTCTCCTCTCATGTGGATTTACACTGCTGCTAATTTCCTAAAACTGGCTACCAGGTTGGCTTCCAATTTGTTTGATGATGCATCTCGTGGTGTCTGGGAACGCCCAGCAACATGCCAGGGGCAGGATTTACGAAACCAAAATCTTCTCTGTGACTAAATTAAATCACATATTAGCAGCACATCAAAGTTTTAGGAACCTCGCATGGCTCTGTTTTCCTTCCCTGCAGCCTTGTCCAAAGTGCAGCCAGTACTGCTTCCCAAAACATCTAAACTGGTGAGGCTGGCTGGAGTTTGGAGCAACCTGGGATAGTGGAAGGTGATCTTCAAGGTGCCTCCCAGCCCAAACCATGCTGTGATTCCATGATTCTGTATACACTTTATTCAGTGGGCATCTTTCGGGACCACGTAATCAGACATCAAAGACAGAGACCCAAAGCATGTTACACCTAACTTTGCTGACATCTTTCACAAAGCATCTCAAAGCATGGGAATGTTTGGTAACCTTTTCTTGTGGGTGCTTGGCACCTGGGTTTATGAATTAGTGTACTTAGCAAGTCGTTTTTCCTCTTATCTACTAAAAATAACAACATGAACTCTAAGAGGTTGTCAACGTATTACTTCCCAAGGGAGAATTTTGCTCTTCTCTCTCATTTATCTAGGCATGTGTAGAGGCTTTTGACCCATTTAGCATAGATAAATGACCCATGATGTGAAATTTCCCAACAGTTTAATAATGCATTTAACTCAAAGTGACACTTGCTTGCAGCTGCCTTAAAGCAGTTTCCAGGCTATATATGTCTCTTTGAAATGATGTATGACAAGTAGGAAAGCTTCCTTGATAGAACCCCAAATCCCATGGGCGAGTAACAAGAAAATCCTTTTTAGATTGCCAGCAGCGAATTTATACTTTGCAAGTCTTTATTTAATTTTATCTGTTTTTCAATATAATTTATCGTTATGACCATTAGTCTAAAGCTCACAGTAATTTCTACACAAATTTTTTTTTCTTCACAGTAATGCATTGTAAAGGCTTTTATTGATCCCATTTTTTTCCCAACACATCAGAAGTAAACCCCTTGTCTTACCACTGAAAATGTTTCTGTAATCTTTGCACTAACTTAGCTGTATCAAAATTCTATTACTTCTGAACCCTGGGCAGTGAAACAGAGAACTACAGCCTGTGTATGTTTAAAATCAGGAAACTTTCCTAAGAAAACTCCCTTATGTGTTTGAAAACACAAGTCTGAATGATAGCTCTTAATTTTTGCTTGCATAGATTTAAAGCAGTTGGTCTTGAGTGTGTGGAAAGATTTTTATTAAATCTGCTTCTGGTTTAGTGAGCAATTTCCCATGATACATGTCATATTAAAAGCAAGAAAGATTTAAGAAAGCAAGAAATTAGCATTAGACTTGAGGAGGCAAACACTCCTAAGTAGACAATCAAATTTATAATTTAATCACATTTGTTTCCAGTATTAAACTAGAAGTCAAGTAACTGAAGCTAGGTCCTGTAGGGTCCTGAATTATTTAGCACAGACAAATGGCGTGGGTTTCCAAAGTCTGCAAATGGAAAACATGGATCCGAATAAGAAAAAAACACAAAATCAAAACCCAAACAAAACCAGGAAAAATAAACTCAAAAGAGTCCTCTCCACAGGTAAAGGTTAATGTGGGCAGAGGAAGAAGAGAAAAAAACCAAGCAGCTGATTAGAAGAGAAACACAGAGTTCAGAGGATGTTTGTACATCAGACTCTGATCATTTTTCAGTTCTGTTTCTCCCTTTGGCCTCCAGCTTTCATCCCTCAGCCATGGTGACATTCCCCTCACTTTCCTTCCCTTGCAGGGTCCCCAGACTCATCCTGGTCCAGCCAGTTTTGTACCTGTTTGTACAGCCTGTGGAGAATTTGGCTCTGGCCCACAGTTTGTAATGCAGGTATGAAACCAGGGGATGTGGAAGTTTACTCCAGCTGCCCTAACCCAGCCTGGAAGGAGCAATGTCCCAGAAAGAGCTGCTGCACAAGGGCTGTGCTGCCTCTTGCTGCTTCCCTGCTCAGAGCAGTTTAAGCCCATCTCCTCTGCTCCACTTCTGTGCAAAGGCAAAGAAGCCACCTTAAACCACAGAGGGTCATTAGTCCGGGTTTAAATTCAGCTCATGTTGGAGCTCTCTGGGGAGCAGCTTGCTGAAGTTTATTCCAAGAGGGTGGCACACTCAGAGGAGTCTGAGCATGGCTGTGCCCCTCACAACACCAGCAGAATAACTGGGTACGAATTGCCTGAGCTGACTTTACACGTCTAACCAGAGTTAAGTGTCTGTGCCTCTCAGCCTGGGGAAAGGGAGTGGCATTCCCGGGAGGAATTCACTCCCCTCAGTGCCAGCTATCTGTGTCTGAATGAGGTGAACCTGATTTTGAAGGGTCTTCTCTTCTCTTAGTGACTACAAGGCTGCTTCAGTTAGACCTGTAAGTGTCAGCCAAAGTGACATTCCACCGCCTAGAAAAACAGGGAATTCCTCCTTTAAACAAATGACCTCTAAAGAGTAAAACCCACCCCATTGCTGATGCAGGTTATTTTGTTCAAAGAATCAGAGAATGTCCTGCACTGGAAGGGAACCCCAAGGATCATCGATCCAGCTCCTGTCCCTGCACAGACCCCCCAACAATCCCAGCCCTGGCAGGGCTGTCCAAACGCTCCTGGAGCTCTGGCAGCCTCGGGGCCGTGCCCATTCCCTGGGGAGCCTGGGCAGTGCCCAGCACCCTCTGGGGGAAGCAGAGCCTTTCCCTGATATACAACATTTAATTTCCCTATTCAGAGGCTCAGGAAATGGAAATATTCCCAATTCAGGGAGCAAGATAGTGCTTAGGAGCCTTATATAGCCAAAACCTGTTTTATTTGTCAACACAAACCACATGTTGCCTGGAAGAGGCTTGCAGAGACTTCCAGCCTAGCCAAGGTCCCTGTCACCAGCAGCAGCACTAGTTGCCAGCTCCCTGAGCTCGACTGGCCCGTGGAAGTTGACTGCATTGAGCCTCACTTTTGATACAGAGCGATTCTTCCTAGCTGGGGATGAGAGCAGCTTTTACAGTGTAAGCTTGGATAAGCTGCTGAAAGGGTGAAGCTGCCGACTACCATGTGAAAAGATAAGCACAAGAAACAGCAGAAGTGAGGCAGGGAGCCTATATCAAAGTGAATGAAGAAGGCACAGGGTCTAAGGAAAGGAAGGAATTCTTGCAGGAGTTTGGGCTCGTGTGAACTTGGCGAGATCAATTTGCTGCTGAACCATTTGAACCGAGCGCCAGAGTTCATTTTGAGAGAGACACACAAACCAAAGGCGGCCCAGCGAGCGCCTCAGATCGCGGTGACCTGAGGGGCTGAGGGCTGCAGAGCGCGGCTCGGAGGCTGCTCACGCTGAGAGCCGCTCCCGCAGCCAACAGAGCCCGGCTCCAGAGCTGCTCTGCTCTGCAGAGCGCCCGCTCAGGAACGCCTTCAGACACTAATTAATTACCAACAGCTTATTTGCTAGGAAAGGAGGCACGTGCCAATTCGTCTGCTTTTTTTTTAAAATGTATGAAAAAATAAGTGATATTTACACTTTAGCTTCCTCTTCGTAACTCCAGAGACTGGATTTATAAATATGAATTGATTTGAAGGACATTTTTGCAATGTTTCTCACCAATAATATCTGGTTTTAAATATTTGTGCCTACACACTTCCCCAAAATAAATAAAATCAACCCTCCCATAGAATATTTTTGCAAGCTGCTTCTCTAAAGTGCAAGTTCATTTGATTTAAGCTTCTTTGCCCATCATTCTTAATGAATAATTATTCAGTATTTCAAACTGAAACAGATAGCTTCATCTAGTATGATTAATGCTGATGTGCCACATCATTTGCATAATTACAAAATATAATAAAATGAATTCCACATCCGAATCTTTGTAACTTGTGTTACCAAAGGCCTGAAAAATGACATTATGTTTTAAAGTTATCTCAAGACACAGTTGTAATGTTCTGTGACTAAAATTGAAAGGTAAAATTATTTTTCATCACCATGCATTACAAGATGTTGCCAAAATAAAAGTTATATCTCTGAGACAGAGAGAAGTAATCTACTGAAAGTATGTGTCTGCTGAAACAGATATTCTCTCCCTACTTTTAAAGATTTGGAGCTGCTTCTAGTGAAAATTAACTGAGATTCTTCACGGAAACAACATTTGGCCTTTTAGGATATATGGAGTATTTTTTACTTCTTTAAAGCTTTGACAAACTTCATTTCTTTTGCAGATTTTTGGGTGGTTTTCACTGCTTCTACGAGAAGTCTCATTGTCTGCTCTTCAAGCCAGTCGCTTCCACGGACTAACAAAGGCACAGTAGACAAATGCAGGCCTTGGTGGGGTTTACATTTAATAGCCTTTTTCTGAATGTATTTTGCTTCAATTTTGGATTAAAGGATGTGCCATCAGAGTGGTTGGTACTGGGAGCAGCTTCTTGCATCTTGCCTTGTAGGAGCTGCATTGGAAACAAGTGATACTGCTCATACCTCCAAATAAATCAGAGGTAACAGCTTTTATTAGGGGAAAAAAGGCTGAGGAAATGCTGTCTGGACTACCAGGGCATTGAGGAAACTCCACGTTCCTCGGGCTGCTTCTTGGGTTTTTGCTTAGACAGCTCCTGAAATCAATACAGTCATTCAGGCAGTAATTAGCCAATAATTTTTATAAGGAAGTGGTAAAAAGGGCCTCAGATGTGAGGGGGTTCATCAGTGAACAAGTCAATTAATGGCCATGGCAATAGAGAGCAAAAGCAAGCCCAGTTCTGGGAAGGTTTGGCTATGTGCAGGTAGGTAATAAATGTAAGCAGAATGCAGCTGATTTATTCCTGCCTTGAAAAATGACTCAGTGTCCTTTCACCCCGGCTCTGGTGCCAGTCACATCATGGGAAATCTTTCATATCTCTTTCTGCAGATGAAGTGACATCTCCAGACTGTCAATTTGCCCTTTCCAGTACCAGTTAAAGATACATTATTTTGGCTTGCCAACATCTAGACCTCCGTAGAGCCACTCACTTTCCTGCAATAAGGAATATTTGATTTTTCCAAGCCATTCTGTCTGAAGCAATTAGCTGAAATGTTTCCTTGGTGAACATATTGAAAAATTCACAGAGGCAAACTGTGTGTGTGCATATGTGACCTTGCACAGGAGAGGGGCTCTGTGCTGCACTCTTTGGCAGGGCTCATACACAGTCCCAGTCATTGCACCTCAAGTGTAAGGGATTATTCCAGGCTACTTTAAGCTGAAGCACATGGCAAACAAAGTAGGATCATACACAGGCTGGTGGAGAAGGTTCCATATGCTGTTTGGAAAAGAAGATACACAAGGATGTACAAGACAGAGCTGACTGAATTGCAGTGGGAGGGGAGAGAGTGAAGGGTGAAACGTGTCTGAATCTGCCTTGTGGTTTGAATACTTTCTCTCCTGAAAGTCGAATTGCACCGTGGATACCCACAAGTGCTCAGGACAGTGGATTTATCTCCTAGCAGAGTAAGTGCTTCCTGGCCCCTGTCTGTCACGAAGATAAATCATTAAGCAGGGACTGGGTACGGATCCGGAGTCTCCAACAATTCTGCCTCCTTTGAAGGAGGTGTAACCAGCACCCAGTGTTCCAACGAGTGGTGTTTGCACCCTCTGAGCAGCACCTCCAGGGCTGGCTGAGCACGGCAGGGGAGGTGCAAGCACTGCCAAGAGATTTGTCTAGGTGGAACTTGCACAGATTTTTGGTGGTCAGAGAGATAAAAGCCCATGGAGACAGGGTCCTCTCAATGCTGCATTGCCTCAGAACAGGTTAACAAGGAGGACTAATTAACTCTGCCTTGCTACAGGCATCAGACTCTCTGGTGAGAGTTTAGCTCAGCTGCCTAGTGAAAAGGAGGACAAAGGAAAAATCCCCGTGGTAGCTGAGGACTGGGAACAGCTGGATGGTTTCTCCGGCCTCCTGTCAGATGGCTGAGCTCTGGGGAGATAGGTTAAATAACCATAAAACTGGAACTGGGCCTTGGGACTAGTCCTTTAAAAATACTTGCTGGATGACTGTATTTTTAATTTGTTCATTCTTTTGTTTTATTCTTAATTTTTCACTCTGATTGCTCAGGCAAAGTGGGACTAAAGTGTGTGGGAAGGAAGGCCAGGACATCCTTGTGCTCTGGAAGTTGGTCAGTGCAGGCTCTCAGGGAGGAGACTCCAGTGGGCTCCAGTGGGATGGAAACACAAAAGCAGACTGCTCCTTTCATGTCAATCTTCCCATAAACATAAAATAGAACAATATTCATGGTACTCTTGGTTTTCAAATTACAATGCCTTTAAAAAAATAATAAAAAGGTGCTGTTTAAAAAACCCAACAGACTCTCCAAAATGGGAATCAGAGAGAAAGACGTTCCTTGGATGGCTTAAAAGCTGACTGAGCTGAACTTTGAAATGTCAGTTTTAAGCTCTTAAATATATCTATAACTGTTCAGTATGGGGGTATCTAAGAGATCTTGAGCTGATTTAAAAAGGAACAGTAACAAAAAGCCACGAAATAGGAGTATCTTTATATACATATTTTTCATCGAAGTCTGCTGACATAAAGCTTGCAGATTGTTCATCAGTGATTATGAGATTAAAACCCATAACTTTAGCACAGAGTAGACACAGGTTTAGTGCACACAGGCTGTAAAATAGTAGCTGACTGTAGACCTCATCTTTGGTGGAAAAATGAGTGTGATTGTGATGAATGTGTGCGGGTTTCCAAACCAAAACAACTTGTACAGAATGATAATGCCAGGATGAAGTTAAGTGATGAGCCTGTGCCCTTTTTTCCTCTGCTGAATGCTGTTAATGACTTGAATTCAGTGCTGACAAAAGGTGAGATGGGGAGAGATTATTATGTGAAAAAATGTGAATGAAAACAAGGAAAACAATTTGGAATCCATAATGGTTTATTGTCAGCTCTGGCCAGTCCTTCAGATCACCTACAAACGCTGGTGAGCGCTGAGCGCTCCAGCACAGCCCTTTCTGTGTCCCCAGCGCCCAGAGAGGGCACCCGGCAGCTCCATCATCGAGCCGTGGGTTACTCTGCTCCTCTCCTCGGACTGGCACCGGCTCCTCACCTGCACCCTGGAGCCCAGCTCAGGGGCTGCCTCTCCATGGGCACAAGTGTGGGCATGACCTGCTTCGAGGCAGGACACAAGTTTATTCCACCTGCCTTTTGGTACTTGCTGTTTTGGGGATTCCTCTAAGTTTCTACTGATTGTCTGGCGAGCAAAGTGAGCATTTCTCTTGAAGCTGAGAGCCTGTCTGGCTGAAATCCTCTTTTGAATTGTGCTCTTGATAATTGTCTACTTGCTAAAGATTGCATTTTCTGAAAAAACCCAACAACCAGACGATATCAAAAGGTCACTTATTTTCTCTTGTGCTTATAAAACTTATTCACGTGAATGCCAGTGACCTGATAATTAAACTAAATTACTTCAAAGAGAACTGTACAACATAAACAAGTGGAAGTAAAGAATCTCAGTTCATTACAGTTGAGAAGATATCCTAAAACTTCCAAGTTCAAAGTGATCTGCAGATCCCACTGCCCTATTTACTCTTATCCCCAAACTGGGAAGGCAAGCACAGTGACACCTAAAATATAAATGCCACAATATTGTCTTTTAGAGGCAGGATGTCAAACACCATTAAAACTCCAGTTTTTGTAAAGTGTTTTTATTTAGCACAGGTATTTTGAACCTGAGCAGGCCCAAAAGCTATGGAGAGTTCCTAACTGGGCATTTGTCTATACAAATGATTAACTAAACTAAATGGGGATTAAGCCTTTGAGATTGAATTATGAGGATGGAGATCAAACCTCCACAGGCAAGCTAAAAACCACCAATTCTTTAAAGAATTTAATTAAGAGCAGATCTTTCTGTAGGCCGATTTAAAAGGATATAACGTAACATTTGCAGCCAATAAAATCTAAGGAATAAAAGACTACTTTTTTTTTTTTTCAATTTATTTCCACCATAAAATATAAGCTGTAAACTCTGAGGAACATCTGAAGATATTTCACAAGTAGCACCATCTGTCTTCCTGGCAGACTCTGCAGCGTGTGGGTGGCTTAGTTACTTGCTTATGGATCCATGGCATCCCTTGCTTACTCTGCCGGATGGGGTTGCCCCTTCCTTGTTTGGCATGGCTTCAGCAGCTCTGTTCTGCTTCCACAAACCAATTTCCCTCTTTTATGTGGCTGCTCTGTGCACCTGGATAAAGTAGCTGGCAATTTGCTTAACGAATGCTTACCCATAAAAGCAAGTCTCCTGGGCCTCATAAAGAGAATACTTCTTGCATGTGGATATTTCTCTGCGTAAATCTCTGCAAGTTTTGGAAGTTTATTTACTTATGTTGCTTTTTTATGTACATCAGGATCATAACTGGCACCAGTACAGAAAGGTGTTTCTTCTCCTTTTATCCTTTGGAGAAACTTCTGCCTGACCATGTTCATGTGTTTGATACCAAGCTCTAATCCAGAACATTTTTTTCATTATTAACTTAAGTTACCAAATATTTAATCAGTCTAAAGACTTGAGACAGGCTCAGCTCTGCTGCCTGCAGTGATGTTTGCCTGTAGCAGAAAGATTTGGGCCTGAGACATCATTCAGTGAGGAAAAGAATCCAAGCCAAGAAGAGCTGGGTGTCTTAGCAAGAAAAAAGTGCTGTAAGAGATGTATTCTTATGCAGTTCACTTATTAGTCAAACTACTCAGCTCTCAGTGTAGCTCCTTGCTCCTGCATGTTGTTTCTGTATAGCAATGGGTCACCTGGCAGCAAAGTTTTGTGCTGTTTCTGTTGGCTTTAAGAAACAGCCCAAACCTGATAGCATCCTCTGAATATTGATCTGCATATTGAGGAGAATATAAAGGATAGGATGGCACCATTTTACAGATAAACAACAAATGAGTGTTTCCAGGCTGGCTGCCTTTTTCTACTGAGTATCAGAAAATAACAAACAAGGGGGAGCAGGAGTTCAATGCTTCATCAAAAGAGCTCCATTTCGGCTGACTTCCATGGGATGTGGAGCACACATCAAACTGAGTCCAGAAAACCTAGCAGTTCTACTGCAGGCATTAGAGGTCAAAAAAAGCATAAATTTACTATTTCTTGAAAGGATGACCAGTAGCAATTAGTAACAACTAAACCAGTGGGGGTGTAGCCTTCAATATCATAAATATGTGCCAGTAAGATCTAGGAATAACCCCAAATTCTCATATTATCTAATGATAGAAAAGTGCTGTATTTATTAGGAAATTCCTATTTATTACTTTCTCATAATATGAGGTAATTTTCCTGACTTTTCCTGAAGGAAAGGTGGCTTTTTGATATCTGGGTGACATTTTTCATGTGACCAGGTGAGCTTGTGCACCGTGTGCATGTGCAGAAGTCTCGGATGATTTGTGGTAAGGCAAATGAATGTTATTTAATTTTTATGTCTTAATTTTTAGGGCATTTGTTTTTCTCTATGCTCAGATTATACATCTCTCACTTTGTGTCTTCTTATCTGAAAGAAAAGACTTCTGTTGGCTGCAGTTTATTAGTGTGTGTTACTCCCAATTTCAGCACAAAACACTCGTGAAGTTTCAGCACTTTCCTGTTGAGCAAAAGAAGGAAAACAGCTACTTTGTTTCTGTATTTTGGTGTATTTATTTTGTATTCAATATATTTAGGTAGCTAGAAATAGTGCTGGAAGTTGCTCTTTACCATAGCAGAAACCTGCTTCAATTGCTGTCTTTCTCTACATTAAGCTAACAAAGCAAAACAAAGAGATTTTATTCTTTGCCCATTATTCTTGCTGACGACTTTTGTACATTTTTTTTTTTTAACAGGAAAAAAATTGAGCCTTGCAATGATAACTATTTGCTTTTGCTCCTGAGGTTAGAACAGAATTTGTGCTTTTCTCAGGAGTGCTTTTCAGCCAGCCCTAGTAAATACTCGTGGAGGATGATCTCAACGACGAGAAGTTGTAATGATATCTCTCTGTCAAACACCAACAGATCCAAGTTCACAGCTGTACCCTAAGAGAAGGCAGAGTGACTAAAAACTCCCTCAGCCATCTGGATTACCCACACTGATACACAGGTGATAATCTCGGGAGATAAATTAAGATTTTCTCCCAGTCATGCTCAGAACAGCACTATCACATTTCTGTCTCACTTCACAGCGTTTGTAACTCTATCGAGATATGAACAGCAGTGCACATGGCAGTGACATGCCCTCTCCTCTCAGCTGCTCGAGATATTATTTCTTTATCCAGCCAAGCAGAGTTTCTCCTCCACTGGCTGATGCCTGCCCGAGCTTGGATCCAGCAGCAGCGCAACATTCCGACTCCGCTTTCCAGATATTTCCCCCTGCGAAGGAATTGGCAGAGAGTGGGCATAGAATTGGCTCCACACCACTGCTTACTAATGATCAGAAGAGCTGGCCAGGCATGAAGAGGGATGTCAGCTGCAATCATTTATTCCCTTCCCCGGAGCAGCGGAGCAGCAGCGAGGCCCGGCAGCAGCGTGGCTGGGAGACACGAGGTGTCCCGGGGCTCCTGGAGGAGCAGCAGCATCCTGAGCACCCCTGGCCCGCGGCTGTGCCTGCAGGCTCGGTCCAGCGTTGTCTGAGCCGCAGACGCTTTGATTTGCTGCTTTATATGCAGCATTGACGTTCCTTTCATTGAGCACAGTGTTCATCAGGCATTCGGATCTGGATAATGAGAAGAATGCATAATCCAATTGCAGCTGTTCATTTTAGCTCCTCTCATGGCTGACACATTGCTCCAGTTATTCCCCAAGATTATCTGACTGGCACCACAGTTCTCCTTTTTCAGGGGAGGAGCCTAGCAGGAATGGCCAGTTGAAAGAATACCACTTTATTTTATTTTTATTTTATTTTTTTACACACTGCCTTTAACAGAAAAGTAAATATTTGCCATTTCAGAATGGGAGGAAACTGGTATGGCACTTGCCTCACTACCATTTCATTTGGAATTGAAATGATAATAAAAAAACCATAAAGAGGGGTTGTGTGCTAAACCAAGCTTCAGCTACTCTAAGGGTTGGTTTAAATTCACCAGAAATTTGCCCTGACACCAGCATCTTCTGGGTCTTTTAAATTTGTCCTGTCAAAGTTAAGACACCAGCTTCATTACAACTCAGATTTCTGCTGCCAGTGTAATTAAATAAGGAGAATTATTCCACCCTGGTGTTGCCAGTCTTACCACCCCTCACTGGGGCTATTTATAAAGTATAGGGCCTTTTGTTGTAAAGCATCAAAAGCTGGCCAAGTGCTACATTCCCACCATGGCAGGCATTTATTGGCTACTGTAAATGGCTTGTAAAACATATGGAATTAATTTGGAGTGGTTTAGGGGAAGCTCACATCCCTCCTGCTTAAGAATTTGAGAAAACAAGTGGTGCAGTCTCAATTCTTCCGATCACAGCACATATTAAGAGGCACCTTTGATGAAAATATACATCATTAACCACACAGGCCATGTCAAGCTCAGTCAAACAAAATAGTCCATGGAGCTGCAAAAGACTTAGCTTGAATTAAAAAATAAATCAAAGGAATATTTATTAGGACACATTCTAGCAATATTCACCTTACTCTTCCTGCTGCTCTTTTGCCAGCTGGCTCACAATGATACAAAACCGGACCCGAGCTGGACTTTTTTTCCCCTGATTAGTTTTTTCCTTTTTTGACTGTCCATTGAATAGTCACTGTGTCTTTTCCTCATGCCTCTAAATTCTCCCACTAGTGAAAAATACGCTCTGTGAACCGTACATCTCTAGAGTCCCGATTCTTTCTGAGCATAGTGGAAGACTTAAGAAGAGGGAATCTGTTTTGAATACTTTAAACTCTCAGCTCTCCCCAAGGAATCCCTGAATTAGTGCTGGTTTGGGGAATGACTGAAGGCTGATGAGAAGAAGCTGGATCTGACTGGTTTGGTTTTAATTATCTTTTTTGTTTTTAATTAGCTTTTCCTTTATATTTGCTTTCTCGTGTATGGAACCAAGGCCGTTATAACTCATGTTTATTACACACACCCATAATCCACAGGATGTCTTGTGTATGTAACTCTATTTTCCTTAACAAATCTGTTGAAATTTCTCATGTTTGTTCAGGGTCTTGCTTATCCCTGAGCCTCTGTTGGCACACATTTTCTCAGCAAACCCATATCCACAGTGAGATGATTCTGGGCACTGGACAAAGTCACTTATCTTCTTTTTTTTTTTTTTTTTTATTTTTTTAGGAAAAGTGGTAGTTCTTAAACCTGCCAACAATCATGAAAAGAAAGATGAATGGGAAGGGAGTATTTAAGTGTTTGAAAGTTGGAGAACACTGAGAAACAGCAGCCCACAGCTCTTGCATCTCATGGTGGTGAAGCACTTTTCTAGAAAATGAAGTATGAAACCCCTGGCCTAAAGATTGAAGTGCCTATGGACCACCCTAGTCCTTCAGTAGTTCCCTAAATCTTCCTATAAGGACTTCAGTACCCCACAGAGATTAGAAAGATGCTGTCAGCTCCCAGAGTACAGAGAAAGCTGCTTAATCTATTGCAATAGGAAAGTTAATGACCTTTAACAATACATATTTATGGCTGAAATGAAGCATTCACTGCTTGGTAGTGTTTGACACTTCAGTTTTACGCTGCTGATACTCATTTGAATGCATGTACAGACAGTGAGCATTGCTTACATTTTCAAAAACTCATCAGCTTCAGCAGAAACTTCAACCCACTCAAAATGCAGGGAGTTTAGGATGCTTCTGACAGGACCAAATGACACCTTTAGAAGCCATGAATTAAAAATCCTGTGGAAGATGAATGAGCTGGGGTAACACAGAATTCAGCACTTCTCTCAAGGCCAAGTGGAGTAGGTTGGTGTTGTGTTCTGAGGGCTGATTAACTGGTTTTCTAGTTAGAACAGATCAGTTAACCAAGGCAGGACTGTGAGGTTTTTTCCCACTGATCTTACTGCAATCAGAGCTTAAACTCAGAACCTGCAGGACTTAGACCCCTGTTTGGTACAAGGATGTAAGAGCTGGATGGATTGTGGCTGCTCTGGTTCTCCTCACTCCTTCAGCTGAGGCTTAGCCTTAACTAGAAATTTAATGGGGACTTTTGTCTTCTAAGGAAATGCTCTAAAAGCTGTGACACTCATTTGCTTTGTCCTTAAGCTGCTGCATTTTGAAGCATTATCTGTTCAGATATCTATTTTTCCAGGGTGTCACCACCCTGAGTACCCTCGGGTGGTGTTTGGGCACTCAGAGCAGGAGCTTGGCAGCCTCTGCCAGGTAAGCAGTGTGTTCATGTGGCTGCTTTTACAACTCAGGGAGTGTGTGGGAAGGCTCCTCCTGCTATTATCTCTCTGGGGAGGGAGGAGGGACACAGAGAAGGAAAGAGATACAGGTATCTTTATTCACAAGCAGTTTCTGGGCTCTGGATCCTAAATTAAGGCAACTCCCTAAAGCCTTTAATAAACTCCCTGTGCTCAGGGTGATCCAGGTTTCTCCAGGTGTCTGAAGTTTGTGGTGGCTGTTTTGGAGAGAACCCAAAGCTCTCTGTCATCCTGTGTTCAGTGTGAGGTTATGCCTGTGAACTGAGGCATTTAAACCTGTACTCCAGGCCTGGGATCAGTAACTAAAATGTGGATACTGCAAGGCCTGACTTAAGGACCTTCAGACCTCCTTCAGATTTCAGCATGTGTGGGCACTAATTCAAAGGACCTGATGATTTAAAATCAATCAGTGATTTCTAGTGTGTTATTTCTCAGTGTAATATTCTCTTTATTTTGAAGTTTTGTGCTTCAGAGTTAGGAAGAAGCATTAGAAGGAGAATTGAGAAGGTGACCGTGAAGCTCAGAGGGTTTTTATTCTTCATCAGATGTTTACAAAATATTAAAAAATAAAGGTGCAATAGAATATTAACCAGAAAATACCAAACAATGGAATTGTAAATTGCTAGGGTGTAAAACAAGATAAATGGGATTAAAATAGTTCAAAAAAAGGGGTAAAAATATTGGTATTCTTAAAACCTCCCAAAAATGTTGAAGCTGGAAATGTTAACACTGCTGATTTGATTTCTGCTCTAACATGAGACTATTAGCATATGGCTCCACCACAAAGTCAGTCAGTCAGTAACACCAGACTTATGATTAAGTAATACATTGAGAATGATTGATTACAAATGTGAAAAGAAAACTGAGAACCAGTAAATATATTTTTATTAGGTCAAATGCGAAGACAGGAATGAAAATTAAAGGTGGAAATCCATGAACATCAATCATGAGGGAGTCAGACTCTACCCTATATGAGTGTAGTCAAACTGGGATGAAATAGTGCAGGCAGTTATCTCAAGGGAAATGAAAGGTGCTCAGGGAGAAATAACCCAAACAGCCAGGCCAAGACAAGGCCTGATCCAGGTGATAAACAGAACCTGCTTTCCCCTGGGTCCATCTCTGAGGCAAACACATTATTGCTCTTCATAAGCATCCAAAGACCGTGATGCTTATTGAACCCAATTAAACCTCTCTCTGGTTCAGCAGCCACTCGACAGTGGCATTTACATCCCCTTGTCAAAACACCGAGGTGCTGGCGAAACACAGCAGCAGAACTTTTGCTGAGCAGCTTCAGGGAAGGAGTGGAAAGTGAGTGACACAGATGATTAATGAGCCTATTAAAGCTGAAAGTCTGACACTGGAAAGATAAGCTGGCAGTGAAAATGACTCCTGCCATATATGTATCAAGGGCATCAGAGAGAGGACCCTCCATATAATAGCTCCCCACCACCATTAGTGGCAGGACATACATATCTAGCAAATGCTGTCTCCTTGCTATTTACTCTGATCAGACATTTGGAGGTGAAGGGCCTTGAGTGTGAAGTCTCAGCCAAGTTGCACAAGGCTTTGCAAGGTCTGATTAGAAAGGACACCCACGCTCCGTTCAGGAGGAACCAGATCAAAGCATGGCAGGTGACAAAGAAAAGGAAAGAAATAAACAAACAGGATTTTGTAACTATGCAGTGGCAGAGTAGGAGCCATAAGCATGATAAGGGAAAGGTCTGATGTAAGGGGGAAAATGGTTAAATCCATTCTGACCTTGGGAATGAGCTTGCCTTTGTGTTACAAATTATGCGTTTGTGTGTGGGACCTCAGCTCGGACTTAATTTCTCTGCCTCCAGCTCCTAGGAAAACTCATTACCTCACTTAGATACTGAAACCCCCTTACTGTGGAGGACTTTCCTGACAGAAACACGCCCTCGTGCTGCGCACGTGTTTGCACACCGAGTGCAATGTTCCTGGAGAGTGTGGGATGCTCGGCGGGTGCCCCGCACAGATGGCCCCGGCACGCGCGCTCCCGCTGCTGCCTCGGGATCCATCCCAGCTAGCAGGGAGATGCAGACCATCTGTGCAGCGTGCACACACAGACGTGGGGCCTGCTTTCTGAACTTTCAGACTGCGCTGCAGAGCTGTGCTGTCAGAGTCCCTGGAAATACGCCTGGGGTTTCCGGACGGGGAGCAGCTAAGCCAGGTGCTCTGAAAATCTTAGAAAATTGTACACAGTCTTCAAACTTCACCCAAACAAAAAAACCAGATAATCTAGAAAAAGTGTGGTGTTAGCTACAGGCTGTAGCAGTTATTTCGTGCCAGCTTTCCTTAAAATGTTAACTTGATTTATCCATTTCTGAAGGATACATATTCATATCACGCCTTCCACCTCTGCTGTGCCTCTTTAGACAATCTATTATTTACAAAAGTGCATCGAGAAGTTTCCTACTGCAGATGTGCAGAAGCAGTTCGATACAAGCAATAAATGTTATATTTTAGTCTTGTACAGGCAGGTGGAACAAAAGCATCCTAAGCCTCTAAATTTGGCATGGATATTGTCATATGAGCGCTCACTCCTCTGGTGCAGTACTGCTGGAGTGTGTATTTGCCAGAGCTGCTGCTTGAATGCTTGATTTATTCCTGCTATAGTGTTAACTTTTATTGTCACAGTTTACAAATATATCCATCCTCTTCCAGCCTGTCACTGCCATTATTTCCTTTCACCCTCAGAAGAGAAAAACATCCTATTCTTTTAGTATCTCCCTATGGTAACCTTCAGCTGGCAGTGCTGTTCTGTGCTTCTGCTCCTGGGGACTGAACCACATAAAGCTCTAAGTCCTCAAAAAATATTTGATAAGTTGAGCAGATGCAGCCCAAATGGAAAGGAATTATTGTGTCATAAACAGGTCCATTAGATGGATCCTAACCAGCACACAATTTCAAGAGGCATAACCTGAAGGTTGAAATTGGCTTCTTTTCTGCTGTAATGCCAGACACTGTCAATGGGGCGATGATAAATCACCAATAATATCCATGGCCCTCTGAGATACCGAGCACAATGAGTAGGCAGTATAATTAGGTGTGAATGAGAGGAGAGGTGTTTTACAGTTCCAATATTGCTTTTTTTAACCTTGCTTGTCAGAGATGCACGATAAAAGGCATGTCCAATGAAGCAAGCAGCTCCAAAATGCTATAGTGTTAGATACTTCTTTTATTCTTCTATGCCAGTCAATTTTCCGGACTAAAACCCACAAGAAACATCTATAAGAATATTTTTAAACTTTACATTTATGCTATATAATCACAGAAGCTAATTCTTTAAAAATTGAAGACACTGGGTGGGTGATACTCCTATTTGATTTAGAGCCTCTAGGAAGCTCATATTTCACACAAATATTGATTTAAGGACAAGATGAATCTTGCAGTCTGAAATGACTGTTGAAATGTATATTGATAGGTATCAGCTGATTTAATTATTTCTTTTTCTGGCTGGAAACCTGCTAGTATTTTAAAGCTTTGTTGACTATATAAGAAATAAAGACAAAGTACAGCTCTAACTGGAGACTAAAGGCTAAGCAGGAACACTCCTGGTATTGCAACCCAATGGTTTCCTTGGGAAGGAAAAGCAGAGCTCCAGACTGAAGTAAAATCAGAGCAATTCAGGCAGATTGAACTGATTGATTGCCTGCAATAGACGGTCAGAAGAGAAGAGAGCTCGTGCAGTCGAGACAGTGCTTATGGGATTACTCTGTCCTGGCAGCTGAAAGCAAAATTGATCTGATGAGGTGGAATCTGGAGGCAGCAAAGTGTAAACTGACAGTAAAGCAACACATATTTTTATTAGATGATGTAGCAAAATCTCCATTACTTCCTGCAGGTTTTCTGTTCTCTTTGTAAAGCTCTGTCACTGCATGAGGGGCGAGGACAGAACGGCCTGAGCCACCACCGGCCTCAGCCAGGAACTCACACGGTGAGGAGCCCTATAAACATCACTGTGTGTCCAGAGCCAGCCCAGGTAACCAGAACAAGGTCCTGCCTCTCTGCTGGCTCTGGCAGTGCATGTCTTCCCATCTACCTTGGATTTATTGCTTATAAGATAATAATAGAAATATATGGAGTCCAGAGCTTTGGAGTTGTTTTATTTTCCCTTGGAAACAGTTTCCAGCCAAAACCATTCCAGTTTTTAAAAGCTCACAGATTCAAAACTGCTGCTTCCAAAAGGGAAGTCAGTTTCCAGGGGGTTTGTTGCACTGGACTTTGCTGGAGAAAAGGGGAAAAAGAGCCCTGAAACAACCACCCACACAATTTTTCACCAGGTCTCAGTACTGCAGTCCTCTTGAATAATCTGCAGTTTCACTGCAGAATGAAAGAACAGATCCTGGTGGGATCTTCTATGGCTACACAGTGTTGATGGAATGAGATCAATTTATGCTGTTCAACAATTAAATCCAGTTAATGCACTGTTAACTTGGATATTGTTGCAAACAAGGCAGTGCCACCTAGGCCAAGAATATTTTGGGTTTAACTCTGGGCCTAGTGCTGTCTCACTAGCTCACTTCAGCTAAGGAAAAGTTAGAAAGAACGGAAGGCCTCCATGTAATGGGTTTGGGAAGAGCTGTCCCAAATGAATAGTCACTCCTCTCCTACCACAACGTGCCCTAAGGACAGCAATGTGTCTGCAGCACGTCCCTCTCCCGAGCTTTCTGCAGGGAGTGACTGACCTGGGGCCACTCAGCAGTACAGAAAGCACAGCCCACTGAACTGGACAGCTTTGCTTAGCAAGAACAAAATTAATTGATAGGTTATGATGGAAATTTTTGTTTGTTTCATGCCTTCAAATCAGGACACTGACAATCTATGTTGCTGGGATAATAGTTCTCTGAAAGCAATAAAGAAGTGTTTTAATTGTTTTAATTTAATGTGCGAGACTACAAAATGTTCATCCTCACGCTGCCTCCATAAAAACCACACTGAATTTATATTAATTGGATCTAATCTAGGATTATTGACTATATAAAGACATATAAGCCAAGTCATCCAGTATACAAATGTTCTAAAACACATGATTAAAAAAAATATTTTGACTTTCATCATCTTTTGGTTTCTGTGCCTCAGTAATACAGATATAAAAGGAATCTTAAAGAAAACAGCAGCTATTTCACAGCAGTACTACAATATAACAATTCAGACTTAATGAAACATTTAAAATATGCTATTACTGACATTGTTCATTTAAATATGCTATTACTGATATTGTTTCATTATACACTTTCTTGTACACTGTTTTCATGCTTAAGTGACCTCTAAATTGGACTATAGCAAATCACTACTAATGAGTTTGCAAGGAAATACTTGATATGAGTTTCCATGGGGCCAAATGTGATGCAGAAGGTACCCTTGTCTCTATTAAAATTCATAAAGCCTTTTGGAAATCAGTAGTACATGCAGAGTTTCCCAAATTAAAGACCCAGATCTATTTCTGAGTAGCAAACTAAGAATGGTGACAAGGGAGGGACAGGAAAGGGATGTGTTCATTTCATGGAGAGATTGAGCTCAGCTTTCTGCTGATGGATAAAGAATGAAAGTTAGAGGGGAGAGGGCTGTTTCCACAGCAAATATTGTAGCTATTCTTAAAAGTTTAATGAGGACTGTAATATGTATTACAAGCAGATTATATTTATAGTACTGAATGAATCCCATGATTTGCTATAAACCTCACACTGCAATACTGGGGAGAAAAATTCCTTTGTCTTCCACCAAGAAAAATATCACTTGCTAGTTACTGCAATTTAAGCATTCAGTCACTGACAACTTGGAGGTAGAATATAATGTTTTATTGTAATTTATTAGCTTTCCTCCTTGGAACTGTAGTGAAACTCTGACTTGAATGCGTTCTGGCAAGGCACAGAAATGAGCTTGGAATTTCTGATAAATAGTATAAAACAAGCAGCATATACAGCCATTAAAAGTGTGTGGCAGGATAGCTCTTCAACTTTTCATTCCCAGAGAACAATTGGCCTCTCTGCATTTTTGTAAAGAAAATGATGCCTCAGAAGGAAGTTCTGGTTGCCTCCATGTAGCTCCCTCAGCATGGAGCTAGAGATGGAAGCCTTGCCTTTCTTAACATCTGACAGAAATTATTTTTCAAGTACAATGAAAAGGCAGGGAAAAAAGAAAAGAAAAGGCAAGTCTAACAGTGATGCAGAGGCAGTAGCCTCCTCTCCTTCCTCCCATGCTGTTCCCCAGCCCCGCTGTCGGAGCAGGCAGCGCACCCTGCTCGATCGGAGCCGCTGACAGACGTATTCAGGTCAGCAGGAGCGGCGGTGAATTAATGCGAGGAACAGTCACACCACTTCTGATGATCACAATAGCAAATTTCAATTATCAGGATAGTCTAGTGCCCTGATAAACCTGAATTCACTAGCCCATGGGAGCGTGTGCTGCCCAGAATCAGTAAGTAGTAATTCCTTGATCTGAGTGGAAATGTACCAGGAATTATCGCGGCTGTCACTGTAAGTTTATAAAGCATTTTACAAAGACATAGCAAGACATATTCCCTTACCTAAAGATCTTATAATCTGATATGAGATAAAAACAAGACAAGACAAGAGGCAACAGTTCAGGAGAGATCACTGATTATAAATAAAGGGTAGAAATAATTGTCTGAAGAAATGTTTCAGCAAGGAATTCAAAGGAAGAGAGAGGGTGCCTGCATACGAGATCAGAAGGATCGTTCCAGGCACACAGAGCTGAAAATCAAGAGAATGTGATTACAGGACTGGAAAGAGCAGAGGGACAAGAGGCAGGAGAGAACATGATAGTGCTGAGCTACTAGAGGCAAAATTATACACAGCTCTGCTACAGTCACTCCTAAGTGTAGCTCCACTGGATGTTGGCAAAATATCCACAACAGCAAGTCCTCAGAGCAGAAATGAGGACAGTTTAATTTAGAGGAGTTGCCATGATGAAGTAAGTGATAGATGATTCAAACATATAGATGAGGGCATAGTAGTTTGGGTTTTTTTTTAATATTTTGCAGAAATGGCTGTATGAAATGGCTGCAATTTCATGAACAGCCCTGGTCAGCCCACACATGCAGTTTCCTAGAAATAAAAACTCTGACATAAACATGTCGCCAATTGTACTTGATGATCTGGAAAAAAAAATACATTAAAGAGGAAAACCCCTTTCTGTTCTCTGTCAGATCCATCTATCCACCAGAACATATGAGAAGAAACCCCTCCGGTGTTTAGAAGTGAAAGGTCCCCCACCAAGCTACAATAGTAATCTTCATGTTGTGAGGGACCTTTTTTCTCTCTTCCAAGACAGACAAATAAATCCGAAGGTGAACAGAAGCCAATATATGCTGGTGCCAGAACAACTTCAGAAATTGGCCCAAATTAACTGGTCTTTCAGCACAGAAGCTCCACAGGATAATGTACAGTTGGTATCTACGGGAGATCTGATATAAATGGAGCTGCTCTTCACCTTCATCGACCAATACAAAGGGAAAGGTCAGGGCTAGTTTCCTCATATGCCTGGAATGTCACAGGCTTTTTTCATGCAGGCATTTTCTGTCAAATATTTCCAGTGGGTTTGTGGGAATTAAAAAAAATGAATTTAATATCCCCTACGTTGTGTATGAACATAACCATGTAAGTGTAGAGCAGCGCTTGTGGTAGGGCTCTGTAGGTAAATGGAGAAAAATCTTAGTGCCCTGTGATACGTGGACAGAGGTGTTACTGAGGATGTCTTTGGCTGGTATGACACTGAACAAATTCCAACTACAGCAGGCACAGACCTACTGCTCTTCTTGAAGTGGCTGAAGGGAAATCCTCTTTTCTGCAAACATACAGTCATTCTTCAGTGATTATTTCAATCTACCCCACTCCCCAGCAAAAATTAAAAGGCAAACATGAACTCTGCCTGTGACTAGGAGATTTATTGTGTCAAGAGCTACTATTTACCAGAAACAAGGTTCACATTTCTATTTTTTCACATTAAGTGTAAACATTCAATATTTTTCTTACATACTGTCTGGCTAAACATAATTTACAGCGTTTGAATTCCTGTTCTCCTCCAGAAGGAGAATGCCAAGTCCTCTCTCCCCGTGGATGTTTTACAAGGTGGAAGATTTGCATTCTTTAGCAGACTTGCCGAATTGTTGTAGGGTGCTGTACAATTTCTGAATCCTCATCAGTGCAGAAAGCAAAGTTTATCTCTAAGTGTCAAAATAACGTGTTCCTTTAGTTTTGATCAGCAGAGTTCCCTCACTTTTGATCATTGCAAAGACTGAACATGGCACACACAGCGAAAAGATTCTGGGAACTATTAGCAGCTAAGCTTCTTTGGATTAACAGATTTCAAAAAATTACCTCCTTATCGTTTGATCAGAAATGAAGAGTTGTTGAAAGGTAACAACTGTTACACTCTCTCCTATTTGGCAAAGGAGTTGTCTTGTTGTGTGGCAAAGCAGCATGTTAGAAAACAACTAGTCAAAACTGTTACATGGATTCGGGGCCTGACAGCATTTCTGTTCATTTCTCGTCCATGACCTTGTCTGGAGGAAAAACATGGTTTATTCCTGATAGTGTTTACCCAAGAGGTAAGAAACATTTCCAGCAATAGAACGTAAATTGTATGAAATGTCAGCTACACGGGCATTAAATTCCACACTCTCTGGCATCAACAAAAAGCAGATTCTGAAAGGAGCACGTCTTCATTAGTGCTTACGAGGCACGAAGAAAAGTTTTGATAATTTCTTACCGCATTGACTCTCTGATGGTAAAAATCTGCAGTGAGAGTAGGTGTGTGTAGGTAGGAACGAGAAGCCACGGCTCAGGAAGGCTCCTACTGAAAGCACGAGTTGGCACAAAGGGTTTGCAGAGGCAGCTACAAATTTTCAGCTAAAAATGACTCCTGTGAGGCACAGGGGAGTAAGAACAAGAACAGGCTGACCAGCCTGAAGCTGTGGCACAGCAGCCCTGATGTGACTCCCAGCTACATGGAAAGTTTTAGCCAGGCTGAGATTAGTGCTCAGCTCACTCAAGTTTCAAACCAGTTCTGTAATTTCTAGGATGAGCTTTCTCCATCATGAGAAAACAAACAAGACCCACATTAAGTGTGAAAAATCACACTTGTGCATGCAGAACAGTCAGATGTATTTACACAGAAGTATCTATCTCAATCTTTATATGCAATTTAGCTCAAGTTTGAGAGGTTTTTTTAGGAGACAACAAAACCTAATATGCAAGAGAAACCCAGGTTTAGAGGAAGAGGTTTATTTACTCAGTCCAGATTCCTGCCTCTCTCATATCTAGACTGCATTGGTTACAATTAACTCCCAGAAATTAAGGAGAAGTGACAAAGAATGACTGCTGAGCCAGAGGAATGGAACAGTTTCTTCAAATATTCTCCCTTCGGGGCAGGTTTGTATAAATAACCCAATTTTTATCCTGACTCTTCAGAGTGAGTACAAAGAACACAAGTGGCGTGTTATAAATAAGACTCAGAGGATGCACAGCCATCTCCTGCTTTGCTGGTAATATTACTCCCACCAGTTATTGCCTAGAGCTGTTGTACTCAAATCCAAATGGAATTCTCCTCACATGGAACTGTGTTGCAAACAGAAAATCCAGAGGCAGGCTGGTGGAAGGGTGGGAAGGGCACAGATGTGCTTTGGTGTGACAGAGCTGGCTCTGTGCTCTGAGCAAGGTGTGACCTGGGGAGATCTTCTGGCTAGAGCTCCAAAAGGAGGGAGCCTTTCCAACTGAGTTCTTGAGCTTTCTGCATCCTTTTTCATCCAGAACTCAGATTGATACTCAGGAGGGCACCAATCCATTCCAGTTAAAATAACAGCTTCACCAAATGAAAACATCAATGCTTTCCTGATTTCTAGTAAGAAGGAAGTAGAAGTTTTGTTTCCATCAGAACAATTCTGAAATGCCCTATACTGTTTTACAAAATCAGGTCAGTACCTATTCATACCAATATTAAAAAAAAAAAAAAAAGCTGTCCCTGAAAAAAATTAAAACCCATGATATTAATTGCTAACAGCATGGCTTTGTTCTGCCCCATTATTCAGAAAACATGCAGGAAGTTTTCAAGTTATACTCAAGTGTTCTGGAAGAACTGGTGTAAATCAGCAGGTTAGTTTCTGGTTTAGAACTTTAAGCTTCTTCAAGTGTTTCCCAACTCTTTCTTTATTCATTGGTTGTTTATTTCCTGGTCCAGTCATGCTATGAAACACTGCTGACATATTTTAGCATTATTGTTACTCTTCTGAAAACTACTCTCGCCCATGAATCTGCCTAAAATCCAGCTGTAGGTCCTCCTTTTAGTGATCCTAATCAATGAATTCATTCTGACAATCCCCCACTTAGCTGGGAAAACACAGAAGCTAAGAATAGCTAAGCAACTTGTCCAAGATCATATAAAATCAAACCTACTCTGCCTGGGCTGGAATTGTTATCAAAGCACTGTCATTTAAAAAACAGGAGTAAATATTTATTTAAGAAACATTTTCTACCAGGTAGCATCTGGAATCACTGCTGTATTTCATATTTAGGATTTTGCAATAATTATAGAAGTTTAAAAGTATATCAACGTGAAAATTTCCCAAAAATCTAATCTTTGGATCAAAATACTTGGCTGCATCTTCTTTCATCCCCGTTTCAGCACACACAGCCAGAAACCATGGAAAAAGGGGATTAGTGAGAACAGGCACCAAAGGAGCACCCCAGACTTTTGACTTACCCAGCTGTGCCTCAGTACCAGCTCTCTGACCAGTGTTTCCTGAACTGCCTGGAAGTCTGTTCCTCGTTATATCCCTTATTAATTACATTCCTAACTGAGTATAAACTGAGCAGATACAGGAGTGATCCTCTGTAGTCCCACTGACCAAGACACCTTTTCTCTTTTACTGGTGTAACTATAAATGCAGAAAATAACTTTCCTTTGATTGACACAATCTCCATGGAAACTTTGGCTCGAAAAAAATTAAGCAATTTATCTTGGAATCCAACAAGAAAAATAAACCAAAACACAAAAGAATGCCCGGTTTAATGTAAGTTGTCTTTTACAATAGATTTATTTTATTTCCAAAAATATTTTCCCAGTTTACTGTCATTGTTCTTTGGTTTTGGGTTTGTGTTTCTTTCCCCTCTCCTGAATTATCTATGTTTATTTTGAGTGGATTATTTCCCAAGGATTTTTTTTTGTCATTCCTTCTAAATAAAGTGAACTTCAAGGTCTTCTGATGAAAAATCAAATCACAGTAAAAATGTTTCTGTACAATACATCCATAATAAATAAGCATTGATACTGTAAGCTTAAGAGAGAATTCATTAAGAATCAAATAACAAAAGAGAAAACTCAGAAAATAAAGTATTAAAAATTAATGGGCTTATTGTACAGGAAAGGAGAGCAAAGAGAATAAAACAAGAGAGCTTACTGTAGGCAAGTATGCTTAATGTTTATTTAAGTAAAAACAAAATGTAAAGAAAGTTAGATTAGTGGGTAGATGAAAAAGATACCCAGCGAAGGTAAGAAGTAGGTAAAAAGTAAAACCTATTGAATTTTCACAAAATTTCAGATTTGTCTCAGTTTTTTTGTCATTTGTTTTCTCATTTGTGAAAAAAAAAATAGAATTAGCAATGATCAGATGATCCATGTTAGAGTCCCCTCTAAGAAAAATAAATAGCTCGACGACTTTAAAGACTTCAAATATGTTTTCTATGAAAAATTAAGAGACTCAGCAGGAGTGAAGATCAGAAAAATAATATTTTCAGGACTTTCACCAAGTCACAAATACACTTTTATTGCCAAAATGCTTAACATTTCTTCAGGTCTCCTAAATAACTGCCTCCTGAAACTCCACACTCTCAGCTTGCTGGGCACGAAAATAAACACTGCTGGTTTATTTTGATGTGTAAAAATGTATAAATCAAAAAAGTGCTGCTTTCCTGGAATTTTTCATGGATAAAAAAACCCCATAATATATTTGAAAATGCACACCTTCACTAAACTGTACAGGAAAATGCAGGGTTGGTAGGATGTGTCATTGGTTGGGTGAGGTGCAAATACTGAGCCAATATAACAGGTTTTTTAAAGTGTTGATATTATTACAACCTAATTTCCAGATCTGTGTGAAGAAAACCACCATTAACATATCTGTGCAGCCAACCATGCTAATTAAAGCTGTAAAAGGAGGTTTGAAATGCCTGTCTCTTCCAAAACACCTCCAAATTCTGGGAGTACAGGCTGTGGGTTAGTAGGGAAAGGCCTCGTCACCCTCTGCAGGCTCAGCCCTGGGTTTGGGTTGTGGAGGAAAATGGTGATGTTTGGTCACAGGTTGGATTTGAGGACCTTGGAGGTCTTTTCCAACCTCAGTGATTCTGGGGTTCTGTGGAAGGTGATTTTTGGAGTTTAACAGACCTGAAGACAAGGCTCCCAAATTACACAGGTGTTTCACAGACACCTAGGCATTAAGAGGCAGCCTGCAAACGATGCCAAAGCCTTGGATTTCATAGCAGTCACCAACAAAAACGATTCCTCCTTCCAAGGGACCTGGCAGTGGGGCCCTTCTCCAGCTGGGCTGAGTGGGGAGCACGTGGGTCCCTCTGGGAAATCTGGCTGCACATCTCCACCAAGATTCACAGGGTTTCAGTGCCCAGCCTGTCCTGACACCTTGGCAGGGAATCCAACAGGACCGTCAGGGTCTGAGTCTCTCTCAAAGACCAGTACTCTGAGCTCAGAGCATCTAAGGTAAAAAAATTGCTGCTTTAAGAAAAGACTGCAATTAATCCTGGTATCCTTGTGCTGCCACAAGCTGAAAATGGTGTGAACTGATGCTATGAAAAGGGTAAAACTTAACCAAATTTTAGCATTTCTAGTGCATCCCAGTGCTTTTTTTCCACATCAGCTGGAATACTGGTCAGACACCGTGTTGTTAAAATCAGCAGCCCTTCTGTAACATGCACACAGAGCACTAGCTAATTGAAATAGAAACAAGTAAATAACCCTACTAAACACACCCAAAACACTAACATTTCTCTGGTAATCAGTGCTTGAAAAAATGTGGTTTGACTTTTTTGTAAAAACTTTTTTTTTTTAATCTCCCAGACAAGGACATTTATTGCTCATTTGTTTATAAACGAAATTGTTCACATCACTGTAAATAACTTCTGAAATGTTGTTCCCTCAACTGTGCTAAGCTTTAATATAGCATAGTAATGAGTGGGATGTGCAACTTCTGCTTATCTGCTCTATTTTGGACAATGCCAGTGGCTCATGTTTATTAAGAAAGTTGGCAGTGAAGCTGAATCTCTGGTTTCCCCCTGGTAGATAAACTCTGTCTGAGCTAACATTCATGAGGATCTTGGAAGGCTCATTTAAATACAATGCCTAGGGCGATGCATTTTTTTTCCTGGATTCCAGAACAGCACATAAAGCTTTTGCTTTTCTGATGTTCTTTTGGAACTGATGCTTATGTATTACAAAATCTGGCCAGGATTTTGTAGGAAGTACCTAGGGTCTATGTCTGAGCTGAGTGTTCAGGTGTCTTTGCACGTTGTTATCCTCATTGTAAGGAAGACTTTTTGTTTTTTTTTGGTGGAAGACTTAAAGCAAAAGAGAAGTTCCATCTTGCCAGTATATTTGTATTTCTATTGTCAGATTTTAGGGAGACTGAGTAAGCATTTTCCCTCCTTTGTCTGGGAGCATGGATCTCAGCCATTCACAAATGCAGTTGTCTCCTTCAAGCCGTAATTACCAAGGAAATTTCTTCACTTAATCCAAACATTTATTTTAACTGACAACTCTGCATGGTTGTCCAAATAAGATCTTTTTCAATCTAACAGCATAATCGGAACTTTTCCTGCAGTTAAAAGAAATATTTTCCAGCTCTTTAGGCACTAGTCATCACTTCACATTATCTCTAAGCTCTACTTCAGAATTGCTGAGAGCATCTGAATATGCTTGGATACCTTAGACTAGAAAAGTTGAAAAATAAATGAATAAGTCAGGTATTTGCCTATTTTTGTCATCAGTGCCATCAGCAGTTAGTGCTGCATGTGTTGCTATGCTTTTCTAGCTGCCATTTAAGCACTGCACGTATCAAAAGAAAGTAGCCCGTAAGAAATGACATTTTTTCAACACTACAGGAAATTTTGAAAGGGTCAAAGCTTCCTGGAATATTCATGAGGTGGAGGTGCTTTTCAGTAAACATACCATGTCACATTTTATATAAATAACTCTCGATTCTGTCTCACAGGTGCCCCTACAATTTCCTAAATCTCTGGACATAGTGAGGGGTTTTATCCAAAAACTTTGTGGATCTTGTATATGTTGAACTACAGCAGATGGAGACACCTTCCCTTTTGTAAACCTAAATCATTATTTTAGAAAGAAAAAGAAATTTACAATTATATTGCAAGGACTATAAAACCCCCAAACAACAAGCAAAAACCCCAAACGAACAAATCAAGCAAGAAAATGAAGAAAGTCCCAATTCTGAACTGTGATCTCATAAGCAGGGACAGGGTGGGGTGGGAGGGCTTGGTGCTGCAGTGGCTGTTATCCAAGCTCCTGATCCATGGAGTGGAATGCTTGGCTTAGGAAAGAGGGCTCCTGTTTCCCCATCAGTCCCTCTGCAGCCTGAGGGAGGGATAACTCTGCCGCACTGGGACAGAAGCATCCAAGAGGCTGAACAGGATTCCTCCTTTAGTCAAGCTCCAGCTACCCAGGAGCAAGCTAAACGACTAAATATTAATCTACTGTGGGTCTGAGCGGTCTCTGAGAACCTCAGCTCCTCAGCAGCAGCCCTTGCTGAAATCAGGAGCACAGTCCCTTTGAGCAGGGCTCCTGTTTTCCTTTCAGAACACCGCTGAAGAAGGAGACACCGAGCCATTCTTTCCTGCACAATAGCCAAGTGGGGAGAATGCTTGCCTTGTAAAAGGCAAGCACGGATTCAATTCCCTCTTGTCTGAACTTCAAACCTAACCTTTTATCTTCCAGATGAGTGCCCAAAACACAAGGCTGGCAAGAAACAAGGCTACTCAGGAGGTGGGGAATGTTGCTGTTCTCTCAGAGCAGTACCTTTGTGCAGGAAAAAAGCTCAAACCTCACAAGGTCAGAAAGGATGGATAACTCGGCAGTTCAGCGTTCAAGGTGCTCATTACATTTGGTCCCTGCTCCAAGGCCTGTTTCTCCTTTCTGTTTTTGAATGCAATTCCTGTAGAATATAAAATTCAGCTCTATTTTCTATAGAGGAGGAAGGTAAGTACAGACCTACTTATAAATGAGTACTTTAACTGCGAGGCTCAGGAACTCGCCAGCCCTCCAGCCAGGGATCACACTCAGGCTAAAGAGGCTCATAATCAATCTGAGGTATGCTAAAAAATGAAGCTGCTGGCTTGGACAACAGCAGCCAGGTTTTCAAAGAAAAAGACACTGTTAGAAGCAGTTTCCAGTTTGGGAATCATAGCCAAGTTAAAGAAATAGACAACTCCTGTGGAAAGAAAATTTGTGGAATAGCATCTAGACTGGATCTCAGCTGAGTTGAGGTGTCAGGCTTGTCAAGACTGATGTAATTCGGGGCCTTATCCAGGGGTGACTATAGAGCTTCAAGGACAAACAGCAAGATCCCCCTGAAGTTCAGGTTTCTGGGGTTTAAGTGACAGATTTCCTGACAGCAATTTTAGACCCAACTATTGTTTCTTTTTTATGCTTAGCACTCTTCTTAGGAAAATCACAACTGAATTGCAAGCACTTTAACCATAAGCCTGGTCAAACCCCTGAGTGTCAGTGAGAGCTGAACTGAATTTCTGGTACTGCCCTCATACAGAGCTTGACTAAATAGCAGCAGGACAGTTTTTTACAAGCTGTGAAAAAATCCCATGGACAATTTATGACCAGTTGCCTCATAGCCTGCTGGGTTTAGGTGCTGCAGCTAGTCTGAAGTCTGTGGAATGATGCCAGCTTGCATCCACAGTCAGTGTCACACAGCCAGTGTCACTCAGAATTCAGCTGCATCTTTTTTAAGTGCAAAATGTCATTAGTTGTACCAGAAGCTGACATGAAGTAGCATTTCCTCCTAATTGTCCTATCCTTTTACTGACAGCTTGCTGTTGCCCTTCTGAAACCTTGTCACTTGGAATTTTGCTGAAAAAGTGCACTTGGTACCATTTTGAACCAGCATTTTCCTTAAAAATTATTGTTTGAAGAGTGAAGGAGGAAGGGGAGGTGGACCAGGTATTCTGTTCTACCTATAAAAAAAGTGAAAGCCTTTGCCATAAAATTATCCTGAGTCTTTGTGTCCCTCCATTGTATTTTCTTCCATCAAAATCTTTATCTGCTTCTTTCCTAAAATCCCTGACATTTTTGAATATGGCAAACTCTCATGTCACCCACTCAGCTGCTATCAGCTTCTCTCATATGGAAAGTTGGCAGCATAAGTCATTTCCCTCTGGTTTTGTTCAATAAAATGTTATTTAACTGACCTGTATTTGCAAACCCTGGGAAGTGTATTACTGTTGGTATATCAGCATTGTATACCAAGGTGACTGTTAAAACAAACCAAGGAGTCCTTCCAGACAGCTTCAAATAATTAGAGAAATACAAGATTGCAATCACGATATTAAATTTTGGTTTTCAGGAAGCTGATGGAGGCTATAAACCTACTTCATACACAAAGAACAGGTACTGATGGGGCACCTCATAAAGTGTGATGCCTTATGAGTCTGGAAAGGAAAAAGCCTGAAAAACCATAGAAGTGAGCCCATCACATTAGCTGATATGGATAATGAAGGAGGAGCTTTTTGTCCTTCTGTGGTTATAGATTTTCTTTGGGGCTTACTCAAATTCTACCGTCTCAAACTCCTGTATCCCCAGCCCATGAGACAGACACCAAGCTGTAGCTGATGATTTTAAATATACTCAAATCCATTGGAAGGAGAAGAAAATTCATCTGTCTGTTTTGCATGGTAAAGGCCAAAGGTATAAGGCATGAAGTTCTGAGAAGCAAATCTGGAAAGCCTGACTGTTGGGTACAATTAAGTGAGATTGTAGCAGCCTATAAAAGAAATTATTTTTACATGTGCAAGTTGCAACTCCGCTGCACAGAGTAGAGAGGAAAATTTCAAAGAATTCTCTTATAAAGTTTTAAAAAGTGTGTGTGGTGCAAACATTAGTAGAAAATAAAAACTCACAGGGAGACCAAAAGAAAATTAGAAGGTAATTTTCACTATTTTGCAAAAGGAAAAAAAATTAGTTATAACCTCAATAGTGAAGAAATGAGATGAATGAACAGAGTATAAAAGTGATGGATAAAGAGAGCAGGGCACCATTTTTTGTTATTTTTTGTTATCAAGAGCATTTGTTAAGGCACAGGATACTGACAGAACCTAGCAGTCAGGAAAGAGATGCTGAAAATGCTAAAAGTAATAAAAAAATAGAAGAAAAAAATGTGAAAAGATTACTATTTCATGCAAAATAGCAATTAGCAACAGTTCTGTTAAATTAGAGGAGAACAATAATTGATAAGGAGAGGAACTCCTAGATTTGAACCTGAAGGCACGAGGCCCTGGAAATGACTGAAAACAAAGGCTCAGTCATTAGAGATCTGAAAAGATTGCAAAGCAGGAGATGGAGACTTTACTGCATTGCAGTGCAGGATACACAATTGTGGGAAGAATAAAGTGATGGCTGGAGAAAAGTGACTTGATTCGGTGTCACAGAACTTAGGAGAACATGAATCTAGACTGAAGAAGGGCTGTGCCCAACAGGAGCTACCAGAGGATTCTGTAAGGGACAGAGAATTGAGGAAAGAGAAGACGACACTCCCCGATAAATAAACAGCATTAGCGAATTTCTGCTGGCCCTCTCCCACCCTGCTGGTCCCGGGACTGATGCAACCGAGCTCCTTTGGATGGATGCATTACCCACACTGAACTGCTTTTACAGTTTTCACAGCAGCATTTTTCACCTACTAATATTCTTTACCTTGTGACTTATTAATAGCACATCAGCCTGCTGAGAGAGAGGATTTCTGGCTTTACCTCCTTACATCAGCCTTGCAAATGCTCCTTTTCTCAGCCCTCGAGTCTGAGCCCCTGTTCTAAATGTGGGTGTTAAAATTCTGTGTGAATCTTAGTGAAGTCTCTTCCTAGATGAATGTTGACTGGAGAGGGAAACACAATAGAGGTGAAACATCTGAGATTCTGGGTGTTCTTGTATGCAAACTGGGAGTTGTGGGATCACGTTTATACTACGGCAGAGTGTTTTCCTTCATATTATTCTATGATATTAGAATACTACACAATTATCTTAAATTTGTGAAGTGTTTACATCACTATTTTTCTCTGGATATCTTTATTCTTAATTATATATATATTTTTGAGGCTTTGATAGCTTTATAATTGCATGTTCTCCTCTGTCAGATAAAGACTGAATCTCAGCTCCTCTAGGAGTCTGTTATTATTGTTGTTTTTATAGCTTTGCTCCAGTTAGGAGAATGATTTAATATTAAACATTAAAGTATTCCCTTTTTGTCTCTCAGAGATAGGCATTTTAATCGTCTGTAAGAGGCATCATGTGTCTGTCTGCTGAGCACCTGCATCAGCAGGCAGGGTGGTGACAAGTTAGAATTTGGGGCCCAAGGTGGCATTAGTCAAAGCTGTCCGTATAGGAAATGCTGCTTCTTCCCCCAGGGTTCATTTGCAGCAGGAAGCAAATTCTGCAGACAACAAAGAAATTTATGGGGAAAAAGTACAGTTAGCACAGGCAGTGTAAATCTGAGCTGCGGTTTTTGGAAGCCTGGGCTGAGAGGGCTTGGTTTGAGGCAGTTTGTCCCAGAGGATCCCTGCAGGGCACCTGCCAGGCCATGGTGAAGTGATGCCAGGTCATGGTGTTGGTGACAGCAAAGGGTGACTCTGTGCCCATGGAGCACCACGGCCTTACCCTCCCATCCAGGGAACAGCAAAGCTGGGAAGCTGCTGCTTCCAGACCCACTGGATGCTGGGGAGGGAGTGAGAATTCTGCCTTCTGAGAGGCAGAATGAGCGTTTTTGGTTCAAACAGGAGGGGGAAATGTGGGAACCCAAAGTGCAGAGAATATTTCTCTTCCTGTTTTGAAAGGTTCTACCCCCCTGGATAACACTGGTTTTGACCTTTTTCCATGGAGAAAATTACCTACCCTCTGGGAAGAATTAGAATCTACACTGGTGTGAACTAGGTGATAGAATATTATGTAAGATTGTCACAGGGTGAAAAATTTAGAGGTTTTTTGTGGCTATAAATGAGTGGGAAAAAGAGAACAGGTTTCTGAAGGATCCTGATAGCCAAAGTCCATAACCTGTTTTTTAATGCCTCTCTTGAACATTAGAAGACCCGAGTGCTAGAGCACAATTTCCTATATATATTTTCCAATTCATACATTTCCTCAAAAAAATACCAAGGCATTGAAGAGAAGAATTTTAAAAATCCTCTTTTTCACACTAATATTGGCAGTTCAGTTTTGGAAGTGCCCTCCTGATGATATCCATAAGAACTGTCCCACCTGGAAAAGAGTCAAACTCCACAGTGCAGAAGCACTGGGCCTGATTGTGCCCTAATTTGGCCCTCACCATACCCTGTTAATGATTAAGTCCATTCGTTTGGTGATTGTATCAAGTCAGATGTTAGAAATCCTATCAAGTCATTCAGGACCAATATTTTACACTGGTAAATATCTACATAATATTATTACATGATTTGTTTCAGCAAGTTTGTCCTTCTCTGATCATTTTGAACAAGAAAGATTCTTCTGCAATGTATGGAGTTACATACTTAGGTAATTCAATTTTAAATTCTTTAAGCAGCTTTGTCTTGTTTGGCTATATTTTCTCCCAGAATCATCTTAAAAATCAGGTTTAACAGTGATGTGATTCAAAGTTTTGTAAAAGTTACCTTTAAGACAAGCCATACATATTTATTTATTTAAGCCTTTTCTCATTGATCAGCCTTCCCAAGGCCCCAGTCCTGAACGCCCTTTCTGTTTGTCAATATGTTTTTTTTTAACCAGGCACCAGAACAGAGCTTTTCTGACACTGTTTGAGAGAGCACTGATTCTGGAAAAGCAGTAAAGCATATTACCCCTTTTCTCTGCACTCTCACAGTAAAATATATGCAATTGAAAGCAGTAAAAATAAATCCTTAGAATATTACACAAGGTGCCATATCTAAAACTTTCCTGTATTTTAAGCTGATTTGCATCTTTAATAGATCTCATCTATTTCACCTAAGTGCAATCTTTATATCTACCTTACATCTATAATCCTACCACCCAAATAGCTATAGGAGTAAAAATGAACTCTAAGAACAATCAAGATTTTGTTTGGTGATAGAATTTTGCTAAAGAATGGCAAGAATTTTTCCCTTCTCCGAACCGTACCTATTCTTCTGTTGCACAGTGTGTGCCTCCCTCTCTCTCTCTGCTTTAATTCTGATTCCATCAAAAATCAGAATCCTGGGACTGATGTTCAAAATGAGCTGAGGTGATATTGAGGTTTTGAACTTTGTCTGAGCATGTCACTCACTTGAAGGCATTCCAGACCTCAAATGGCTCAGTGCCATTCTTCAGAAATGAGACAGGAACAAGTATTGATTTTTTTCCTTCTTTTAAACCGAGTACCTAATGAGCAAATGAAGATATGGCTGGCTCTGGATTTATTAGGTGGTTTAAAAGAGGCTTCTTGAAGTACAAATGTATGAAGAGTAGTTTACTGCAATTCTGCTTTAATTTGCTTTTTTTATTTTTCTAAGGGAAACTTTTACTATAATATTTCTGAGATTTTGAACATAGATTAGATAAATTATACCATATTACATTTCCCTAGTAAACTAAAGCTCTTGTTTGGTAAAAATACATTCTTTGGAAATGACAAGAGACGGTTACAATACTACAGCATGTTTTTGTTGGTACTTGAGAAAGTAAACAAATTTAAAAGGCACTGGGAAAAAAGAATACAATGCTCCCTGAAGGCATAAGTGTTTCTTCAAACTGAAAATTACAGGTTTTTAGGAAAAGCCAAGTACTTCCTCAACACAGAGTGAGAAGTCTTAAATCTGCTGAAGTTACATGAGATAAATATATTGAACAGACATCTGAATCCACTGAACAAGTATGAGGCAAATGTATCCTGTTGTGACAAAAAATTAGTGTGCAGATGAGTGGAAAAATCTTCAGATCAACTAGAACTGGAAATAATCAAAAAACTTTAACAAATAAAATGGGCAGTCCTACAGCCACATGTATATAGTGATTTAGAACTAAAATTGCAGATTCACTACAAGGAGGGAGGTTTTCAAAGCTTTCAGCAGCTCATGATGGATGAAGGGATGTCGCCTGGGCAGGTCTGTGTCCCACCCGGCACAGAAAGGGGAAGATGTGACAGCAATCATGTAAGGACGGAGAAGCAGAGACACAAGCTCAGACCACCAGGCTTCTTGTTCCTGCTGTGACCAGCACAGAGAGGGGACAGAAGAGCCTTGGCAGCAGCTCAGGGAGGGGATCCTGCCCCTGTGCCCAGCCTGGGGCACCTCTGGAGCGCCGTGCCCAGCTCTGGATCCTCAGCACAGCAGGGCCAGGGAGCTCCTGGAGCGGGGCCGGCGGAGGCTGCGCAGCTGAGGAAGGGCCTGGAGCATCTCGGTGCCCAGGAAAGGCTGAGGGAGCTGGGGCTGCTCAGCCTCGAGAGGAGCCCCAGCTGAGAGGGGCCCTGAGCCCTGGGTGTCCCTGTGTGCAGGGAGGGCTCCGAGCAGGGCCCAGGCTCTGCTGCGGGGCCCAGCGATGGCACCAGAGCCACGGGCAGGGCCTGAGCCCAGGGAGCTGCCCCTGCACAGGAGGCAGAACTTCTGCCCTGGGCAGTGCCCAGCCCTGAGCAGATTGTGCAGAGAGGCTGTGCAGGCTCCTCCCTGGGGATATTGCAGAGCCCCATGGACACACTGCTGTGCCCTGGGCTCTGGGATGGCCCTGCTGGAGCAGGGAGGTGGCACCAGAGGAGCCCCTGGGGGCCCCTCCAGCCTCACCCAGCCCGGGGGTCTGGGATATCTTGTCCTCCATGGAAACAAAATACTATTTCTGTATAGCATACACTGCACCAACACCGAAAGACACATCCAGAAAAACAAAATGGATAGTAGTGTTAATAATCCACAGTCATATCCCAGTGTCAATGATCTGTTTATGTCTGCCTCCCTGCAGCATTAATGATTAAATGTGGTAATTCAATGTATAACAATTAGCTTGGGATTACAGAATCCATCTGAATGCCAAGCAATAAGTCTTTATGTTAAGATGGAAATTCTGCTGCCATCCATTTATTATAAAAGTCTCTCTGAGCATCTGATCTAATGTAATATGTTGTCCAGAGTATGTATAATACTCTAAATAGCATTGCTAAAATTAGATATGATAGTGTTGATAAGTTAAGTGCATTTACAGCAACATACTTTTTATGAAGACTGTTTATTACTACTATTGGCTTATATTCATCTCTAAGTGCTTGATAAAAATTCCTGGTGCAAAAAAGATGTGTAATCACTCATTCATCAGTAATTCTTTATTACCTCATTTTCTCTTGGGAAGAAAATATGTGTGTATGCATCAATCAATTGATCAAATGATAACGTGAAAATCTTAATCATGTCAAAAGCATTTGGCAAATATCAATTTAGGGCCAGACCTATCAATTCTTACTGACATGAGCTGGCCTTTCAGAACCAGTGTGATAATTTATATAAGGGAAAACCTCACAGCAAGGACCTTGATGTCCTGATCCTTCAAATGAGCACAGGGTAAATTTCTGCTGCACCTGTCTAGTTAGCCCAATCTTGTAAGACTGGAGTTAATTAACGTCAAATCAGAACGAAAATTGAGCTGTTTTGCTGGATTTTTATTGGTAATTTTTTCCCACTTTCCTCCTGGGCCTTTCCAGCAGCATGAGCCAGGTAGCTTATCTGCCTCTGAGTGCAGCACGATCCTCCCTGTCAGTAAAACATCAAATACGAGCAGACTTAGCTGAAGCAGGGACACAAACAGATCAGAGGAGCGTCAAGTGTCCTACTCAGCCCCAGTTCCCCACTCTGTGCCCCACAGTGTGTCAGAGGAGGGCTTAGCAGAGCAATGCTGAGAGTTAAAGCTCTTGTAAAAGCACTTGCATCTCCAGCAGCATCTTTCCCTGCCTGGGCTGATTGAAGGGCAGGCAGCAGCATTGGCGTGATGTAGGGAACGTGTGCTGGGAAGCCCCTGCAATGCTGTCTGAAAGGCAGACAATGAACACAGCCTCAGACGCAGCAGGATGTGACCGGATCCTTTGAAACCACGGAATACAGATATGCAGACCTTCCCAATCTTTGCAGCTTTTGCCCTTCCACAGGGAGCATCACACTTATGAAATCTTTACAGCATTTTTAGGGCCTCCTTTCTCAGGAAAGTTCCCACAGTAGTGTAGAAAAAGGCTATCAGTGCTCCAAATGTGTGTTTCTGGGCACACAAATCTGTTATTTCTCCTGGACCAACTCTGCCTACTGAATTCCGCACGGATAATCCAAATGTAAAAATATACAAATATTGGCAGCCAATAGGGGGCTTTTCATCTCAAGCAAGAAAACAGAAGTAATTCTGATAGCTTTTCCAAGAGAAGCCTGGTGGGGCTTATTTGCCAAAGTTTGACTCTGCAGTAAACAGGGTACTGCTGTTTCTGTTTTGAAGTCTTCCCGTGCAACATTCGCTGATGGATTGCCACGTACAGAATGTGGATAAACAAAGTGATGAGCAGAGAGAGGCTCCACATGAGTGCCATGAAGGCAGACTGTTTATGTGGGCTCATCTTGTTCAGAAATCTTCCTTTGGTGCTCTGCTTTGTGAAATAACTCGGCCAATGAAACGCAATTTATCATTGGAAGCTATATGTGGAAAACACACCAGTGGGGAATACGGAAACTGTTAAAACACCACCTGCTTTGCAGATAAGAAGAGGAAGTTTTGGAATATCCCAGTGTTTTCAGTGAGATTCAAGGCAGAACCTTTCATTCTAATTTCCCTCTTCTTGGGATTGTCCTGTGTATCTCTGCAAGCACAAACCCTTCCTTTTATTTTTCTTCAGGTAGGAAGGGCTTCAATGCTCTATTATAATGTTTAGTTAAATACCACAGCTTTAGATTTTGGTTAGAGCAGAAATATTCAAACCTTATTTAAGGTATCACAGATTTATTATCCGTACAGACACCGCAATGGTACACATGCAATGTAAGGCTATATGGTAAACTGTGACAACATGAGAAAACAAAGATTTTTTAGTATGAATCTGGGACTAGCTATGCATAAATATTCATGGGATTTTGTGGAGGAAAGAACACGGGAAGTAGATTGCATTCAGATAACAATGTTGATGGTAATAAGGGGAAGAATTTGGAAGTATATGAAGAAAAACATTCAATGTTTTAAAATTAGTTTTAATGTTGAAAAATTTCTGCTTTTAAACTAATCTTTAGATATTTGCAAATGTATTGAATAACTTCTTAATGTGTTCAACCCAAATCAAACCTGTACATTTTGGGATCTGAATTAAAAAAAAAAAGGTGGTTTTTCTTTTCATTTGACCTCTAAGTGGAAAGTCTCCTCCTTTTCATATTTTTCACCTGTGATATGTTTTGATATTTCCAAAAGAGCACCAGAAGAAGCAGGAACTCGCACAGTTGGGTAGGCAGCATTCACAGTGTGACAAACTACACATATTAGAGGTTGATTTTCAAAACAGAGCTATCCTGGAAAGACTGCAGAGCAGCAGCTCTCGAGCAGAATATTTGCAAAGTTTTAGGAACATTATGGTACCTGCAACTTTCTCTTAATTTTTATTACACCTGCTAAAATATGGTCAAAGCTAAAATATGTTAAATGCCTTTTTAATAATTTTTCTCCTGTGAGCAGCATGTACAACAGAGAGTGACAGTTTGAACACGTGCCAGTATAAGCATATGGGGTGTTAATGGTGGGAACATAAAATGCTTTAGGCAGCTTCATTTCTCCAAGNAATGGTACACATGCAATGTAAGGCTATATGGTAAACTGTGACAACATGAGAAAAAAAAGATTTTTTAGTATGAATCTGGGACTAGCTATGCATAAATATTCATGGGATTTTGTGGAGGAAAGAACACGGGAAGTAGATTGCATTCAGATAACAATGTTGATGGTAATAAGGGGAAGAATTTGGAAGTATATGAAGAAAAACATTCAATGTTTTAAAATTAGTTTTAATGTTGAAAAATTTCTGCTTTTAAACTAATCTTTAGATATTTGCAAATGTATTGAATAACTTCTTAATGTGTTCAACCCAAATCAAACCTGTACATTTTGGGATCTGAATTAAAAAAAAAAAGGTGGTTTTTCTTTTCATTTGACCTCTAAGTGGAAAGTCTCCTCCTTTTCATATTTTTCACCTGTGATATGTTTTGATATTTCCAAAAGAGCACCAGAAGAAGCAGGAACTCGCACAGTTGGGTAGGCAGCATTCACAATGTGACAAACTACACATATTAGAGGTTGATTTTCAAAACAGAGCTATCCTGGAAAGACTGCAGAGCAGCAGCTCTCGAGCAGAATATTTGCAAAGTTTTAGGAACATTATGGTACCTGCAACTTTCTCTTAATTTTTATTACACCTGCTAAAATATGGTCAAAGCTAAAATATGTTAAATGCCTTTTTAATAATTTTTCTCCTGTGAGCAGCATGTACAACAGAGAGTGACAGTTTGAACACGTGCCAGTATAAGCATATGGGGTGTTAATGGTGGGAACATAAAATGCTTTAGGCAGCTTCATTTCTCCAAGAATGATGCACAGAAAATCAGTTTTCTCCTTGAAGATGAACTTTGAAAAGTCGTAGACAGGCATTTTCCAACACAATGCTTCTCTAGCACTGTAGGTCCCCAAATTAATATTTTAGTCAGAATAATGGAACTCACTAAAATGATCTCATACACCCTATACTTTCTTACCTCTGGGTAAAAATGATTGTTTCCTATTTGTGTCTCATTTCTAGCCCCTACTGCTAATACACCAATTTTTCTTCTGCAATCCTGCAATAGACCAGACTCATCTGGCAATTTTTTTT